>CM028333.1:45463641-46051141 GCA_016647705.1 Eucommia ulmoides | reverse complement strand
TTCCATCATTCTTAGGCACAAGTAGTACCGGTACCGCGCATGGACTCATACTCTCTCTTACGTGTCCTTTGGCTAGTAACTTCTCCACTTGCCTTTGAAGTTCCTTCGTCTCCTCTTGATTACTCCTATAGGCTGGTGAATTAGGAATTGTTGCACCTGGCACAAAGTCAACTTGATGCTCTATGCCTTGAATAGGTGGCAATCCACTAGGCACGTCATTAGGGAACACATTCTCAAATTCCTGCAACAAAGAAACAACAATACTAGGCAAAGATTGGTCAAGTTCGTTGGCATTAAAACACGCCTCTTTGTACAATAGTACAAATATAGGCTAGTTTGCATACAATGCACTCTTGATATCACTAGCCTTAGCATAAAAGTTTACTTGTTTCTCTAATTTTCTCTCATTTTTTTTCACTCCCCTTTTTCGTTTCACTCTCTATTCTGTTTTCACTCTTTTTTCTCATCTTTTTTTGAACTCTCGGTCTCACAAGTTTTTTTCAACTCATTCTCTCTTTTCATTTTCATGTGATCTTCACACTTGTTTTGGAGTCAACGGCACAAGAGTAATCGTTTTATTGTCTTTGACAAATGAATGCCTATTCTTGAACCCATCATGAATAACCTTCCTGTCAAATTGCCATGGCCTGCCCAACAGTATGTGATTCGCATGCATTGGAACAACATCGCAAAGTACTTCATCATTGCATAGTTGTCAAAGTCGCGCCCAGGCGCAAGGCTCCTCAAGTTGCAGGTCCTACGCTTCGCTTAGGTCTAGGCAATGAAGGTACAAGAAGCGATCGCTTTTACCGCCTGGGCGAGAGTCGCCTGTGTCGCTAGAGGCGCGCCTGTGGTTGGCAAAGCGTTTTTTTCCATTGTGGCCTCGATGGACTCTCGAATTAGTCCTACCGGCCCTAGCCCAACTCCCCAATAAATACCTAGAGCCCTTACCTGAGCACAATCAGCCTTGATTGAGACTCGAACAGAATCGCATCGATTTCTAGAACAGAATCTCACTTCGATTTCCTTCTATTTCCTTCGATTTCTCCTTCGATTTTGTCGCTCATTGTTGCTGCTGCTCATTCGACTATTGTTGCTCGTCGATTTCTCCTTCGCTGCTGCTCCGATTGCTACTCATTCGTCGATTTCTCCTTCGCTGTTCGATTTCTCCTCCGGTTGCTGCTGTTGCTTCATTTTCTCCCTCGCTGTTCGTCGTCCAGGTTAGTCGTTGGAGCGGAGGTAATGTTTATTTATTTATTTACTATTTTACTTAATTAATTATTTAATTATTTATGGTTTATTTATTTTATTTATATAATTACTTAATTAGTTATTTTATTTATTATTTGTCTTTGTTTTATGTTTCATCTGTAAAATCTGTTCTAATTTTATGTTTCTGATTTTTGATGATCTATGTTTATGTTTATGTTAATTGTTTATAAAATAATTGTTTAATTATTTATTTAGTTAATTTTTGTTATTATTTGTTCGTTTAATTGTTTGTTAGGAGTTAGGACAAATTAAATGGCTAGTGAAGGATGATCACGGGTCTAATGGTGAAGATGTAGACGACTTCACTTTAGTGGATGATGACGATGTTATTTGATTATTTAGATTTTGGTTGATTGTATTTTTGTTTGCTCTTTGTTTGTGTATGTTTAAAAACTTCCATTTGAAGTTTTGGACTACTTGCTAGTGTATTTTATATTTTCTAATTGGAATTTAGTCATAGTTTTACTTTTTGATTTTAGATTTGCATTATAAAAGTACTACATATTAATTTCTTTATTTTTTTAAATGTCGTGCGCCTGGTGTCGCTCAGGCTAGCACCTCACCGTGCGCCTAGTGCCTAGGCTCCGGGACACCTTGTGCGCCTAGAGCCTTTAACAACTATGCATCCTTGTATTTCCCAATCGAAAAGGAAACTAACATTTGCTTATTTACCCGAATCTCCCCACAATCATTCAACCATTGCAACTTATACGGTCTTGGGTGTTTCAAGGTAGGCAATTTCAGTTTCTCTACTAAAGTAGTGCTAGCCATATTAGTGCAACTTTCCCCATCAATGATCATACTACATACCTTATTGTTGACGTGGCATCTAGTATGAAATATGTTCTTCCTTTGCTGTTCCATGTCATCCTCTGCAACTTGGGTACTTAGAGCACGTCTTGCCAAAAGTGACTCTCTGTCCACCGGGTACTCCACATCATCATCACAAGCATCCTCAAGTGGTGGCATCTGATCATCATCTCTCACTTTCGGTATCCATCTCTCCATCAACACGTGCTATCATGGTCCTCTTATTTAGGCATTGTGAAGCTATGTGACCTACTCCCAAACAACGAAAACATTTAACATCACGGTTACGAGTTTGGTTTCGGTTTTACCTTTGTTGACATTGGGCACATCGTCTCTCCTTTTGGTGGTTCGATTTTAGACTTTGACACAACCCCTTCCTTTTTTCTCCCATTTGGCCTCCATGAAGTAGAGGAGGTCGGATTTTGAAATGACCGAGTTCCTTTCCTTTTAAGCTGCCGTTCCACCTTTATGGCGATGTGAACCATGTCTTCCAACTTCACGTAATGTTGTAACTCCACCACGTTGTCAATATCCTGATTCAGTCTATTCAAGAACCTGACCATGATAGCTTTTCTATCTTCCTCGACATTAGCCCGGATCATAACGATCTCCATCTTCTTGTAATAATCATCCACGCTTCGATAGCTTTGAGTAAGACTTTATAACTTCTGGTACAAATATCTATAGTAGTGACTAGAGACAAACCTCTTCCTCATTATGGCCCTTATTTCCGCCCACGTCTCGATAGGCCTCTCATGGTTTCTCCTTCTGTTCATTATAAGTTGATCCCACCATATTATAGCATAATCAACAAATTCAATTACAACGAGTTTTACCTTTTTATGCTCGGAGTAGTTGTGGCATTCAAAGATCAATTTCACATTCTTCTCCCACTCTAAGTACGCTTCAGGGTCGTTCTTCACTTGGAACGATGAAATCTTCATCTTGATGCTTCCCAATTTATTATCGATCTGGTCCCTATACCTATCTTCTCTATTCTCATATCCATGCCCTAATTTGCCCAAACTCGCATTAGAGGTGCGATCTTCTTCCTTCACGTCATCCCAATCATCAACTTCATATTCACACCGAGGCAAATTCCTCTCTTGTCGTTGTACATTAGGAGCTGTAGGTGGTTGCCCCTTTTGTGAACTAGACTCAACTTTGTCTAGCTGCTCATGCATTTCATCAAATCGTGAGTTCAATCGTTCAAACTTTTGCTCCAAGGCTTTATAGAAAACTTTGATGTCCATGACGTCCATCCTTTGCGGTGCTTCATTAGACGAGCCTTTGTTTGTTTCTTGAGACATGCTTAATAACCTGCAAAATAGAGTCAGCAAACCTCATAAACACTCCCTCACGTGTTTCCCACAAGATTGATGGCATTCGCGCTCATGTTTCACTCAAATTCGGCTTTTTCCTTCTTATGAGCTCTCACTCTCTTGCCTTTTCCCACTCTTTAGTTCACTCTTCTAGTTCTTTATTGAACTTAACCAACCTCAATCATAAATTTTCTTGTAGCTATCCAAACTCAACAAATCGATTATCTATTAATGAGATTTTAGGAACGAAAACAACGTGAATAAGTAGAAACAAAGGAAAGTTTGTGGACTAGAACAAGAAGAAATAATTCTCAATTTTTTTTTTTTGGGGGGGAGGGGGGCTGCTAAAGTTTCGTTTTTTTTTTTTTTTTGGTTTCTGTTTCTTTTTTTTTTTTTTGAAAGAATGAAATTCAACGACTTTAAAAAAAAAAAAACGAGATTTGACCAGAATAAAGGTGCACCGCGTTTTTTATGACGATCTGACCAATTTGAATAGAACGAAAAAAAAACGCACAGTACTTTAAAGAAAGTCGGACTAGATTTGACGATATAATTCGGTCAAGAAAAAAATTTAGGAATGAATAGATATTAATGAACGAAAAAGTTAAGGATAGATGAAACCTGATTTAGACCTTACTCTGATACCAAATGATGCGAATCTCACCAAGGATTAGTGAGACCCGAAACCAACTTAGGGTTTCTTCGCGAGGATCGAACTAAATCAAATTTATAAACGAACAGGTAAGAACACGAAAGTACAAAATTTAGGATAGATTACCTTGACCCAACGTTTATGAACGAAACGCGAACTAACGGTATATGGAACGATCCTGACCCAATGATTATAACGAATCACGAACCAAAGATATAGTGTTTGAATGCCACAAGAATTTTTTGATAAGTTCGGGAAAGTTTTTTGAAGAACTTAAGAGAAAACTCTCACAATTGTATTAATCAAAAGTAATGTATCTTTCCAATGGGATACAAATCTCTTAAATAGGTGGCCAGCAATAAAAGAAAACCCTAGGCTAATGAATAGTACATGTGAACAGTGTTGATGAACAGTACCATGAACAATGGCGACCACACTAGAAATAAAAGAAAACTCTAGAGGAACAAGGAATCCTAGAGAAACAAGGAAACCCTACTGCTAATCTAAAAAGGAAATGACTAATTCCTAATCTAAAAAGGAAAAAGGCTAATTTGGCATTCATACCTTACTAATCAACAATAAAAATTAAAATATATAAAAAAATAAAGCCTATAAATAAATAAATGATCTGAATTTCGCGGTTCGCACGCCTAAGTCCATTCAAGTTCACGTCTAAGCCCATTCGCTTGCCTTAATGAGATGGAATAGGCCTTGATCGTCATTTGGGCCTAATTTGGGCTTCATTATTTTAGACTCAGCCTAAAGTTCTTGAATTAGCCCATTAAACGCTTCTTTGATTTTCTTGGATCTTGCCCTATTAATAGGCCCAACAGGAATATGCAACAGGTCCTTTGATGATGCTTGTTGGTTCTCATCATAGGAGGACCATCTTTTGTGTTAGTAGACTGTTCATCTAAGTACACAGTTTGTATCCCAGCACCATGCACGTCTGGTGGACGCTGCAGAGCTGTTCTTTGAAAATGTGGTGAAATACTTGGGTTACCTGAAGACCAGCAATTGGGACAACAGGTTGATAGACAGTTTCTGGATGGTGCTGTTTAAATCAATTGGACGCTGAGTTGAAGTTCTCTACAACTAATCATTCACAAATGGAACGGGTGAATGTGCTGTTGGAGGACTACTTGAGCCATTATGTCTTGGCAAGTCAAAAAACTTGTTGGATTTGATCCAACACAGTTTTACTACAACCTACAAAGTTCCACGACAAACAGAATGCGTCCGTACGAGTTAGCAAATGGGCAACCTTCTTGTCCCTTAGGAAGTACCTGCACAACGGACCGGTGGAACATGTCCAATGGCTTATTGGTTTTGCTGGGCAAAACAGGAGTTGATTGATGAGGCTTGGGATATAGCTTGGAAAAGGCGTCGAAGAAGTATGCGGGCCAGCATTGGCGATTGCTGGAGTTTAAGATTAGGGATAAGGTGATGTTGAAGCATACTTCCCGAATCAACCAGCATGGGCGATGGCTGGAGTTTCTGATTGCAGATAAGGTGATGTTGAAGCTTACTCCCCAAATCTGAAAGATCATTAGCAAACTGGTTTATCTGGCCATGATACCCAAGTACAATGGACCCTTTGAGGTGATGAGAAGCGTGCAAAATATAGTTTACTGGTTACTGCTGCCAAATTGGTTAAAATCTACGAAGTACCGACACTCCTTTGAGGGCAAAATGTATTTGTGTCCGGCACATATGGGACATTGACATTCCCCGATACACCTCTAACATGTCTTGGACACTTGTCAAGGTCCAGAACTCTGGACAACTAACTGAATGTTTTGCGTCAGTAAACAACATTTTGTGGGCCTCATTACTTGTCAGTCAATGGTTGGGTTTAATCAGTTGCTTTGGCCAGATTAGGTAATAGCTGTGAAGTACCGACACCCTCCAAGGGCCTAGTGTTTGTGTTTGACACATATATGACATAGACACGGATCCAACTTGTGTCAGATACATGTCAAGTAACGGAACATCTGGAAAAGTAATGGAATGTTTCACGTCTGTAGTGGTCCTTGTTGGTAGGTTATGCGTTAGCAAGCAACATAATGTTGTGCGGGCTCTGTTACTTGTCACTAAGTAGTGTAGTTACTTTTGTATGGGATGAAATTCTGTGGCCGGGATCCATGAAGGGTCCTTTAAATGAATCTAATTACTATACCGGTCAGAGGAAGGAACTGCAATTGAACCTGTGATCTGGGAGAGTTCTACAATGTGGCAGGGTCCCTGCACATCCATCGTTTGGGGGCACACCATTGTCCGGGTTCGAAAGTGTTGAATTATCTCTGGGATTTTTTCTAATCCGGACACGTGTAGGATTGTCAGACACTTCTGGACTGCTGTTGATAATTGTGAATGGATGTTTGGATGATTAATGTTTATTGTTCATTCAATTGGTGGTTGTGTTGAACACAGTATTGTTAAAATGATGAGTTGAATGGCCTTGCTGTTGATGTGTTACTGTAAGATGATGAAAGTGGAGTAAAAAAAAAAAATCAATAGTACGACGTTCATGTCATAACTTAATAATGTAAGTTATTATATATAAAAAGTTAAAAAGTAATATATATTTATTAACATGTCCCAATCGTGTTGGTCTTGGGATTTTCTATAAATTGTCGCATCAGTGTGTCTGTCGTGCGAGTTTTCTTAAACCATTCAACGAGGACTTGCTAGACTCCGCAAGTAGGTAGACAAAGTGGGCTCCTTTGGTTATAAGAAAGCAATTTGAGAAGGAAATGGAAGAAAATTTTGGTCATAAAATACAGGCCAAAACAAGAATTGTCAGAACAAACTACTTGGTGCGGTGGAAAGTCTCTTGGCAGGAAGAAGCAACATGGGAATGGGATGCGACTTCATGGCGCACACAGAAGGAAATCAAGGCTTATTGGGAACTTTATCATCTGACGAGGACGTTGGCCTCTTTTTGTGAAGGTGGTTTTTCGGCACCTTAAAATTGGAATTCGGGGCCACTTTTTGTGAGGGTGGTTTTTCGGCACCTTAAAATTGGAACTCGGGGCCAAGGCATGATTGTTGTGCTAAGGTCATTCCTGCCCAAGGACATGTAGAGTTTTGGGCAGATTGTGGATACTTACAGAGACAGAACACAACAGTCGTTGAAGTCGGTTAGCGGATGTTGTTGACATGGTGTGGGGAGATCATTATGCCTCAAGCAGTGGGTGGTTCTTGGGTGGTCTAATGATGTCACTTCTATATAGGTTTTACCCTCGTCGGTGAAGCTTGGTCCTCGGTAGCCACGGGTCTCTTGGCAACAATGTTGGGCAAGGAGCTTCCCCACCTCTAGGACTCTTGGTTTGGGCGAACCAAGGAGTAGTAATGAGGGACGACAGAATTCTGGATGAGCTAGAATTCCTAGGTGCAACACTAGGAATTTGGGACCTGAATGTTGGGAGGAGTCCTAACAAAGAACCTGATCAGGTTTTCTGGTAGAACGGATTGGCAGTATGAACATTAGTGTGAACGTTTAGGTGTGAACAAAATCGTTCATCATTAGGATTTTGATGGATTGCTAACAATTACGAACCATATCAGTGGCAGCTCAATTCTAGGGTTGTGGATAAAAAAACCCAAGGTAGCAGTGATTGGGTTTCTTCTGAACCAGAATCTATAGCTGAACACACGGATTGGTAGCTAATCAGTACAATCTGTTGCCTAAATCGTTGGTGCTGTCAACCATATCGTTTTGTTACCTCTGTTCATATACTGGGTTTTGGGAATAGGGTTAGCATGCGAGTTTTTCATACAACCTTAGTTGTTTTAGATTGTCTTCCTTTTTCGTATTGAGATTTATAGAAGAAGGTTGGGTACGACCGTGCGAGTGCCTGTAAATATCCTTGTCATTTGTTTGCCTGATTCTGGTTGCATATCATTGTGAGCGTGTGCTTGATTGCATTTAGTCTAAGGACATGGTGTTCTTAGGCCATCACAGGTCCAAATTTCGTGGTTGAAAAATGTTCTTGTGACACCAACCATCATACATTTTGGTTTCCGAGCTTTCTTGTGCTCCTTTCACCTGAAGTTGATGTTAACTTCTTCTCTAAGAATTCAACTCAGGATTTTATGTGTGGTAGGAGGCACAAAGTCGACTCCATATCTTGCAACAAGCCAATAACTTCACACGTATGATCAAAATCAGAGTAATTAGCTGCATTAATTGGGAGATGACTACAAAGGATTTAAAGATGGGTAATTAACAGCTTTAATTGGGAGAAGGCTACATAGGATCTAAAGAAGGGTAATTAACTGCATTAATTGGGAGTCCACTAGAAAAAAAGTACCTTCCAATTTTGCTGCAAATCCTTTCCTTCCTCTTCCATTTGAAGCTCAAAGTGGCTTGCCTAGCTTGGGTAATGGCATAATTATCCGTAGAACCCCTAGGTTTTGTTTGTTGAGTTGCAGATATTTCTCTAGCCCTAGGCCCCCACCTTAAAACCCTCCCCACATTGTGTGCTAGGATACGAATGACCCGTCAACTGATTTCCATGAGAAGAATCGTTGACTTCTCATTTTTTCCGGCCATTGGCTTAAAGCATTTTTGTTTTCCTCAATCACATCCCTAGGAGCCTGAAACAAGGTTTAATTCCTTTTCCCGTTCCTGCTAAATGCTGCTTAGCAGCCTCTCAAATTCTAAATGGAAATAGCAAAACAGAAAAAAGTACAAATTTGTATATTCATATCAACAATTTTTGTGCTCCAACAAACTCTTCAAAAAATAAATTTAGTTTGAAAAGTTTTTTCCTCATGAAATTTGAAGAAAGGAACAACTCTTCAAATGTTAAACTATTATTATTTTATACCAAAACTTGTGCACAAAACAAGCTACAAAATAGAACTTACTCTTTGAATAGACGTAATAAATGTTCTATATTTTGAACAGTCTACTAAAGCATAATAGATAAACTTGTCAAATATCCATATAAGATAGCAAAGTACAATTTTAGTTCTACTATTGCTACCTTTCTTACAGATGCTTTGTTCCACTTATTTGCGGATTATGAAACAGACTTTGGGAGTATTTTCTCCTTTCTTTGCATATTTCCAGGCAAAATCTTTGATTTTCCCAGTATTTCAGTCCTATCATAAATTTATAATCTACCATGACAAATTTTATATGAAATCCAGCACTTGGATTGGAATGGTTGAACAGGCTAATTAGATACTGAACAATGTATAATCTACCACTTTTTTGCGTCACGTTTTAATCTTAATGCTACTAATAAGCTACCCCTCCAAACAAATGCTTCTAGGTGTCTGCCCATATTTGGTCTGGTCTATAATTAGATACTGAACAATGTTGGAGTCCTTGAGATCTCTTACAAAGATCTAGGATTTACTGACATGTCTAAGGGTTGAAAGTATTCGTGTACGAAATGTATTCGACACGGATATGCCGGTACCCGTATGGATACATATTCATCATTGCCCAAATCATGTCCTAAAATTATATATGATTTATTGGTTGGACAAACTTCAGACTTGCTGAGAGGTATTATTCGTAACTTTTAGGAGTAAGAGGGTTAAATGTGCAAATAATATCAGCAAGATATATTGAGAACAAAAGAAGTCCTAATCCCATATTCGGGGGAAAGCCACAATTCCTCTTTATATGTAATCGGAAGCTGCTGAAAAATTGGGAACTATTTATGGCATCAGTTGGTGCTTCTATTTTTTATATTTATTTGTTTTTTATCTTTTCTATTTTTTTTGTATGACTCTAGTTTAAGTAAACATATCAATTTTACTTATATATATATATATATATATATTTAATAATGTATATTTATTTTTCGTTGTAGTATCAATATCCTACCTTTTTGGGAATTCCTGGATTTCTGTATGTCCGGTATTCATTTTTGGATTTGTGTTAATGTTTCTTTGATAAAGAACAATATTGGTGAAAGCATAAAGAAAGCCACACACGCGCACAAACACACGCACACACAAATATAAATACAAGAAGGATCAGAAGAAGTGATTTAGTCATGTGAAGTTTTAATCTTAATCAGCCTATACCAAACCTTAAGTTTCAGTACTGTTAAAACTTGTTTCTAAGTTCCCTTTTTTAGAGGTTTTTGAGGAATCCATGCTTCCTAGTATTTCGCCATGCTTGTGAAGCCAAGTAACTTTCCGTTAAATTGTACATACCGTTCATTGATTTTCGGTTGTTGGAAATTTTATTTGAAGTTCTCTGTTTTTTCATTTCTGCTGGAACCTTGTCATTGCATTCGACGTTCTTATATTTATATTATGATTTTGTGGATTATTGCTTTCAATTTCAAATGTCAGTTTACATTTTGCTGTATTGGGTAAACAGAATTTATGGAGTACACGATGAAGCGAAGGACAAGGCCTTCGAACTGGAAATGAGTTGGGTATGTGATGAATCAAATCGCCAGCATCAGAAGGTAATGTTCATTGTTCATTGACCATAATTTATGAAATTCTAAGAAACATCATCCATTTTTTCCCACTAAATGAGGGTCTGGGAGGAGGATAGGGGATCTATTAGAAATTTAGAAGCAGTCCTGCACTGTACAATGTGGCTGTTGCTCTGAAGGTTTGAACCCATGTCCTCAGGGTCATTGGGCTGAACTTTTACCACTAGATCAATGACCCCTTATAATTTTACAAAATGTTCCGTGTTGTTTCTTTATGAAGTTGATGGCACCACTCCCATATGTGGTTCTTCTACCACAAAATCTTCATTAAGTTCGGTGGCGCTGATTCTTTGGTCGATTTTGCTTATATGATGATTGGTGATTTAGACAATAGGTAAGACGTAGACATCCAAAAGTTTGTAAAGGCTATATGGGAGTCCAGTGCTTTTTCCCCGCATTTTTAAATCTTATTTTGAGCTGTGGCTGAATGGTGAAATATTCACTAATTTGAAAAATCTGTCATTTTCAGATCATGCCCATGTTACATACATTGGATGTGCAACCCCGATACTTTGAAACAAAATACTGAGACCCCCTCACATTTTGAAAACATTAACTAGTCCCCTTATGGTTTATCAAAATTATACACGGGGTACTCCATTTCACCTGACTGGTGGCTATTTGTTTTTCACATTCCAGTTCTGCCCTTCAATTAAAGCGTTGATTTTAAAAACTTCGACTTTAAAATATTTATATTCCATCAGATAAGAAGAGGAAAATACAAAATAAAATGAAAGAAAGAAAATAAAAAAGCCTAACTCCTATTTCATCTCCAGCGCCGCTTGCTCCACCTTCCTCTGCCTCCCATCCTCTCTCTCTCTCATCCTTTTGCTCTCTCATACCATTTTCTTTGTGAAAGGTGTTAGTTCTGGGAGTCATTGTCAGCGGATTGGGTTGTTGGTAGCTGAGAGATGTGTTCTCTATGTCTCGTTTCGAGTTGGGTGATGGCTGATGGGTGGTTTGATTTGCAGGGCGTTTTCTGAAGATTAAATCTCTCTCTCTCTGTGTGTGTGTGTTTTGTGATGGGGATGTAGTCAGGCTGAATTTTAATTCTTAATTTTGGGTGGGTAGATCAAAAATTGCTGTCCACCATTTTCGTCTTCCATTTATTTTTGTTACGTGTAATTTTATCACTTTCAATACATATTTGCTTCTTTTGTTGCGGTGTGTTGGAGGTGTGCTGCAGTGCTATTGGTGGTGTGTACTCGGTAGTGCTGGTGGGTCTTTGGTGCTGGTGTTATCTGCAATGGTTGATGGACTTCGTGGTTAGCTTATATATATATATATATAGAGAGAGAGAGAGAGAGATGGTTAGCTTATATATATAGAGAGAGAGAACTTTGGTTCATGGTTACTTAGTTCTATGAGAAGACTAGCAGACTTTCACCGTTCAGGAAGTGGTGTATTGGACTTTACTTAATATTGCCTCTTATGTTATAGGTTCCTGAGGAGCTTCTGGAAGAAGCTAAGGCAGCTGCTAAAATAGCACTCGAGGAAATGGATGCAGACTAGCAGATGTGCACAAGCATTTTTCTTCTCTTTCACTATATATGATTTATTTAGCTTCGTTGAACTTTACTCTACTTTTTAACTTCTAGAGAAAATGTCTTTGGCACCGAACGGTCTTGCTGTCCATCAATGGCCAAAAACTGTAATATTTTCAAGACACTGACCAGCATTTTATTGACTACTTGGTTCTTCAAGCCTTGTTTGTGTTGGGAAAAATCACCAATTTGTTTGTGTTTTTATTTATTAAGTTCAAGCTCAATTTGCAGATTTCTAAATGCAGGATTGAGTTGGCCACTGGTCTGCGCCATTTGTCTTAATGGATTACCATATCTTAAGGTGGCATCTGATGAAAGTTTGAAAACATTTGAACATAAATATGTTTATTGGGTATGTTTTTGTACATTATTCTTAAAATTTTAGGAGTAAAAACAAAAATTAGAGAACGAAAACGCTAAACAAATGGGGTCTAAAATACTAGCTCGACTTGAAAATGGCCTGTAGAAGTTCCTTTGTTTTGTAATATGTCCCCGATAAGCAATTGCAACTCCCAATTGGGTAACAGAAAGATTGAAACTAGCATAATGGAGATTATTGTGGAGTCATTTATTCTATTATTTTCCTACTTTAAAGTAGTTTAGATCTTTTAGACAATGTTTAAAAAAGCTGATCGGACTGACTGGTTTGATGGGTTGAACCATTGATCGGTCCAGGTTTCGGTTCGGTCACCTGGTGAAATCCGTTTTAAAGAAGATTTATCATTGTTTGACTGCCGTCTCGGTGTGAAGCTCTCAACAAAAGATACTTTACATATTTACTAGATTAATTATTTTATTTTTCGTGTGCGTATTCATTCCAGTCTTAGGAATTTAAAATTTAAAAAATGTTTTATATTGTTTTGTGTTCACTTTGTAGAATTTCTTTCATCAAATTCTTCGCTATCTTTTTGGAGTGGACATGAATAATGGCGAGGAAATGAGTTTTCAACCTCTAGAATGTGTCTTCACAGTCAAGGCTCTAGGAAAAAATTATTGGCCGTATCAATCCCCTCAAGAATGACAAAACATTTATCCTAATACCTCGAGATGAATCGGTTAAGGATGATTACTTGCACGGATTGAGAGGATCAATAGTTTTTGACGAGGACATGTCCAACAAGGCTTTGATCTAGATTGGGATTGCCTATATCCTATCCTGTTTACCATGAAGCCGAAGAAATGTTCTAGGGGATACCCCAAAGATGCGTGTTTATAGGGTTTAGCTTCCTGTTGTTGTCTGAGCACTTTGAAGATTTTTTGGAGGTGCGCTAGTGGTTCGGTTTCCTTCATCCTCTTGACATGCGTATTTTCAATTTATATGACATGCGTATTGTCAATTTATACTACCATCGTCTTCTCGATCATCCATTTCAACTTTTAGTCTGTAAGTTGTTGCTAGATCATACAAATGTTCTTCAGTATACAAGACATCATATTGTAGTGTTGATCTCTTATCGCATAATAAACATTGTTTTATTCCTGGTTGTCTGCATGTATTTTGATTTGGTTGTACGTAGAGAATGCATCCATGAAACTCACAATTTCATTCCCTGTAGTCGCATCCACCAATAAGGAATGAAACTCACAATTTCGTTCCCATGGCAGACCATGTTTAGGTAGTGAAATCCATACACATAATCCATTGGCGCTACTATCTTCAACACCAAGACAATATTTTTTAACAAGAGAAAGATTTTGACTTCTCTAACACTATCGATGTCTAAGAGATTTTGCTTCTTGTCAATTATTATTGTTTTCTTCTTCGAATTAAACTTGCTTGTCTTCCGGCTTATGGCTGGAAGAGTCAATGAACTCCCACATATGGATTTATAATAGACAATTTCGAGTAGGACATGACAAAGACGTTGATGTTAGCTACCCCCCCCCCCCCCCCCCCCCCCCGTTTTTGTAATTGGATTAACTTATTGACTGATGGAGTTATAATTTATTTTTCAAATATGCGCGTTTAGAGTGCTTTGTGTGTTTATAGCATCAAATAAATTGTCTATTGATTCACATACTCTTTAAAGAATATCTTCCTACAATCTGGCTAATTTGAATACGGTAATATTTATTATTGCACTCAATGGCACCACTTGCACAACCCTGCATGGTTTTGCAAAGTAAAAATTAAGAAAAAACTAGGTTTGAAAAATTAAATGTGAAGTGCATTTGGACATCTATTTTAGGTGTTCATATGGTGCTCAAATAGAATGAAAATCATCTGGACGGTCAATGGGATTGTCCAAAAGGTTTGTCCTCAGTAGGGGAACCATCTGGACGGCGAGAACCAAAGGCTAGATGGTCAAAGTTCTGCCTTGATAATACTTTGGGATATAAACTATTGTTATCCCTCTTTAAGGTTTTGGATATTTTCGAAGACTAGGGTATGTCTCCTATGCATATTTCAAGTCTATAAATACAAACCCTTACCCTTCCTATCTTATGGTAAATGAAAATATTATATTTTGGAATTTCTCTTTTCACTATTTATCTTCTAACATTTTTGTGGAATACTCTTTAGGATTTAAGCTTTCTCATCAAAGCTTTAGAATTTTTGAGTTGAATCAAGTGTTCGAAAATCACCACTTACCAAAAGATCGAGGATCCAAATATGAGGTTGCAATTAATTTCCTTCCTGATTATAGAGATAAGATCCAACATGACTTGTGAAACACAACAAACTATTACTACTAGTCATGGTAGGGGTCAAGTATATCAATGGACTACTATGAAAGACATTAAGGACGTAACCCTAGCCACAAGTTTGGAAGGAAAGTAGCGGATAACTAGTTATATGATAGAAGCTTTACCCACAAGTATCTGAGGAGAAGACACATTGTGTATGTATTGAAGCGAGTAGTTTTTGTTAATAACCTTGGGCATCCTTAGTGAATTGGCTTGTATCAATAAGTGGTGCCATGGTATTTACCCATTTCGTGTATTCTATGTAAAATCTATATGTCCGGCTTTTACGCTTCCGATCTTTATTTGTTGTAGTGCAACTTTATTTTAATCTTGTTATACTCTATTTTATATTATTAATTAATATTTAAATCTGATAGGAAAAAAATGTTCGGTTAATTAGATATAGAAGGTGTAGAAAAAAAATATTTGTTTATCCACACCATGTAGGCTGTTTTATTAAAACCAAAAATTTTCAACTGGTATTTGTTGGCCCAATGAGCTACCCAAGAAGAGAATTGGGGGGGAGGGGGGGGGAATTAGGTAGTTATAAAAATTTAAACAAATTTATTATTTTTCAATACTTATTAAATCAAATAATCAATTTATCCTAAATTAATTATTTATCTTTACAACGCAAAAGTGTATTTAATCTAGATGCACACACAAACAATAAAAATATAAATAATGTAAATCAATGCAGTACACAAAGATATATCCTGATTCACCAAGTTACTCTTGACTAATTCAGTCCTCCGAGCCCCACGGAGATTCGCACCCACTAAACTCAATATTCCTTTAACAGGTAGGAACCAAACTCTTACACAATAATTTTTTTTCATAGGCTCAGAATCAATATTTACAATTCCCTTTTAACAGGTTAAAGAAGAACCTTATCTTTTTACCAAATTAAAGACTAACCTTATCTTTTTACCACACTCAATTCTTTTCACAGAATTGGAATCAACCTTTACAATTCTCTTTTAGCAGGTTAAGGAATAACCCTATTTTTTTACCAGACTAAAGACTAACCTAATTCTATTGAGGAGGAATCACCACCTAATCCTTTTCCCAAGCTCAGGAATAACCTTATCTTTTTACCAAGCTCAAGACTAACCTAATCTTTTCACAAGCTAAGGATCAAACCTAATTCTTTTATACCTTAGGCTAAGAATCAAACCTCACAAAAAACACTCAAAAGTATCATTTTTCCAGGTAAGGCTGGAACCTTTACAAATCACTCCAAATAATTCTAATCAGGAAGAATCAAGCCTAATTCCTTTCAAGGGAAAAGAATAACCTAACATTTTTGTACTTTAGGCAAAGATCAAATCTCAATCTTTTTTCCTGAAAAGATTGAAACCCAAGCTACCCCTGACTAGATACTCCCAACATTATCTAATCCGCACAAACTCACCAAATACAAAAATCAATGAGTTTCTTCCCACTCGGAGCTTCTACCTCTTCAAATACAGAAACTCAATTAATGTCCTGAAATTACTAGTGATAGAATTTTATGTGAAGAATTCAAAATCTGATTATAAAAGATATGGGTAGCACAAAAATAAGTACGTAATCAGATTATCACAAAAAATCGTTTTAAAATAATTTTTATACTTTTTAAAATTCAAAAATGATTTCACAACAATCTTATAACCAGGAAAGCAATGATAATGTAAATTCACAATTAAAAACAAAAGCTTGGAAAGATCTCACCAGTATAACACCGAAAGATTAAAAATTAAATCGCTTAGACAACTTAGATCGGTGACGCCAAATCAATTAGTGCTTTAACTCAAAAAAAATCTTAGATCTCACAAATGATCGCTCAATAAAATCTCAGAATGACGACTCTTAGTAAGCTCAGGAACACTTAGTTCTTGATTGATGTGATGTATTGATCTCTAAGAACGCAGGTCAATTTAAACTGATTTGGAACAGGCCCTCTAACAGCTAGTTCACGCAAGATATGACAATTAAATAGACATATAGACCCCATATATCAATACTATTTAATCCTGGTCTAATTCACTTAAATATGACTTTTAAAATATTCAATTTAGTCCCCAGAATAATTCTCAATTTCAAATAAAATATATAGGAAGTATTAAATGTACTTCATTGAGAAACACATCAAATATGTGTACCATATCTATAGGGATATCTACATAAGAGTATCATATCTTCTATACATTTAAATCCCTAAGATATCTCCAAAAGATTAGCCAAAAAAATGCTAGTTTTGTTCAAATACTGAAATTCCTCGAGATCTGCAACAGCATAGTTGGTTGATCGGCCTCTGCACCATCGGTCGACCGATCGATATAGGATGCTAGCCAAGCCTTTCTCAAACACTGGTCGGTTGACCGATCCCCCATGCGTCAATTGACTGATCGATACAAAATGCAATCTCAGGCCAAATTTCAATCCTGGTCGGTTGACCGATCGATTCAGAGAGTTTTATATCAGCCATCGGTTGATTGATCTCCCCTGGTCCAGTTGACCGATTGATTCAGAGATTCATCATTTTCTATCCTACGCCCATCGGTTAACTGAACCTCCCTAGTCGGTTGACCGATACTTGCTGGAACAATTTCTCCTCAATTTGTTTCAACTCCAATCTTCAATATTTTCGACCCTTTTAACCAATTTCTTTTATCGGCTAACTAATTTGACACTATTAATCAATTTTAAACACTAAACTTCCTTAGGTCAATTTTTCTTTCTCAATTTCACATTGGAGCAAATAATTTAACTTAATTAGGACCTTAATATAAACACAGATAAATATAAATTATTTAGTTTGTGTCGTGTGTGATCCTAATTGGGATACATTAAGACTAAAATAGATTTGAGTTGTTGTCACCTAGATTCTTCAGAGTCTTTCAATCTCTTAATGTCTATGTCTGCATCCTTCACAATTACTTCATGATATTATCTTGATTGAAACTCTTTACACTGAAACACTCAATAAAAATGTTAGTTCCACAAAAAATATCAACACTTAATTGTCCATTAAAATCCTGAGATCAACAACATTAGAGGGGGTTACCTACTTTGACTAGGTTATTTGTCTAAGGGAATATTTTCATGCAAGTAGCGGTTTGATTTGTGAATGATTATATATTTTTCGATTTTATCTTCGTTGATCCCGAGTTTTTGATGGACAATTAAATGTTGATGTTTTTTGTGGAACTAATGTGTTTGTTGAATGTTTTAAAAAAAGAGTTCCATTTATTGATTATAGTAAAGATGTCATGAAGAAAATATCAAGGGTGCGAAGATGGACAATTAAGAAATGAAGAGTGATGAAGATCTTGAAAAAATTAGGTGAAAATAACTCAATACTCTTATAATCTTAATGTAACCCGAATTAGGATCACACACGACACTATTAAATGAGTTATATCTTTGTGTGTTTGATTTGATGAATTTTAGGATTCTAATTAGTGTTTAAATATGTGCTCCTATGTGAAATTGAAAAATAAAAATTGACCTACGTGTAAATCATGTTTAAAGTTAAAATTTAGGGTCAATTTAGTTAATCGAGAAAAGCAAATGGTTAATTGAATTCAATAATGAGTTTTAGAGCAGAAATTGGTGAAGGAATTGACCAACCAATATCAATCGGTCAATTGATTCTATAAGGATTGGTTAATTGATTGAAACAGTGAGGTTTTGAAGCAAAATATGAAGATCCTGCATTAATCGGTCAACCGATCAAGAAGGGATCGGTCAATCGATAGGTCTAAGGCTGGAAAAGTGAAACTCTCTAAACCAGTCAATCAACCGATTGGAAGGCAACCGGTTAATCAATTATGGTGTGTTTTGCCTAGGAAAATTCCATAAATCAATCGGTCAACTGACCGTGGGGGGATCGATTAACGAATTGCCTGTTTGGTTTTGGCCTGGTTTGCATGTTGAATCAATTGGTCAACCGACAGGGCAGGGTTCGGTCAACCGACTGTTTTGGTTTAGATTTCGAGGAATTTGAGATTTTAGTAAAAAAACTAACCGTTTTTTATGATTCCAAGGGAGTATTCCAGGGGATTTGAACCTGCAGAAGATATGGTACATGTATTTTGATATCCCTATTGATTTGGTCCATATAGTTAAAGATTCTCTTGATTTTAGCAACTAAATACTTCATTTCTTTGTGATTGATGTTTAAGAAATATTTTATGAATTTAATTGAGAGTTTTAAAAGTTAGTTTTAAGTGAAATACACCAGAACTGAATGAATATGTTATATGGGGTCTATAGGTGCCTTTTAGAGGTATATCTTTTGAAAACTAGCTATTGGAAGACTTGATCTTATTCTATATATATAGACCTGCGAAAATTGGATAATAATCATCAAGAACTATCAGTTCCTAAGCTTTTCTAAGAGTTATCATTCTGCTGAGATTATTCGAGAGAGAGTTTTATGTTAAAGTTCTTGAGCTAAAGGGCTGTTGAATTGGTGTCACTGATCTGTGGTATCTTGTGATCTTATTTTCATTCTTCGGTGTTTTCCTAGGGCGATATTTCCAAGTTATTGTTCTTAATTTAGATTTCATATTATTGTTGATTACTTGGATTTAAAATTGTTGAAAAATCATTTTCAAATTTAAGAGAATAAAAATATTTTTAAAGTGATTTTGTGCTATTATCTGATTACATGCTATATTTTGTGCTATCCACACTTGTTATTAATCTGATGAGAATATATCAGTTGTACCAAGGGATCCGTTGCATATTCCAGTTGGCCCAATAACAAGGGTAAGGGCTAAAAGATTCAAAGAAACACTTAATGGGCTTATTCAAGAGATTTGGGCTGAATCTACAATGGTCAAACCAAATTAGGCCCATCAGGCAATCAAGGCCTAATCCACCTCATCAAAGCAAGCTAATGGGCTTAAAGCGTGAACCTGAACGGGCCTAGGATGAGACCCACAAATTTTATTTTATTTATTTTATTATTTTAAGTCTTTTAATTCTTTTAGGCTGATTTGTAAGGCTTAATTGCCAAGTAATCTTTTCCTTTTTATATTAGGAATTAGTCATTTCTTTTTTAGATTAGGAGTAGAGTTTCCTTATTTCTCTAGGATTCCTTGTTCTTCTAGAGTTTTCTTTTATATTATTTTGTGGCCGCCTACTATTTACTGCCACTGTTCACGAGCACTATTCACTAGTTAGGATTTTTTCTTTTATCTATTTAAGAGACTTGTATCCTATGGGAAAAACACATTACTTTTTATTAATATAATTGTGTGAGTTTTTGCTTAAGTTCTTCAGAGAACTTTTCCCGAACTTATCAAGAATTTCTTGTGGCGTTCAAACTCTATACCTTCGGTTCGTGATTCACTTATAATCATTGGGTCAAGGTTGTTACTCTATACCTTTGGTTCACGTTTCATTCATAAACGTTGGGTCGAGGTAATCTATCTTTCAATTTCTGTATTTCTTATTTCATTACAAATCTGAAATTAGTTTGATCCTTTGCGAAGAAACGCTAAGTTGATTTCGGGTCTCACTAATTTTGGTGAGGTTCGCATCATTTGGTAATCAGAATAAGGTCTAAATCATATTTCATTTATCATTTTCTTTTTTGTTCATTAATATATATTCATTCCTAATTTTCTTTTGACCAAATTATTTTGTCAAATCTGGTCCGACTTTGTTTAAAGTACTACGCTTTTTGTTTTTCGTTCTATTTAAATCTGGTCAGATCTTTATAAAAAACGCGGCGCACTTTTGTTCTTGTCAAATCTCTTTTTAAAGGTTGCTGAATTTTATTATTTCAAAAAAAAAAAAAAGAAAAAAAAAAGAAATAGAAAAACAGAAAGAAAAAAAAATAGTAGCGAAATTCAATACAAAAAATAAATAAAGAAAGAAAACCAAAAAATCCAACAGCTATATTGAGATTTAAATTCTTCTTCTTCTATTCCATAAGCTTATCTTTTGTGTTCTTCTTGTTCCTTTTTGTTTTGTCCTAAATCTCATTCTTAGTGAATCAGTTTGTTGAGTTTGGATTGCTGTAAGGAAATTTCTGATTAAGGTTGGTTAAGTTCAATAAAAAACTAAAAGAGTGAACTAAAGAGTGGAAAAAGGCAAGAGAGTGTGAGCTCCTCAGAGGGTAAAAGTCGACTTTGAGTGGAAATAAGAGAGTGAGTGTCATCAATCTTGAGGAAAACACGTGAGGGAGTGTTTGTGAGGTTTGCTAACTTTGTTTTGTAGGTTATTAAACATGTCTCAGCAAACAAACAAAGGCTCGTCCGACGAAGCACCAGAAGGGATGGACGTCATGGACATAAAAGTTTTTTACAAGGCCTTGGAGCAAAAGTTTCAATGGTTGAACTCGCGGTTTGATGAAGTGAATGAGTAACTAGATAAAGTTGCAGCACTAAAACATTTTATCAGAATGGTATGCTGATTTCTTTGGTCACGGAAGCTTTTGATGGCTTCTTGCATCCTCTTTGGCAATCCCTTTTCAGCACTAGTCTTTGGGTCCGAGATAACAAAATCCAAATATCCGAATTCGAACATGTTTTCTATTTCATTAGCAGGAGTTTCGGGTAAGCAGGCCATTCTAGGATACTTTCCTTCATGAAAGGGATAGATAGCAGAATCCTCAGTTACTCGAATTTTATAAGCAATTTTAAGGTTGTCAATGTAATTTTGATAAAAATTCTCATTTAAACATTTGAGCATGTTACTTTTGGCTTTAGAAGAAGAAGAAGCAACTTCAGCAAATCTTTTCTCCGGGACAACAGGATTTGACGGAGGTTTTATGAAAGGGACAAATTTTTGAACAGGAGAGCTAGGAACCGTAAGGGTTTCTTGTGCTCTTTTCATTTAGTCGATATATTGATTGGGAAAGCGGATAAGGGTAACCTTTTGCAGGTTATCAATAACTTGGCTTATTGGGTTTTTAGAGTCATTAGGTTTTGGAGAACTGGATGAGTCATCGGTTTTTGGAGCACTAGATAAACCGTCATTCTTTTTATCATCATTTTTTGAAGCACTGGAGGCTTGGCCTTCCGTCTCTTTTATCTTTTTAGCACTTTTGCTTTTATGCAAATGGATTAATTCCTCAACAGCACTGAGAAAATAGTGTCCTTGAGAACAATATTTCTCCATTGATTCAACAGCACTTAAGGGTATCTCGATTGAGATCTTTGGAATCTTTTCAGTTTTCATGATCTTCCCTGGAGAGAAAGTCAGCAAGAACATTTTGTTTACCACTACGATGAATAACATCAAAATTATAGTGTTGGAAAAAAGTTTGCCACCCATTCATTTTATTATATTTAGGACTAGTTGGTAATTTATTAAATATAAATCCTTTAACTTGAGTATTATCGGTAACAACTGTGAACTTTTTTGGAATAAGAAAATATCTAAACTTTTCTATTCCCTTCTTTATTGCAAGCAATTCTTTTAGATTACTGTGGTAGCGTTGTTGTGTTTCAGTAAATGTTCCACTTGTATATCTGCAAATTTTTCCAGTAGTAGTTTTTAAAATAGCACCCCAGTAGACATTAGATGCGTCTGTCTCAAGAATTAAATCATCGTCATCAGAGGGCAAAGTTAATCTTGGTAAATAAGCAGTAAGATTTTTAATTTCTTTTATTTTATTTGAAAGTTCTTGTGTCCATTCAAATTTAACACCTTTTTTAAGTAGTCTTTGAAAAGGTTGTCTATGCTTTGCTAATCCTTCAATAAATGTTTCAGCATAGTTTAATACACTTAGAAATCTTTGAACTTATTTTTTATCTTCCAGAATATCGGGGAAAACAGTTATCTTTTCACAGATATGGGGTTGCATTTCAATTCCTGTGGCGTCAATTATTAGTCCTAAAAATTCTATTTTATTTTTTCCTATTTCAGCTTTCTTTTTAGATAACAAGATTCCTCGTTCTTGGCATCGGTCTGCGAAAATATTAAGATGTTTTAAATGATCTTTTTCATTTTCTGAGAATATAAGTATATCATCAACATATACAATACAGAAGTCAGACATCTTTCCAAATACTTTATCCATCCGTCTTTGGAATATTTGAGGAGCATTTTTTAATCCAAATGGCATAACTAGCCATTCATAATGACCATTAGGTGTACTGAAAGCAGTTAGCGGAACAGATTCTTTTGTTAATTTTATTTGCCAAAATTCACGTTTACAGTCAAATTTTGAAAAAATCTTTTTTCCTTTGGTTCTATTAATTAGGCTTTCTTTTTGAGGTAGGAAATATCCATCAAATTTAGATTTTTCGTTGAGCTTTTTATAGTTAACCACCATTCTGGCTTTTCCTCGTTTAATTTCAGAATGATTTCTAACCATGAAGGCAGGACTAGAGTGGGGACTTTTACTTTCTTGTATTAATTTTAATTTAAGCAATTCCTGGATTTGTTCATCAAATTCTTTGATATCAATCTCAGAATATCTCATTGGTCTTACTCGGATTATATCAGCAGGATTTGTTAATTCTATAACAGCGGTGGTTTTATCGATTTCCCATGAAGCGGTCGGATTTTCACCAAAATTCTTTGTAAGTTTTTCAAAAATATCGTTTGCACAGAGATAGACATCACCACGTTTTCGCGTATAAACGATGTTTATATTATTTATTCTTGGCAAATTTATCCAGTGTGAGCAAGGAGTTAGAAATTCACCAAATTTTTGAGTTATGCAGGTTTTCTTGAAAAAGCTTAAGAAGTTATTTCCTAGTAGCATTAATACTCCCATTGTATTTTGTTGATAAATTAGCAGGATTCTAATATATCGATCACCAAATAGTATTATAATGTTTGTAGCAATGATATTTAAGTCTAAGGGTTTTCCTTCGAACCCTTTGGCTTTTATGGTTAATTTTTTAGTTGTTTTCCACATCTTATGAGGTAATATGTTTTTGTTCATTAAGCAAATATCGGCACCAGTGTCCAGGAGACACGGTATGTAGACGATATTATTGTCAATAATAATTCCAACTTTAAAAAATATAGGATTTCTCATATAATTCTTGCAGCATGTACCGCTTCATTTCCTATGGTAAGCGTTATTGTATTGTAGGTAAATTTATAAGGGTAACAATAGTCAAGAAAGTTATTTCCTAGCAACAATTCCATTTTTTCATCTTTATCTAAATGTATTGGAAATAAAAATTCTTTGTTTCCAATGATTAAAGGGATTTCAGCAGTATGTGTTATTGTATGCTTAAATCCATTAAGATCTTTATAGACATAAACTTCGTTAAGCATATTTTTAGGCATTTCATCGGATATCTTATAAGGAGATATATGACTGACAGATGCACCAGTATCTATTAGGGCTTCTACTTCTTTTAAATTATTTCCATTGAAATATTTTACTTTAATCTTATAGATTGGAATATCAACTTTCTTTTCAATCATTCGTCTATCTATAGAACATTCTCCTATTTCTCCACCAGTTATTTTTAAGGAAGAAATTCTTTTAATTTTTCCAAAGTTATTAGTATCATCAAGATCAGGTAATATTCTTCTAGATTTCTCATAATTACTAAAGTTTGATAATCTAGCAATATTAAGATCAGGTTTTTTATTAATGTTTAATTTCCAATCAGCAGGCAAATCAATTTCTTGTATTGAGTCTGGTTTATAAATATTAGCAAAAGGTTCAAATACTTTATCAATTTCGATAAATTCATGTTTCGCAAATTTATCGCTATGGTGACTATTACTTAGAAAATAACCAACATGGTAGGTTATGGAGTAAGGAAATCTTCCTTCTTCCATAAAGTCTTTTCTAGCACTTTCATGGGCTAAACTGAATATTTCATTTATTCTTGGTTCATGTAGACTAACAGCATATTTTGGATATATCTTTATTCCTAGTATTCCTTGACTAAGATTTCCATGAACAAGGCCTAGTAAGGCATCTGTTCAATCAATTATTCTATTATCTAGAACAACCGTTTTTATTGGGAAGTTAATTCCTTTTCTAAAGCAAGATTTAAAAACAATTTGTATTCCACCAACGTGTATATATCCGATTTTATCTTTATCTTTTCCTAATTTTTCTAATTGTCTATTAATCATGTTTCTACTAATGAGTGGGATATTTATCTTTCCTTTTGATTCTTCTGTATTAAGAGCAGCTTCGAATTGACATTCTCCATAGTAGTAGATATTTTTTCTATTAAATTTTTCCAAAATGCTTTTTCGAAATAACTCATTACTTCCAAATGATCCAACGTTTTTGAGTAGTTTTTGATTAATAATTATCTCCGCTTTATAATCACCTTTATCTTCATCAGTATCAATTAGCATATTAGGATTAATACTCGTACTCACTTCCTGATTCATCATTACTCGTTTCTTCTAAATAGAAAAATTCTTCCTCAGTATCAATCTCAGAAATATCATTTATTTCACTAATATCAGACTCGTCTTGTTCTAAAAATACTTTTATCTTAGTACTTTGTTTATTTTTAATATTTGGACATTCATTCGCATAATGACCGATTTCTTTGCATGCCCAGCACCTACAATTCTTGGTTTTTTCTTGAGCAGTTTTTATTCCTGGTTTAGGTTTTTTATTGAATTTTTTCTTAAAAAATCTTTTTGACTTAAAAGGAGTTTTTGGCTTAAAGTTTTTTTTAAAGGTCCTTTTTAGCTTATATTTATTTCTTTTAAATAACCTTTTATTTTGTCTAGGAAAGATATCAGAACATCCGAATTGTTTAGGAGCTTCAGATTGGTTATCACAGCAGAGTCCGAGTTGATGATCTTTTCTATATAATTCAGCATTTTTAGCAGCAGCACACCATATACCTATTTATCTTTGGGCATATTTCATTCTTGTTCCTAAAGAATCTTCCATTTGCCAATTTGGTATTGATTTATAGCTTGTCACTAATTCTCTAGCATATTGTGAAGGTAATTTAGAAAAATACATGTCTAGATAGACTTGTTGTTCATAGGAGTTAAAATCGGCTTTGTAATAATGTTTGGCAAATTCATTAGTGTATACCTCAAAGTAGCACATATTACAAATTCTCATATTTATCAAATGATTTATAGCATTTATTCTATTTTTTCTTTTAACTTCTTCGGCATTTTTATCCCAGAATTGTCCCAAAAATTCTTTTCTAATAGCATTCTCAAATCTTCCTATTACTTTTACAACATCACCATCTGTACTTGCAGCATCAAGATTCGTAGTTAAAACTCCAGTTCTTATTTTATTTTTAAGAGCGATTCCTAAATTAGTCCACCAATTACTAACGTTTCCTAAAAAGGTCATTGGTATCCATTTTGAAAAAGGATCTTCAGTAATTTCTTCTTGGTGAAGAGCATTTTTGAATATAATTATGGTGTAAAGAGATTTTATCCATTTATTAATTATTTCTTCCATTAGAGGGAAGTTTCCCATATAATTATCTAAATTCAAATAAATTCCATTTTCTGAAATATTTTCTGTTTTAGGTAATTCAAATTTTTGTCTAAGCAATTCTCTTTTGGCACTCGCTATTCCTCTTCGAGAATCTCTAAATGCAGGGTTTGCGTTTGTATTTTTAGGAAATGTTTCGTTTACAGAAGGAGGAGTAAAGAGAGAAGGGTCATTTAAAAAGTCAGTTACTCTTATTTGAGGAGGTGGTGGTGTAGCGCTAGTAGTTTCTGGTTGGACAGGCTGAGTTGTTTGTGTGCTTTGACCGGAAGTAGTTGGGTTGACTGGTTATCTAACACCACTAGTACTTGCTTCAGTGTTCATTAGGACATTTAATTCTTCTAATATTTCTATATCCTCGTCGCTGTTTAAAGATGCAGTTTCATTATCTTCAGTGTTCAAAACATAAGCTCGTCTATAAGATGGCATAGGGAACTCTCTTATTCCAATTCTTTCAATTTTTAAGTTTTCTATTAATATCTTATTATTATTTACGGCATTCATTATTTTTTCTTGATTATTTGTTATAATCGCAAGTCCTTTAGGTAGTTCAGTATTTTCATCAATTTTTTCAATAAACATTTTTAATCAGTTTCATTTTGGGCAGAATCATAGTAATCAAAAATAGAATCTTCTTTATCGTAAGTTCCTGAAGGTTCAACTTCATTGTCTGAATCATTTTTAGCAGTATTAGTGTAATGATCATGTAAATCTTTGAGTACTTTCCATTTTATAAGATCCTTGATTTCTTTAAAAAGATTAGTTTGGCTTAAAGCATAGTTTATTAAAGAAAGCTTTTCACTAGTTTCTTGTTTATAAACTTGTAGCCAATTTATAGCATGATATCCAAACAGAGATGATTCTGGCAAGTATACATCGCGATATTTTGGTAATCCAATACTATTAGGTTTTTTATCAAATTTTTCATCATTTATAACTTCTTCGAACAATTCTTCCATATCTTTTAAGTTACAGTATTTCTTTTTATTAATTAAACTTATTATTCCTAGTTCAACATTAGCAATTTTAGAAAGATCTTTATAGTAATCAAATCTTTCTTCAATACTCAGTTTCAAAAGTTCTTCCTGAGTTTTTTGTATTGCGCTCATTGTTCTAAGTTTTTTCATACCATTATTCTAAATAATAAGTTTTTTCATGAGTATCAATAGGCTCTGATACCACCTGGTTGAGTTTAGTGTACAAAAGGGGCAGCCACTGAGAGCTCCTAATGTGCAACGGAGAGAGAGCAATCTGCATAGGTTTGACTATGAAGATGACATAGATGAAGAAGATCACACTTCTAATGCGAGCTTGGACAGATTTGGACGTGGACATGGGAATAGAGGAAATCGATATAGGGAGCGGATTGATGATAAATTGGGAAGCATCAAGGTGAAAATACCGTATTTCCAAGGAAAAAATGACCCTAAAGTATACTTGGAGTGGGAGAAGAAGGTGGAATTGATCTTTGAGTGCCACAACTACTCCGAGGAGAAAAAGGTAAAACTCACTGTAATTGAATTTGTTGATTATGCTATAATATGGTGGGATCAACTTGTGATGAACAGAAAGAAAAACCATGAAAGACCTATCACGACATGGGAAGAGATGAAAGCTACTATGAGGAGGCGATTCATTCCAAGTCACTACTATAGAGATTTGTTCCAGAAATTGCAAAGTCTTACACAGGGTTCGAAGTGTATGGAAGACTACTACAAAGAGATGAAGATAGCCATGATTCGAGCCAATGTGGAAGAGGACCGAGAAGCAACTATGACTAGGTTTCTAATCGGGCTAAATCGTGACATTTTAAATATGGTAGAGTTGCAGCATTATGTTGAGTTGAGTGACATGGTGCACATGGCCATCAAAGTAGAACAATAATTAAAGCGAAAGGGTTCCATACAAGTTGGACAACAATCGAGTTCTTCTTCTTCTTGGAAACCAAATTGGAGCAAGAGGGATGAGAAGCCTAATTTATAGCCCAAGGATGAACCTTCCAAAATTCACAAAGCTAGAGGTGCACCGAACCAAGGTAAAATCGATTCCCAACCTTCTAGAAATAGAAATATTAAATGTTTTAAGTGTTTGGGAATAAGTCATATTGCATCTCAATGTCCAAATAAGAGAGTGATGATTATGAGGGATGATGGAGGTATTGAGAGCAAAGATGAGACGGATGATGATTCAATGCCACCTTTAGACGATGCACATGATGTTGAATACCCGGTTGATGGAGAGATCCTGGTTACAAGAAGTGCTCTTAGTGCACAAGTCAAAGATAATGAAACGATACAACATGAGAACATCTTTCATATGAGATGCCATGTCAATGAAAATGTATGTAGTATGATTATTGATGGGGGGAGTTGTACTAATGTGGCTAGCACTAGTTTGGTGGAGAAGTTGAATTTGTCAACTTTAAAATATCCTAGGCCATATAAGTTACAATGGTTGAATGATTGTGGAGAAATTAAAATGACTAAACAGGTTCTCGTATCGTTCTCAATTGGGAAGTACAAAGATGAGGTCTTGTGTGATGCGGTGCCAATGCATGCGGGACATATTCTTTTGGGAAGACCTTGGCAATTTGATCAACAAGTAACTCATGATGGTTATACCAATAAATACTCTTTTGTACTTAATAAAAAGCCAATTACTCTTGTACCATTATCGCTAAGGCAAGTGTATGATGATCAAGTAAGGTTAAAAAGAGAGAGTGACAAGAAAAGGGAGGGTGAGAGAAAAAAAGAGAGTGAGAGAGAAAAAAATTCAGAATGTGAGGAAAAAGAAGAGAGGAAATAAGTGAATTTTTATGCGAGAGAGAGTGAGATAAAAAAATCTTTGTTTTCAAACCAACCTTTGATTGTACTTTTGTATAAAGAGACTTGTTTTACCACTAACGATCTTAACTCTTCTCTTTCTAGTGTTGTTGTTTATCTTTTACAGGATTTTGATTATGTGTTACCCGAAGAGGTGCCAAATGGTTTGCCACCAACAGGGGGAATCGAGGATCAAATTGATTTCGTACTTGGAGCATCCATTCCAAATAGACCCGCATATAGAAGTAATCCCAAGAAAACAAAGGAGCTTCAAAGGCAGGTTAGTGAGCTTATAGAGAAGGGATATGTACATGAAAGTATGAGTCCTTGTGCGGTTCCTATATTGCTTGTACCTAAGAAGATGGTACGTGGAGAATGTGTGTGGATTGTCGCGGCATCAACAATATCACGGTAAAGTATCGACATCCTATTCCTAGATTAAATGATTTGCTTGATGAATTACATGGTTCTTGTGTATTTACTAAAATTGATCTTAAAAGTGGATATCATCAGATTAGGATGAGGGAAGGTGATGAGTAGAAAATCGCATTCAAAACAAAATATTAATTTGAGTGGTTGGTTATGCCTTTCGGGTTAACCAATGCACCTAGTACGTTCATGAGATTAATAAACCATGTTTTGCGTATTTTTATTGGGAAATGTGTGGTTGTATACTTTGATGACATTTTGATTTATAGCAAAGACTTAGATGAGAATGTTGAACCTTTAAAACTTGTTTTAGATGTTTTGAGAAAAGAAAAGTTGTTTGCTAACCTCAAAAAGTGTACCTTTTGCACAGATAAACTTGTATTTCTTGGTTTTGTTGTTAGTGCTAAGGGAATTGAGGTGGATCAAAAAAAGGTTAAGGCAATTAAGGATTGACCGAAACCTACAAGTATGGGACAAGTGAGAAGTTTCCATGGGCTGGCTAGTTTCTATAGGAGGTTCGTGAAAGAATTTAGTAGCCTAGCCTCACCTTTAACTAAAGTTGTAAAAAAGAATGTGGGTTTTAAGTGGGGTGATGAGCAAGAAAAGGCATTTAATTTGATTAAGAAAAAATTGACTAATGCACATTTGCTTGTTTTACCTAACTTCACAAAAACTTTTGAGATTGAATATGATGCTTCAGGAATAGGTATTGGAGCTGTTCTAATGCAGGAAGGGCATCCGTTTGCCTACTTTAGTGAAAAACTAAGTGGTGCAACCTTGAATTACCCTACATATGACAAAGAGATGTATGCATTGATTAGGGCATTGGAGACTTGGCAACACTATCTTTGGCCAAAAGAATTTGTGATTCACACGGATCATGAATCTTTGAAGCATTTGAAGGGTCAAAAAAAGCTAAACAAGCGACATGCCAAGTGGGTGGAGTTTATCAAAATGTTTCCTTATGTGATCAAGTACAAGCATGGTAAGGAAAATATTGTTGCGGATGCATTATGTCGAAGGTACGTTTTACTTTCTACCTTAGATGCCAAATTGCTTGGTTTTAAATACATTAAGGATTTGTATGTTGATGATTCTGATTTTGGTAATGTATTCAATGCATGTGAGAAAGTGGCATTTGGTAAGTTTTTTAGGCATAATGGGTTTTTGTTTTGGAAAAATAAATTATTTGTGCCTAAATGTTCATTGCGTGACTTGCTTGTTAAAGAAGCTCATGGGGGTGGTTTAATGGGGCATTTTGGCATATCTAAGACTTTAGATGTTTTGCATAAACACTTCTTCTGGCCTCATTTGAAACGTAATTTTGAGAGAATTTGTGAGAAGTGTATTGTTTCTTAGGCAAGCTAAGTCTAAGGTTAAGCTTCAAGGTTTGTGTTCCTTTGCCTATACCTAGTGAACATTGGATTGATATTTCTATGGATTTTGTGTTATGTTTGCGTAGGTCAAAAGGAGGTCGAGATTCTATATCTGTGGTTGTAGATAGGTTTTCTAAGATGACTCATTTTATTCCATGTCGAAAAACCGATGATGCATCACTTGTTGCTGATTTGTTCTTTTCAAGGAAATAGTTAGATTGCATGGTATGCCTAAGACTATTGTTTCAGATAAAGATGCTAAGTTCTTAAGCTATTTTTGGAAGACTTTGTGGGGTAAGCTCGGAACTAAACTTTTATTTTCTACTACTTGTCACCCACAAACTGACAGTCAAACCGAAGTAGTTAATATGACTTTATCTACATTATTGCGTGCTATAATACAAAAGAATTTGAAAACATGGGAATATTGTTTTCCATATGTAGAGTTTGCATATAATAGGAGTGTCCATTCTGCAACTAAGATGAGAAGAAGAAGGCTGATTTTGTTAAGCAGATCTATGAGAAGGCCGACAAAATATTGAGAGGAAAACTGAGCAATATGCCAACCAAGCTAATAAGGGGCGCAAGAAGGTTGTATTTGAACGTGGTGATTAGGTTTGGTTGCATATGAGGAAGGAACGGTTTCCCCAATAAAGGCGTTTTAAGCTACTTCCAAGGGGGGATGACCCTTTTCAAGTGATAGAACGGATCAATGTCAATAACTACAAGTTGGACCTTCCAGGTGCGTTTAATATAAGTGCTACTTTTAATGTGACTAACTTATCTCCGTTTGGTCTAAGTGAAGATTTGAGGACAAATTTTTTTCAATATGGAGGGAATGATGAGAATATATCAGTTACCCCAAGGGATCCGTTGCATATTCCAGTTGGCCTAATAAAAAGGGCAAGGGCTAAAAGATTCAAAGAAGTACTTAATGGGCTTATTTAAGAGATTTGGGCCGAATCTACAATGGTCAAACCCAAATTAGGCCCATCGGGCAATCAAGACCTAGTCCACCTCATCAAGAAAAGCTAATGGGCTTAAAGCGTGAACCTGAACGGGCCTAGGATGAGACCCACGAATTTTATTTTATTTATTTTATTATTTTAAGTCTTTTAATTCTTTTAGGCTGATTTGTAAGGCTTGATTTCCAAGTAATCTTTTCCTTTTTAAATTAGGAATTAGTAATTTCCTTTTTAGATTAGGAGTATGGTTTCCTTATTTCTCTAGGATTCCTTGTTCCTCTAGAGTTTCCTTTTATATTATATTGTGGCCGCCTACTGTTCACCGCCACTGTTCACGAACACTATTAACTAGCTAGGGTTTTTTCTTTTATCTATTTAAGAGACTTGTATACCATGGGAAAAACACACTACTTTTGATTAATATAATTGTGAGATTTTTTTCTTAAGTTCTTCAGAAAACTTTTCTCGAACTTATCAAGAATTTCTTGTGGCGTTCAAACACTATACCTTCGGTTCATGATTCACTTATAATCATTGGGTCAAGGTTGTTACTTTATATACCTTTGGTTCACGTTTCATTCATAAACATTGGGTCGAGGTAATCTATCTTTTAATTTCTGTATTTCTTATTTCATTACAAATTTGAATTTAGTTCGATCCTTTGCGAAGAAACCCTAAATTGATTTCGGGTCTCACTAATTTTGGTGAGGTTCGCATCATAATCAGATATAAATTTGCCTCACTTTATTTTTATCATGTAGTAAATTTCAGGACATTAATTGAGTATAACTGTTTTGGGGTGGTAAAAGCGTTTGGTGGGAAGAAACTCGTAATTTTTTTGTATTTGTGAGTTTAAGTAAATTAGATACGGTTGGGCCGGTGTCTAGTCAGACTAGTTAGGTTTCAATATTTTCTGGTGAAAACGATTGAAATTTGATTTTTATCCTAAGGTATAAAAATGTTAGGTTATTCTTTTCCTTGAAAAAAAATTAGGTTTTGATTCTTCCAGAAATTGAATTAATTTTGAGTAAATTGTAAATGTTCAATCCTTACATGAGAAAATGATACTTGTGAGAGTTGTGAGCTTGTGATTCTTCCTACCGTAGAATTAAGTTAGTCTTTAGTCTGGAAAAAATATAAGGTTCTTCCTTAACCTGAGAAAAAGAAAATTGTAAAGGTTGATTATGAGCCTGCTAAAAGAATCGTTGTAAGGGTTTGGTTCCTACCGTTAAAGGAATCATGGGTTTAGAGGTTGTGGATCTCCGTGGAGCTTAGGAGACTGGATTAGGCAAGGCTAGCTTGCTGAACCAAGATATATCTTAGTGTGTTGCATTATTATTATTATTTACATTTTGTTTGGGTGTACACTTAGAATTAAACATTTATTCGCTGCGTAACGAAGATAATAATCAATTTAGGAAAAATTGATTATTTGTTAATTAAGTGTTGAAAGATTTATTTGTTTAAATTTTTATAACTACCCAATTCACTCTCTCTCTTGAGGAGCTCACTGGGCCAACAATCTCTCTCTTATACTTATTTATTTTGTGATGACTTTGTGTTCGACGTAAAGAACTATGAAAAATAATTATTAGTGTACTATGTTTTTTCTTACTGATGATAGAAGTGTAATAGAATTTGATAAATACTTAATTAAATGCTTTAAAAAAGTCTTTAGTAAATTCATTCACATCCTAGATAATAGTTGAAAGCCTCTAAAACTAAAAATAATGATCTTCAAAAGTTTCTAGTCGAATATAAATTGCTTTAAACAATTTTAAAATAGAAAAAATAAAAATAAAATTCTTTTATGTGTTCAATCTTGTTTCTTACGAAATAATTTTGTAAAGGAAAATAAAAGAGAAAGAGAGAGGGATGAAGAGAGTGTTTAAAAAAAAAAAAAAAAAGAGGTTACTTAACTTCGAGGCAACAAATGCCAATGAAAATCTTAAGAAATTGAATAGTTGATTGAGTAAAGATAAGAGTGGAAAATATGGCTGCCCAAACCCTATCTTTGACCATATATAGGTACTTCCACTATTCAACTGATTCGAAACTGCAATATACTTGCCTCACCCCATAAGACACCTAGTTATACTTTTAGAATTTCTAATGTCACCAAGGCACTGTACCTTGTAGTATGATTGTACTCTCCATAAAGTGTTTCCAAAAGCTACAATATCACATATGAACTTGACGACGACTCAGACTATTTATGGAACTCATAATGAATTAACACTATCAAATAGCAATGAGTCTTCTTATGGAACCCAACGGGCTCCTCATGTGACCAATATTGAAATCCATCAGTCTACTCTTTAGATACTATAAATGAAAATAAGTCATCGAGGCCCTCGTCACCTAGGAACAACCTCACATGGAAGGTATTGGTTATCTTAGGGCCTATGAAACCCTAAACCAAACTTTTTACCGGTGGAAGACTACGATGACATACATCCTACATATCCCACATTTTTAGTTTAATAATTGATTTCATGGATTTTAGTTTTAGATCTCATTTTTTAATTTTTTTTCGTTTGTTTCAATATGTATCTCATACATATATCAAAATAAAAAATTATACATGCACGCATGGTAATGGACTCAAGCACAACATAAATAAATAAAAGTATCATTAGCACATACAAATGAGCCTAAATGATCATGAATTTTAATTAGATTCAACTTGAATTGTTAATTTTCATCTTGGTCAAATGTGGAAAGTTAATACATTTACAATTTGATTGAGAAGACAAATGCTAATAAATTTTGGATCATCTAAAGGATCACCACATACTTATTCCGTAGAATTCTCCGGATACACCATAATTGAATGGTATCTTGGAAAAAAGATAATATCAGACCCCATTGGATAAGGGAAATTCCATAATAAGTCACAATGGTTTACCCACTTTGTGAAAATTATCTTTCGACTGCAACACATTAAACAAGGTTCCTACGAAGTCCATTATGAAAACACCATATTAGATATGGTTTGGTGGAAGGAAAGTCTCAAGAATGTTGAGATTTGGGGTTATCATGCTTAATACTTGTTGCCGACAAGTTGGAATCATGAACTTACCCTTTTCGATTTAGAATGTGCCTATAGAAACTATAAAATACCACTTCCATATAAATAGATTTTCATAGTTAATGTCACTGAAATAAGATAAATATGGATATGTTATGGACACGGTACAAACAAATAAGAGAGTCTTTCAGGAATCCTTTATGGTAAATTTTCCTTGTATATAAATTATTTGTATGTATGGTAGGACATCCACACCATCTGATAGATGTATTAGACATGTTAGTTAAGATGATAAGGAGTTGCTTCTAGTGGGAGACAACAACCCTCCTAGTTACAAATAAGATGTATTAGATATCGAAATGTGAAGGTATTTAGAAACTATAAAATCATAATGAATTATATATACACCAACTGAGATAAGGCCTAAATGGTAAGATGAACATACACAAATCGAGGTGAATGGAAATATGATGTTAACAATGTCAAGAAATTTATATTGTGGAGCTCTTGACATTGCTGACCATGCATAGGACCTTCAAGATTATACTGGCCACAATTATACACATTCACTATGAAATCTAGCAAATAAATATAAAATCTCAAAGGCGATTGGTGAGGGTATTTTCGGGCACCATTGAGTCAGCACCTGGGACCCAGCCATGTGTCCATCCTCATCGTGATATGGACGTATTTCAGAATACACAACGCCACATCGGAGCATATGCCGACCAAGGCTCCTCCCTGAAATCTCTTTTGCACCTAGGAAGGAGTAAAGTACCTCGCAAGGATGTTGCCGCCTTGAGCTCTACCCCATGCCTTAGACGGACAACTTTAGGGACTCAATCGTTCACCTCGATCGGCTCCCCATTCCAACTCGTTTCTCTTCCAAGATTCCATGGATCTCCACTTTCCTCTACCAGCTCACCACCACAAGCTTGATGGAGGCTTACGGGCTTTGCCAAATGGGCTCAAAAGCCCAAACCCAGTGATTATCTCTTAAACATCCCATATTATTGGCTAAACACATAGTTTCACCTAATTAACCTTGTTTAGACTCGACTGATCATCTTCGACACCTATATATACCAGGGGTTATGCAAATCCGAGGTATACTTTATTTACGCAAATGCTCTGAGTTTATTTGTTTACTTGACATATTTATGTCCCTCTTCTCTCTAAACTCTTATTCTTACGCTGGAGGGACTTCGTAGGTACAAATCCTGGCCTGAGCCTTCTGCAGGTACTCCCTAAGGAGCAGTACCCTAGACACAGCAGGTCAGTCCTCCTAGGACCCAATTCAACTCACGTGAAGAATTTTCAACGGTCAACTCCACCTCCGCAAAAGAACATCTGTCACCTTACTGGACCATACTCAAGGTATTGACCATTTTGGGACACTAACAACAATGTTGTAGAAAATATATGCATAAATTAGCTAGAGGGTTTCATAATGGATGACGAGAGTTGTGAAGGTTATAGGTTGCAAAGGTTTATTTATGGACTGATGTAAGAAATCCCAAAACATCCATTTTGATAGGACACAAATATTTTTACTATGTTAAGAAAGATGGACGATTTATAAGTATACGTGGATAGATTGGATAAGTGGTAAACTTTCAGTTTTATAAAATAAACAATACTCCTGTTTCAGAATGTTAACTGTGGTTATAATATATTTTCAAAAAAAAATTCCATTAAGGATTTGAAAAGTCATACTTAATACTAGGTGTAAAGGTTTACAAAAATACCTTGGATTTAGAATGTTATATTTAGTTTGTCAAATTGTTCTTGGGATGGGAGTTTAATACTTAAATACGTAATTACCTCATCCTACTTTTCCATAAGTGAAAGCAGGTTGGATTTGTCCTTGCTAATTCGAGTCATCAAAATTATCCCACATAGATTTTATTGACTTTTTATTTTCTCGGTGAAAGTCTCTCTAACCTTCACACTTGTCTTCCTTCTTTAGGAATGGTTAATTGGATGTGAAGTGTCCAGTTTGTTACACTTTTAGCATTCTAGATTTTATAGATCTATCTTTGAGAATAACTTTTCTTTGAATGTCTTTCTTACAGGCCGATTTAATCTTTGTGCGAGAAAAGCTTAATGTTTATCTTTACAATCTTGTGGTTCCTTTTCTTTATCAATCTCTTGAATGGCCTTGAGTATCATTTCTTTATTTTTTCAAACCTTAGTTCTCATCTTCAAAAATATTGATTGAAGGGCTTGCGTGTGTTTATATTTTCGACGAGATCATCAATATTGTATGTGTTCAAGTCTTTATCTTCTTGGATAGGTGTCACTTTGGGTACCAATGCCTTGATAAAGCACGAAGGATCTTCTTTAATTTTGGCGTTCATATGTCTTCCTGAGAGCTCTTAAGATATTACAAATATTAGAGAAATTAGTACATACATAATTTCCACCTTCCTCCATGTTGAATAATTCGTATTGGTACCCAAAGTGACACCTTCCACCATGTTGATTTTGGACTCCTTCACTTGTGTGTTCCTTTCGTAAATTATTTGACGCATGTCCCAAATTTCTTTAGTAGATTCGTATCTAGATACTCTATTAAATTTATTAGCATCAGAAGAGCAATAAAATATGTTTATAGCTTGAGAATTAACAAAAATCATATGCATATATATTTTGTCATATTCACTTTTTAGCGTAGGTATTTGGATCATCCTCTTTCTTATGAATTTTATGACCATTTTTAATCATTAACCAACCTTTAAATTTATTAGCTTATAAAAATTCAATCATCTTAGTTTTCCATAAAATATAATTACTGTCATTAAATAGAGGAGGTCTACGCATTGATTGTCTTTGGGGAATTATAAAGTTCACAAAATTTTCCATAGATCGTTTTCTAGGGTTAGTAAGCCTGTAATGTAAATCTAGCGCTGATGTCAATTTATAATCTCGATAAGTAGCGAAGAGGGATGGTAAATTGAGTAGAAAAAAATTTACTACTAAAAATCAAGTCCAAACAACTAGAGTTTATAAGCTAATTAAGAATAATATGGAAGAGTTTAAACACAAGTAATTAAAACCAATCACAAAAATAACTCAAAAATAAAAAATAGTAATGGATAGAGCAATTGACACTATAATTTATAGCAGTTCCAAAAGTTGTTTGCATACATCGATTCCTTTGAGTTCTACGGAGAGTTCAATTCACTATTTTCTGGACTCTTACATGTAAGACCCAACCTGTTTATGCAATCCACTTGAGAAATATATCTAAATATTTTTCCACCAAGTAGATGTGATTGACTCTCAGAAAAAGTCAATCCTATAAAAATGAAACCCATACTCTAGATTTTACATCCTTTGAAAATAAATCAAATATTTCAATAATGGAGCTTCTAAAACCTTTCAAGATTGATAGTCTAGAACTCATTAATATTTAGGCTCTAATAAAATTCACACAAAAATAACCATTGAAAGGTCCATATATAGTAGTGTGTGCAATTCATTTTATTCACTAAAAAATATTATTACATCTCAAGATTTTGAGGTTTTTAAGATATAGTTCAATGAAAAATGTGTTATATATGAATTATATATTGAAAAGCTATATATGTTTTGCATAGAAACCTCTACTAATGGTGGAAAAAGTAATTAGAAACGTTAGACATAAATTTGTGGCCATTTGACATATATTAAGAATGAATCAATTCAAAGAATATAAAAAAAAAAAATACACTAGACTGGTTAACAACTTCAAGGACTGGTGTCGCATTTGTGTAATAATCGAAAACCAAGTGGTCTTCACATATCCATATGGTCGACCATAATGTCAAGTGGTTGATCACCTGCTCTTCGAAAAGCCTAGATAGTAGACTATTATTCTAAATGGTTGACCATCTCTCTATTCTAATACATGTGCAAGTTATTGGTTGATTTTAGAACAGATTTCAATAATTAAATCACTAATTAAGCTTAAATTTGTTCCAAATAACCTATGATCCTTTTCAAAGTGTTTTAAAACATTTTAGGCACAACAAATGCAATCTAAAAACGTTTTTAATATTTTTAAAAATTTAATTTTGCATTTATGCTAAAATTACCAAAAGATTCTTTTTGTAGAGAAATTATATTATAAATCACAATTTAAGGGCAAAACTATTTAATCTCAATTAAATTGCTCGTATATAAGTGCATTCATATCCTAATAAGTTCAAGATATATAATTGTAAGAGGTTCATTTACAAATACCTAGTAAACAAAAAATTACAGATCTTTAATTCTGCACACATCTTGACTTCTTTGTCCAATCTCTGAATATTTTATTGACTTCTCTGTCTTAAATGATTTATAACATTAAACTCTTCTTATATTCATATTAATCACTACAAATACAGTTAGCATACTCAAAATTTCAATTGAGGTGCTATCATTAAAATAAAACTTAGGAGTCCCTAAGGTTGAAACTTAGGGGTTTTGACTCTGTATATATCATATTAAGTCTTCCGGGTACATGAATATAGAAAGATTTAATTGCACGGTAATTATAATTGAGTGGGTTCTCTTATTAAATTCCTATCAAATTGGTATACATTCATCATAGCTAGCAAAAATACAATAAATGACTAGCTTCTTTACTGAGAAAAAATTGAATAGTTTTAATTATTTAATTAGTGAGTAACACTGTTGATTAATTTCTATAGTCCAATTTTCATATGAACGTAATGGGTCACGTAATAGAGAGAGATTGTTGTCTTAATGGTCTTTACGAAGCATTAGGAGAAAATATCAAACAACTTAAAAAGATACAAGGGTGGAAGTATAATATAGAAGAAAGAAGAGTCAATATTTTTTTATTTTTTTTAAACTCTAGACAATATATATAGCTAGATGTTATATGGTTGGCTTTAAATTTTGTTGCATTAACCTAGGATTAATATTATTAGAAATACCCCACAATCTGTCTGACTGACTTGCTAAGTACCGATTTAACAATTCTAACGATTGGAAACATCTAGGATTTTCTTTACAGAATCTCTTTGATCTCACTCCTTTGAATCACAATTAAAAGTTATGATATTTTAACTATATATCCATGGCATCCAACAAAAATATACTAAAATTAAGTAAAATATATATATATAAAATCCTTTCATTAATAAATACTTTGAATTTTAATTCTATAGAAAAATTCATTATTTTAATAAATTTGGATTGAGTGTTGGATTTATCTTCAGCAATACAAAGCCAGACATTACTACCTCTATAAGCATTATTCCTCCTTAATCTCATCATTCAAATTTTTTGCCTATCTATCATTACTTAAATTGATAAGTTCGAAGTTGTTCTCCCTTAGATTCATGGGTAAGTATGTAAGACCCAAATTTTAGCACGTACACAATTTTAGTGCATTTTAGAAACATTTAGAAAATAATGGAGTAGTATGTGTTATTTTCAATATGAACTAAAAAAAATATTAGGGGTGAATTTATAATTTTAAGAAATCTTAAATTTTGAATTGGGTTAAAAATGAAAATTTAAAGAAAATTTTGGGAGGTTAAAGTAATTTGAGAATTTTTTTTTTTTTTTTTTTTTTTTATTATTATTATTATATATATATATATATATATACATACATACATACATACATGAATTTAAGGGAAAATCAACCAAATCAAGAAACGGAGAGGGGAAAGAGCGATGTGGAAACCGGAGGAGTTGAGGAGGAGCACTAAAATTCATGCATATAAATGATTCATGAAAATCGCCATCGAAAGCCTAAAAAGAAGGAGAAATTAGAGAAAACAAAAATGAGAAGGTTCGGTCGGCAGTGGGCTGTTCCGACGTAGGTGTGTGCGTGTGCTCTGCTCGTCATCTATATAGGTGCATGTGTGTGTGCGTTCTGGTTGCTGTTCCTCGTCGTCGGAGGGTGAGGAAGTGAATCGTCGTCATTTTGCTCGACGGTGTGGGTATGGTTGTTGTCGCATGGTAAGTGTGTGTGTTTTGTTCGCCGACTGTATGTGTGTGTTCGACAGTGTGTGTGATCATTGTATGTGTGTGGTTGATCCAACTGTGGGTGTGTGTTTCACATTTTTTACGGTGTGTGGGTTTCTGATCAGTCGACGATGATCGTCGGTGTGTGTATAAGTGATAGTCGTTGCTCAACCGCTATCCGTGTGTGTGTGTTCAGACAGGTGTGCGTGTGTGTGTTTGTGTGTTTTGTGTGTGTTTTTCCCATAAGAGCGTGTTGTGTGTGCATGGGATGATCGGAAGGTGGTGTAGGAGTTGTAAGAGCTGGTGAAGAAGAGAGAGAAAGAGAGAGAGCAGTGGTCAGTTGGGAGCGAACCAGAAACTGAACAACGACGACAGACGTTCGCCGCGAGGGTGGCGCATGGCCTAGGCGGTGAGACGCTGAACTGAAGCAGAAATAGAGCCACTGTAGCGTTCGCCGCGGCGGTGGACGTATCGCCGAGGCAATGAAGATTCTGTTAGTAGATTAAGGAAAGGAAGAAGCGTGTCGCCGCGACCATGAGTGCAGGAGCAGAAAACAGAACTATTAAGGAAAAAGGAAAACCGACAACACGTTTCGAAACGGGTAACGATTTTGTCAGATTTTATTTCTGTTAAACTAAATTACTCGTATCAAAATTTCACAACCAGGATAATAATTTTGTAACCGTTAATATTAATAATTGTGTACAGTAATTATTAACGGAGCGAAATGAACTAAATAATAAATTCTTCATAATGAAAATATGGGAAATGGATAATATAAAATTTAGGGCCTGCATTGCATGTTAGGTTTTTCTAAATAAAAATATTAATTTAGGCCCTGTCATCATTAGGTTCGCAGGCACCGGTGTCCCAGTAGATTGTGATCAGTGACGTTTTTGCAGTGCGGAGAAACAGATGAGTGTACTGTCTTCTACATAAATATGCAAACTTTTATGTTCGTATAAATTGTATAAAATGTGTTTATTTAATTTGGATAAGTTTTATAACTTATTTGGATCAAGTTGGTGTTAAAAGTGGAAAACGATGTTTGATTCAAGATGGTCATAAAAATATGTGGATTTTCTTCCCACAAGCGATGTGGATATTTTTCCCGTAAGGGATGTGGATTTTCTTCCCGTAAGGGATGTGGATTGACCCGTCAGGGAGTGCAAACCCTGCGGGTAGTACGGTACCATTGTAACTCCCGATCGTGAGGTTAAAATGATCACATGGATAGTAGGAGGGTAGAGTAGTGTATGGTAGTATACGATGAACTGTTTGGATATATATATATATATATATATATATATATATATATATATATATATATATATTATTTTAAAATGGATTGGTGTATAATTATATATTGGTTTGGTTGCACTGGTTGACTTTTACAACTTGGATAGGATGTTTTAAAATATATGAGTTTATTTTTTTGGTGACAGGGAAACTGGGTTTTGTGCAATATGTGATTTTATATTATTATTTTGAAATGTGGTATTTAAATTCTTATACTTGATCTATACAAAACGTTTTTATTATGAAGATAATACACCGCTAAAATTTTTTGGTTTCAGGTACTGCAGTTAGGAGTCGGTCCACTACTGGCACTAGGTAGAGTCCAGTGACAGTATCGTTTTGGGAGTGGGTTGGTCAAAGGCAGAACCCGTGGGAGGTTCAATATTATTTTTCTTGGTGATGTTTTGTTGTATATATATTTCGGGGACGGGTGTGTCCCATTGTGTGAGGATGTGTATGGTTGGGTATGTATGCCTGTATATATATATTTATATATGTTCTGGTTGGTTGGTTGGTTGGTTAGTCATTCAGGGAGTGACATGTCGACGTCACGCCGACCCCGAGTAACGGGTGTCCGGGGTGGAGTGTGACAATTGTGGTATCAGAGCCTAGGTTATAGGTTCTGTAGACTTGCTAGTTGTTGTGTCAGTAGTGGACCATGAGATAGGGAGACATGTCAGTCGTCTAGTCGGTAGGGGACTTTGAGATAGGGTGTTAGTGGGTGATTTTGGCACTCACGTGTGGTAGTTATTTAAGTGAATTATCTACTGTCATTTTCTGGTTGGCCTAGTTGATTGTTGAGTTGAATTCTATAGCAGATAATAGATATGGAGTATGGGAACGAAAGCTCTGGGAGTGTGGGACCCTAGAGGCAGGTGGAACCCCCGAGGCAAGTGGAACCCCAAGAACAGGGAGATAGGGTGCAAGATAGCTTAGATGTTGTTGAAAGGATTTTGCAGGCTACTGCTCAGTTGACAGAGCAGTAGGTGAAAAATAATGGAATGCCAAAAGGCCCAATCCGATATTGCTATGTCCCAGACAGTACGTTTGAAGAGATTCAAGGAGTTGGATCATCCGATTTTCACAGGAACGACAGGTCCAGCTGATGCTGAGAATTGGATGAGAGGCGTGGGTCATGTATTCGAGGCCATGGGGATTTTTTACGATAGTCGAGTACCTCTTGCCACTTTCCAGCAGAGAGAGGAAGCCGAACATTGGTAGGAAGAGATGAAAAGATTGATTACCGTTGCCGGTGAGGAACTCACTTAGGATCATTTTGTTGCAGTGTTCAATGAGAAGTAGTTTCCTGAGTCTTACCGGTTCCAGATGGAAGAAGGATTTATAGTTCTGAAGTAGGAAAAGTTGACCGTTCAGCAGTATGAAGTTAGATTTGATACTTTGTCCTGTTTTGCCCCCGATCTGGTGAAAACAGAAGAGATGAAATATAGACGATTCCAGAAGGGACTTTATTTAGAGATTCGTTCCAGGTTGACCAGCAGGCAGATTAAAAGTTACGCGGAGTTGGTGAACATGACAAAACTAGTAGAGAGGGATGTTTAGGAAGCCGCCGAGAGTTGTGAGCAGTACAAAAAGAACAGATTTGAGTCGCCCAACGGATTTTCAGGTGGCACTTCTCGGGGGGCAGTATTTCGATCGCTAGTTTCTTGGGTCCCATCATTTGCTCGGGCCCCATCGTTTGGCCAATCCATTAGGAGTCATGGTCCCTGACAATCATACTCTGGGCGACAGCAGAGTGTATCTGAATCAAGTGTTGGCCCGCAAAGGCAAGGAAGGAATCAGCCGTCCAGTCGAGTTGGGGTAGTTGGATGCCATCAGTGTGGAGCACCAGATCAATTCGCCAGAGACTGTCCCATGGGAGGACCGATATGTTTTCATTGTTATGAGTCGGGTCATATATATACGAATTATCCGAAATTTGCTACTACATCTGTACCTTTTGCGAGCAGTATGGGTAGTGCTGGCCCTAGCACTATCCAGGAGAGGGGTAGAGGATCTGTTGGTAGACCTCTGACGCGAGGCCGTGTATTTGCTACTAATCGACAGGATGCCCAGGCTACTCCAGATGTGGTCACAGGTATCATGTGTTTATATAATAGATATGCACGTGTACTTATTAATCTTGGTTCTACTCATTCTTTTGTTTTGGCAACCTTCATGATACATGTAGGCAAGATTTCTATTTCTTTATCATATTGTAATGTTATCTCTACTCCGGTGGGTGAGTCAGTGTGGATAGATAATGTGTATAAAGACAGTCCACTTCGGATTGGTGATAGAAAATTATTGGCAGATCTATTACCCCTGAGTATTCACGATTTTGATGTGATACTAGGTATGGATTTGCTATCCGGATATCATGCCATGGTGGATTGTTTTAATAAGGAAGTGATCTTTCGTATCTTAGGCGAGCTAGAGTTTGTATTCTCGGGGGACAGAATTATCACATCTGTCAGTTTGATTTCAGTCCTAAAGGCTAGGAGGCTGCTAAAGAAGGGATGTCAAGGATATCTCGCGCATGTGTTTGACACCAGACACAATGAAGCTCAGGTGGCAGATATTCCAGTGGTCAAGGATTTTCCCGATGTGTTTCCAGGGTTGCCGGTGGATAGGGAGATAGAATTCATCTTCGAGTTACTTCCGGGAACTACTCCGATATCAATCCTACCCTATCGTATGGAGCCTACCGAGCTGAAGGAATTAAAGATTTAATTGCAAGATCTGTTAGACCGTGGGTTTATTAGACCTAGTGTTTCTCCGTGGGGAGCCCCTTTGTTATTTGTAAAGAAGAAGGACGGCACGTTAAGGATGTGTATCGATTGTTGGCAGTTGAATAAGGTAACGGTTTGTAATAAATACCCGTTGCCTAGAATTGATGATCTGTTTGACCAACTGCAGAAGGCCAGGGTATTTTCTAAGATAGATCTTGAATCAGGATATCACCAATTATAAGTCAAAGACAGTGACATGGCGAAGACGGCGTTCTGTACGAGGTATGGGCATTATGAATTCTTAGTGCTGCTATTTGGGTTGACAAATGCCCCTGTTGCTTTTATGGATTTGATGAATCGGATCTTCCAACCTTATTTGGATCAGTTTATTATCGTGTTTATCAATGATATATTGATATATTCCCAAAGTAGAGAAGAGCATGCAAAACATCTCCAGATGGTGTTGTAGACGTTGCGTGAGAAACAGTTGGATGCCAAATTCAGTAAATGTGAGTTCTGGTTGGATTAAGTGGTATTTTTGGGGCATGTTATCTCAGGAAATGGTATTCAGTTGGATCCAAAGAAATTCGAAGCCATGGTGCAATGGGAAAGGCCGAAGAGTGTGATTGAATTTTGAAGCTTTTTGGGATTGGCGGGTTACTATCGTCGGTTTGTGCAGGGATTTTCTGTTATAGCTGCCCCATTGACCCGCAAGAAAACCAAATTTGAGTGGACTAACAAATGTGAACAGAGTTTCCAAGAACTGAAATGAAGGTTGATGTCTGCGCCAATACTGTCTCTCCCGATGGAAGGGGGTGGTTTTGTGATTTATAGTGACGCGTCGCACCGAGGGCTAGGATGTGTGCTAATGCAGCATGGTCACGTAATTGCATATGCATCTCGGCAACTAATGAACCATGAGCATAATTACTCGATGCATGATTTGGAGCTGGCCGCGATTGTGTTCGCCCTGAAGATTTGGAGGCACTACAGTATGACGAGACTTGTGAAATATACACCGACCACTAGAGTTTGAAGTATTTGTTTACTCAAAATGAGCTAAATCTGAGACAGAGGCGTTGGATAGAATTGATCAAAGACTACGATTGTACCATCCACTATCATCCAGGGAAGGCTAATGTTGTAGCGGATGCGTTGAGTCAGAAATCGGCAGGTTCAATCACACACATTCAAGTTGTTCATACTAATCTGTATACCGAATTGAGATCCTTGCGAGTCCAGTTGGCGGTTGGTCCGACGGCAGCGTTGCTTGCGACTTTGACTTTGAGGCCGACATTGATTGATCGTATTATTGAAGCACAGAAGTCAGACGTTCAATTAGAGAAGATTCGGGAAGAAGTAAAAAATGGTCGCAGAGCTAATTATCATGTCAAGGATAGTAATGAAACTTTGATGGTTGGAAATAGGTTGTGTGTGCCTGATAATGTTAATTTAAGGAAGGATATCTTGGAAGAAGTGCATAGCTTAGCGTACACGATGCATCCAGGCAGTACCCAAATGTATCGAGATTTGCGTGAACATTATTGGTGGATCGGAATGAAACGGAAAATTGCTGAATTTGTTGTCAGGTGCCTTGTCTATCAACAAGTCAAGATTGAGCACCAACGTGGAATAGATTGCAGCCACTATATATTCCAGAGTGGAAGTGGAAGAATATCACAATGGATTTCGTTTCGGGATTACCCCATACTCAAAAGGGGCATAATTCCATCTAGGTGATCGTTGATAGGCTTACCAAGTCTGCCCATTTTCTGGTCGTAAAGACGACATACTCTCTTGATAAGTATGCCCAATTTTATATTGATGAGATTGTTAGGTTGCATGGTGCACTGGTTTCCATAGTGTCAGATAGAGATCTGAGATTTACTTCGAAGTTTTGGCCGAGTCTCCAAACTGCTTTGGGTACCAAGCTGAAATTTAGTACTGCTTTTCATCCTCAGATTGACGGTCGATCAGAGCATACGATTCAAACATTGGAGGATATGTTGATGGGATGTGTTCTGGAATTTCCTGATAGCTGGGATGATCATTTGACGCTAATGGAATTTACCTACGATAACGACTACTATTCAACGATCGAAATGGCCCCGTACAAAGCGTTGTATAGTAGGAGATGTAGACCCCAGTCTGTTGGACTGAGGTAAGAGAACAAAAATTTTTGATGTTAGACATATCCCAGATGACAGCAGACGAAGTAAAGGTGATTCAAGAAAAATTAAAAATTGCTCAGAGTCGACAAAAGAGTTATGTGGATAGGCGCCGCGTGGGAGTTGGAATTTGAAGTGGGCGATCATGTGTTTCTGCATATATCCCCATGGAAGGGTATAATGAGGTTTAAAAAGAAAGGGAAGCTAAGTCCAATATATATCAGGTCATACGAGGTTCTAAAACGGGTTGGTGCGATAGGTTATCGACTTGCCCTACCGCCAGAACTGTCCAGATTGCACAACGTTTTTCATGTATCAATGCTGAGGAAATATGTGCCAGATTCTTCGCACGTGTTGACCTCCCAACCAATCGAATTAGAAGAGGATTTGGCATATGTTAAGAAGCCGGTCCAAATCTTAAGTTGTAAAGATCAAGTGTTGCAGACGAAAACGATTCCACTAGTGAAAGTGTTGTGGTGCAGTCATTCGCTAGAGGAGGCGACGTGGGAGCCAGAGGACGAGATGAGGAACAAATACCCGCACTTGTTTGACCAAGGTAACTAAAATTTCGGGACGAAATTTCTTTTAAGAGGGAAGGGTTGTAAGACCCTAATTTTAGTGCATTTTAGAAATATTTAGAAAATAATGGGGTGATATGTGTTATTTTCAATATGAAATAAAAAAAAATTAGGGGTGAATTTATAATTTTAAGAAATCTTAAATTTTGAATTGGGTTAAAACTGAAAATTTAAAGAAAATTTTGGGAGGTTAAAGTAATTTGAGAAAATAATATTATTATTATTATTATTATTATTATTATTATTATTATTATTATTATTATTATTATTATTATTATTATTATTATTATTATTATTATTATTATTATTATTATTATATACACATACATGAATTTCAGGGAAAATCAACCAAATCAAGAAACGGAAAAGGGAAAGAGCGACGTGGCAACCGGAAGAGTTGAGGAGGAGCACTAAAATTCATGCATATAAATGATTCATAAAAATCGCGATCGAAAGCTTGAAAAGAAGGAGAAATTAGAGGAAAAAAAAAAGAGAAGAGAAGGTTTGGTCGACATTGGGCTGTTCCAACGTGGGTGTGTGCGTGTGCGTGTGCGTGTGCTCTGCTCGTCGTCTGTGTGCATGTGTGTGTGCGTTCTGGTTGCTGTTCCTCATCGTCGGAGGGTGAGGGAGTGAATTATCATCTTTTTACTCGACGGTGTAGGTATGGGTGTTGTCACATGGTAAGTGTGTGTGTTTTGTTCGCCGACTGTATGTGTGTGTTTGATAGTGTGTGTGTGTGTGTGTGTATGTGTGATCGTTGGGTGTGTGTGGTTGATCCAACTGTGGGTGTGTGTTTCACGTTTTCAACAATATGTGGGTTTTTTATCAGTCGACGACGATCGTCGATGTGTGTATAAGTGATTTTCGTTGCTCAGCCGCTGTCCGTGTGTATGTGTTCAGACAGGTGTACGTGTGTGTGTTTGTGTGTTATGTGTGTTTTGCCCATAAGAGCATGTTATGTGTGCATGGGATGATCGGAAGGTGGTGTGGGAGTCGTCAGAGCTGATGAAGAAGAGAGAGAGAGAAGCGGTTAGTTGGGAGCGAACCAGAAACAGAACGACGACGACGGATATTCGCCGCGGCTAGTGGCCACTAATTAATGCGCTACCAATTTCACCGCAAGCGTACGGATCAAGTTTTAGTATAGTGGATCTTTCGGTCGGGTATCGTATCCACAAGGATTGGTGTCGTTACTATCGAGCACCGCGATTGTCATAACTTGACTTTATCTAGGTGACAAAAATGAAATATAATTAATTAATACTAATACTAATATAGCCTAATTTAATCTATACTAATACCAATATTAATATGAGATAGTTTTGAGAGAATAGGTTGTCTAAGGATTAGTTTAATTTACGAAAACGTTTTTAGTCCCGTTTTAGTTTATGTTAACGGCGTTCGAATTATTCGACAATCTCGATATCTAAAACTCCTCTGCCACCTCTCCCGAGTATAAGACAGGGGATATAACGCAATTTCGTGTCAACGAAGAAGTCTCCCTCAACATCTTAATGACCCTAGGTCACGTGAGTCTCGCCCCAACGTCATTGATTGCACACAATCCAACTCCTGACCGAGTAATTGGATCGTGCGTTGTGTTTACCCTATCGACAACGTTCTAAAACTCCCTCGCCACTTCTCTCGAGTGTAAGATGAGGGAATACATGACTTCGTGTCAACGCTGAAGTCCCCATCAACGTCTTAACGACTCTAGGTCACGTGAGTCTTGCCCCAACGTCATCAATTGTCCACAATCCAAACCCCAACTAGGTTATAGGATTGTGGCGTTTGTTTATTCTAGTCCGAATCTGGGATTTGTCAATCTCCGTATTCTCGATATGTAAATCTAAGCAATATAAACAAATAATACGGAACACACAATCAAAATAACGAAGAACAATCGCAAACAAAACACAAACTCAACTAAACAACGTTTTCATAAATTATATTAATAATCCCTATACAACCTATGTTTAGCCAATGGCCATAACCATGTATACAATGTAAAATAGCGTAAACATGCTCAAAAACTACCAAAATAAAGAAAACAAATAGAAGAAATGAGCGACTTAGCCAATATCCGAAGAATAGCTGCTAGAACCGTCGAATGATCGCTTCCCTCTTCATCCTCCACCTCGGGCTGAGAGCTCTCCCTTAAAAATTCCTAAACCTAACCCTAAAATATAGCCTAAGGCCTTAGGGGCCGAAGAGGTCTGAATAGAGGAGGAGAGAAGGGTTTACATAGGCCAAAAAATATCTACAAAATATCTAAACTGTGCAGAGGCCACCGCCTAGGTGGTGGAGTATGTCGGTTAAAGGCTCGCCGAGGCGATGGAGAAGGCGGTGGACAACAAAAACTTTCTGCTGGATTTCGGCCTAAGCGGTGGAGTTTTCGCCTAGGCGGTGGAATTTCCGCCTAGGCCAAGGGACTGCTCCAAACATTCTGCATCTTCACCGCTTAGGCGATGGAATTTCTGCCTAGGCGGTGGGCTGTTAGTAGCCAAATGTGTTTGCTCTGCATCTTCACCGCCTAGGCGGTGGTCTAGACGCCTAAGCGGTGGGCTTCATTCAGATATTTGCCTCCTTGCTCATTTTTTCACCATCCTCCGACCGTTCTCGAAACGAATTGATCGTTTATGCTCCGATTTCATACATTTTCACCCCATGCACCTGTTTTAATACAAAAAAAAAAATAAAAACATATTAAAACATATAAAAATAACTATAAAACTACTCTAAAACTAACAAAATCGGTTTGAAAATATATAGGTAATTTACACCTATCAGCGGTGGTGGCGCATCGCCTAGGCAGTAAGACGTTGAACTGAAGCAGAAACAGAGCCACTGTAGCGTTTGCCGCAGCAATGGACGTATCGCCGAGGCGGTGAAGATTATGTTAGCAGATTAAGGAAAGTAAGAAGCTTGTCACCGCGACGGTGAGTGTAGGAACATAAAATAGAACTATTAGGAAAAAGAAAAACCGACAAAACGTCTCAGAACGGGTAACGATTTCGTCAAATTAAATTGCTCGTATCAAAATTTCGCAACTAGGATAATAATTTTGTAACCGTTAATATTAATAATTGTGTACAGTAATTATTAACAGAGTGAAATAAACTAAATAATAAATTCCTCATAATGAAAATGTGGGAAATGGGAAATATAAAATTTAGGGCCTGCATTGCATGTTAGGTTTTTCTAAATAAAAATATTAATTTAGGCCCTGTCATCATTAGGTTCGCAGGCACTGACGTCCCGGTAGATTGTGATCAGTGACGTTTTTGCAGTGCGGAGAAACAAGTGAGTTTACTATCTTCTACGTAAATATGCAAACTTTTATGTTCGTATAAATTGTATAAAATGTGTTTATTTAATTTGGACGACTTTTATAACGTATTTGGATCAAGTTGATGTTAAAAGTGGAAAACGATGTTTGATTGAAGATGGTGTTAAAAGTGGAAAACGATGTTTGATTCAAGATGGTTATAAAAAATATGTGGATTTTCTTTCCGTAAGGGATGTAGATTGACCTGTCAGGGAGTGCAATCCTTGCGAGTGATACGATACCGTTGCAACTCCCGATCGTGAGGTTAAAAAGATCCCATGGATAGTAGGAGGGTGGAGTGGTGTATGGTAGTATACGATGAACTATTTGGATATATATATAATAAATCAGCTCATTTACATCCAGGACCGTTGGATGTCTCTGGATATTCGTAGCCGTTGGATGTCTCTGGATATATACAACATCTATATACAATATATCTATATAATATATCTATCTATAATAATTATACAATATTCAACACTTACCATCAACCTTACTTTTTAACACTTACCATCGAACAGTGTCCTTGCCTGCCTTTGCATTTGCATTTACTTCATAGAGTCCGAAAGTCTTCTTCTCCACTAAATTCGTCGCCCCAGCAATATTAGGGTTCGTGTCTCTCTCTTCCTCCCTCGCACTCCCTCTCCACTTTCGATAATCGCCATCACCGTCGCCACTCCCTCTCAGCCTCCTCCGCCATCCCCTCGCCACCGCCACTGCCACTGCCACTGCCACCTCCGCTCCATTTCGCCGTGATGTCATCGCCTCGTCGTCCACGCCGTCATCCTTCACTCGCGACGGCCACAGATTCTTCTTTCTCTCTCACGACGACTTCTCCCTTCCTCCAGACGACGACGGTGGCTTAGCTTTCGGCCGAATCTAAGTCGACTCCTCCAATCGCTCACGGTCCTCGCTCCCGATGTCGCAGATTCCCTGGTAAGCCTTTTTTTCTCTCTCTCAACCACCATGATTCACAGCTCTTGATTTGATTTTGCAGCAGTTCAAACTAAAAATCTTTGTTTTGAAATTCATTGGTTTGAATTTGACTTTTTTTAAGGGTTTCTGAAATTAGGGTCTCTTTCTCTCTTGATTTTGGGTTTTGAAACCCTTAAAATTGAAGCCCTTTCTCTGTTTTTCCCCTCTATCCCTTGACTGAAATTTATTTTAATTTCTCTTTGATTTTTTCGATTTCAAATCTGAAACGGGTTTTGAGTTGTTTAGGTTTTATGAATGAGATCTGAAACGCTTGACCACTTTTCCTGATTTTCGCGATGCTCAATCGATTCCAAAGCGGATGCGGTCTGCTTGCTGTAATTATGCTCCCTCGGAGACCAATCCTGGTGTTCGATATGATCCAATCCTAGCTACGTATTCATTTTTTTTTCTCTTCCGTTATTTCTGAGATTAATTTCGATATCTTGAGCTGAATTTGTGCTCTAATTTCCCTGATTTCGCGGGATGGTTTTGGATAGCTTTTAAGAAGAAGGACAAAAATTGCATTATTTGAATTTTTTAAACCCTAATTCCATTGTAATTTGTGTTTAAATTTGACCTAATTCTCTGTTGTTGTAGGTCAAAGGTGTTCTTTCATGTTGGAACTCATCTCATTCCACACCCCAACAAGGTACTCCATGCTGGAAAAATGTCTGTCTTATCTAATTCCAACTCTCCAATTTTGTGCTTCCAACCGCTACCTAGCAAAACAATCATTCAAAGGTGAAAATCAAGTATGTTTTTGTAATTAAAAGGTAGGTCTTCACTTGAATTTGTTCATTATGGAAAAATTTAGAGGGCTGTAATTGGCTAATATGTCTTACATCTGGGGTTTTAGTTACCCAAATCTGGGGTTTTGGTCGGCAGTAGCTATCACCGGCGACGCTTGGATCAGTCTGTAGTGTCGATACATCACTAAAGCACGGTAGCACGAGTCATGACAGATTCAACGATCGTTTTCTTCTCTCTTGTGCGAACCATTGGAAGAAGGTACTGATTTTTACCTCCATCTTCTTTGCTTTTTTTTTTTTTTTTTTTTTTTTGTTTTCTTTCTAGGGTTTGTTTGTTTGTTCTTTGTATTCCCCTCTTTTTTTTTCTTTTTTCACATACTTTACTGAATTAATTTATCAAATTTCATACTTAATTTTTTGTTATCAGATCCATCCGCGTGTGGATTTAATCAGAGCACGATCATTCGGCCTCCTGCAAATAGATTATTAGTTGAACCTTGGTTGAAGCGTCGCTCTCTCCGAACTGATTCAGAACGCAATTCTCCTTGACAATCAGCGACTTTCCCATGGCTATCTAGGTAAGCTTCGTCACCCTCTTGCTCTTCTCTGTGCACTCCTCCAAATGTGTTTATGCATATTCGTATTTTGAATTTCGTCAATAGTAAGCCTAGAGTGTTCGATGAAATGCATGATAACTGACATCTCGCCAAATCCCTTATCGTTTTGACCAAATCTGGCAAATTGACAGATGAATTAATGTTTGGAGGGAGATGGTGCTGACGAAACATTGGTGGTTGTCAATATAGAAAGCAATTTGTTTTCTTTTTTAGTTTCAAAATTTAGATTTATGGTTTCTATTTTTTGGTCTCAAAGAATAGAAAGAGAAGCAAAAAAATTTTTGTTTAGTTTTCTTTTTCTGATTTAGTCGTGGACCATTGCTTAGAACGACGAATTCTAACAACTTTTATACACAGGCGCCATGCCTAACTGCCAAGATCGTCGGGAAAAGCACTATTAGGACAGAAATGGACTGATGTCGAGCGGCAAAGGTCTGTTACCTGTTTCTGTTTTGTTCCCTGTTTCTGTTTCTGTTCCCTGTTCTCTGTTTCTGTTCTGTTCCCATTCCCTGTTTCTGTTTCTGTTTCTGTTCTTAACATTAGGTGTTTTACAGAATTCGGGCTAAACCTCAACCCTAATTTCTCTTTTCATTTGTTTATTGTTCTCTTTCATGGCGTTTGTTTATGGTTTATTTAGATGGCGTTTGTTTAGTGTTTCTATTCTCAGAAACTTTAATGGTTTTGGATTTTGATTTTGAATTCAACTTGATCAAATGCATCTGTGGCGTTTGTTTTAGTTTTCTGCTTCTGTGCTTTGGTCCCAAAGTGTTTGTTTCTGCTTCTGTTCTAGAAAGCAATCTGTTTTCTTTTTTAGTTTCAAAATTTAGATTTATGGTTTCTATTTTTTGGTCTCAAAGAATAGAAAGGGAAGCAAAAAAAATTTTGTTTAGTTTTCTTTTTCTGATTTAGTCGTGGACCATTGCTTAGAACGACGAATTCTAACAACTTTTATACACAGGCGCCGTGACCAACTGCCAAGATCGTCGGGAAAAGCACTATTAGGACAGAAATGGACTGATGTCGAGTGGCAAAGGTTTTGTTACCTATTTCTGTTTCTGTTTCTGTTCCCTGTTTCTGTTTCTGTTCCCTGTTTCTGTTTATGTTCCATGTTCCCTGTTTCTGTTCTGTTCCATGTTTCTGTTCTATTCCCGTTCCCTGTTTCTGTTTCTGTTTTTGTTCTTAACATTAGGTGTTTTACAGAATTCGGGCTAAACCGCAACCCTAATTTCTCTTTTCATTTGTTTATTGTTCTCTTTCATGGCGTTTGTTTATGGTTTATTTAGATGGCGTTTGTTTAGTGTTTCTATTCTCAGAAACTTTAATGGTTTTGGATTTTGATTTTGAATTCAACTTGATCAAATGCATCTGAGGCGTTTGTTTTAGTTTTCTGCTTCTGTGCTTTGGTCCCAAAGTTTTTGTTTCTGCTTCTGTTCTAGAAAGCAATTTGTTTTCTTTTTTAGTTTCAAAATTTAGATTTATGGTTTCTATTTTTCGGTCTCAAAGAATAGAAAGAGAAGCAAAAAAAATTTTGTTTAGTTTTCTTTTTCTGATTTAGTCGTGGACCATTGCTTAGAACGATGAATTCTAACAACTTTTATACACAAGCGCCGTGCCCAACTGCCAAGATCGTCGGGAAAAGCACTATTAGGACGAAAATGGACTGCTGTCGAGCGACAAAGGTTCTGTTACCTGTTTCTGTTCTGTTCTCTGTTCTCTGTTTTTGTTTCTGTTTCTATTCCCTGTTCCCTGTTTCTGTTCTGTTCCCTGTTTCTGTTCTGTTCCCGTTCCCTGTTTCTGTTTCCGTTTCTGTTCTTAACATTAGGTATTTTATAGAATCCATAGCTTGAGCAGAGCAATCCGTAAATCTATGTTTGAAAATTAGAAGGCTCAATGTGTGCAAGATATTACAAGGTATACTCTGTAGTACTTGATTATTGGTTATCGGTTAGTGGTTATGTTAGTTAGTGGTTATATTGGTATAGGTTGTATAGATTTGAAAATATGAGTCAATAATTTTAAATGTTGTTTAATCAAAGTGTATTTTTTTATTTTTTGAATTTTTACCTAGTATTCTCTGTATTGGCGATGCATATGTGCTTTGTAAATTTGTAATTGTAAATTTTGTTAAATTGTTTTCCATTGTATAGTTTATTTGTACTCGGGTATATTGATGATTGTTTCTCATTAATTGAATGGTTATTGAACCTTTTGTATAAGATTAATCAGATCAAATTAATAGTGAGTTGAATGTTTTTTACATAATGATACTACCGAAGAGGTTAAGAAAATATTGGGGAAGGGCCATGGGTAAGTGAAACGCCATCTTAATGTATAAAGGCATTCTTTAATTTCGTTGATTGTTGTACGAATTGGGTGAAAAAGTTCTACATCGGTGGAGATATTGTAAGGTAATTAAGTTATTGTTATTTGTTTTAGTAATATTTGTTTCAGGCACGGATTTGTTGTCTTTGAAAACACGTGTTAACAATTTAAATTCATTATTGTTTTTTATGTTTGTGGTTGTGGTTACTGGCAGTATATTCTGTAATGTTTTTTTTATGTTGGGTCTGTTGATTTTTCTACTTAATTGCGTAAGTATTAGATTTTCTTTTTTCGCCCGTGCCTTTAGGCACGGGTTATACGCCAGTATATATATATTTTAAGATGGATTGGTGTATAATTATATATTGATTTGGTTGCACTGGTTGACTTTCACTACTTGGATAGGATGTTTTAAAATATATGGGTTTACTTTTGTGGTGACAGGGAAACTGAGTTTCCGTACGGTATGTGATTTTTATATTATTATTTTAAAATATGGTATTTAAATTCTTATACTTAATTCATACAAAATGCTTTTATTATGAAGACAGTATACCGATAAAAAAATTTGGTTTCAGGTACCGCGGCTAGGAGTCGGTCCACAACTGGCACTAGGTAGGGTCCAGCGATAGTGTCTTTTTGGAAGTGGGCTGGTTAGAGGCAGAACCCATGGGAGGTTCAGTGTTATTTTTCTTGGTGATATTTTGTTGTGTATATATTTCGGGGACGGGTGTGTCCCATTGTGTGAGGATGTGTATGGTTGGGTATGTATGTCTGTATATATATTTATATGTGTTCTAGTTGGTTGGTTGGTTGGTTGGTTGGTTGGTTGGTCGGTCGGTCGTTCAGGGAGTGACATGTCGACGTCACGCCGACCCCAGGTGACGGATGTCCGGGATGGGGTGTGACAAAAGTACTTGGGAGTAATATAAGAAATGATCTACTTATGAAGTCTAATGTTATATCATAATATATAAGTTAAATTTGTAAAGAAACCTAGGAAGATTTTTTCCTTTGGTTAAAGGACCAAACGGATTCGGGTGAAAAATTAAGATATTCAAGCCAAAACTTTTGTCATTTCTTATCCGGAGTTCCTTATAAACTGAGGGACAAATTCGTATAATGTGAGTCTTTTCAATATTTTCTTATTTTCAGTTTATTTGTTTAACTTTTATATAAACCCAAAAATACGAAGATTTTTTGTTCTTACTTTTGCATAGGCTACTTTACATTATGTGGGCTATTTGTTGTCCATGGTTTATCTTTTCTTAGTCATTACATGCGTAAAAGGAAGTGAAGAATTTGATTGCGGTACATACTCTACATCGTGATAGATTTATTAATTTGGATTACTACCATTCATGGTTATATGATGTATTGATTAGTACTATTATTACGATTATCACTTTTACTTATGTCACAATATCGAAGAGTACATGTTTTTAAATACTTAAGCATCATTAAAATTTTATTATTATTTCAAAAGATGTTTCAAGTCAAGATTGACGGCTCAATTGGGCCATTATTTTTAGAATAGTAATGGCTCTTACTTAAATAAGACAAAATTGTTACAACTGCCCTTGAGCAAGGATATTGATAGTAGCGCGTCTTGGGGTTGAAGACCCTACTCAGGGCTAAGTGGTTGAGGCCTTCGGCTTGCCTTTCCTTGTTAAGGCAGTGATTGGAGTCTATCTTCTTGGGAGTAATAGGTCTTTGTGTTAGAATTTTTGACTACTTTAATTAATTAATTAGAGTAGGACCCATTAACTAAATTAATCAGGTTAGTATTCCAATACCTTCCTCGTCGTTTGAGGATTAACGTGATATATTTATATGCAAAAAATGATTAACATTTGAATGATTTTTAACTCTGAAAGCAACTTACTTGAGGTTGGATGAATACTATAATGGATGAGCAATCCTACTTCGCTTGTGGACGAAGAATGAGCACCATATCAAGTTATAAGTTGTAAGAAATTCCAGATTGGTTGTGGAGAAAGAACTTAATCCTATATCAAGTTATAAGTTGGAAATAAAAGGCAATCCATTAGGCAACAAACATAAAACCCGAATCGGGCTGGGTTAGGTTGGGTCCCAAGTCTGGGTTAGGTTAATCCGATATAGATATGGATTGGGTTTGGGTCAGATTTGGTTGGATTGTGAACCACAAGGACAATTTAAAATTTGAATAAATGGCAGTTAGACGGTTAATTAATTGCTTAAGAGTTAAGCATGAAATAGTACTAATGACATATCTAGGTTGGATTGTAAACCACCGAGACAGTTTAAAATTTAAATAAATGACAGTTAAGTAGTTAATTAACTACTTAAAAGTTAAGCTTGAAATAGTACCAAGGACGTAAACGTTCATTGGTTACTGTTCGGGGGTAAACGTTCACACAAATATGTCTTTCAAAATTATATACATTCGATGGTATCTTCTGATCTTCTATAAATATGATACTTCACATTCATTTCAGATTGTCTGATTCACAATATTCATCATTTCATATCACACTAAAGACTAAAACATATAGAAATTTGTGAGAGTTCAAGCACAAGTTCAGTTCGACGAAATTTGTGATTTTAAGTGCTTGTACCAGAAATTTGAAGATCATTCTACCTTAAAAGGTAATCGTCATTCAACCATTAGCACCAGTGTGGGGGCACGAATCTACTTTAAAGGCATAAATTCAAACTTTAGCCTCTATCTACTTCATTATTATTCATTGTTTGAATATCTGGGTAAATCTCCATTTAAAATTTAATTTACTGTTTTTGTTACATAAACGTTTACCTCTACTTCTGAATTTGTTTATGTTATATGAACATTCATGCACACAATATGTTTCTAGTTTTGAATTATGAATGTTCACACTCTACATTTATGTGTGAATATTTACGCCACGATTCTGGTTTGATATATATTTCATTATCCTTCACAAAATTTCCATAATTAGGTTTTTTCGCCTATACGTCTTAGTTAATGATCACATTGATATTATTTAACAATTATTAGTGTTATTTTATGATTATTTAAGTATTTATTTTAAATTTCAGTAATTATAAGCAAATTCGTTTTTTAATATTCCAAAACTTTGAATAAATACTTTTATGAAATTGTATAGTTTTAAAATAGTACTTTGTTCACTGTTTTTTTTTTTTTTTTTTTGGAAATTCTTGTTACTTAGATTCTTAAACGGTATTTAATTATCGAAAATTGCTTACTTAAAATATTGTTGTGACAATCCTTGTTTATTGTTAGATTAATTCTATCAGCAATAATTCCTATGTAGTGTTTCGGTAATATTGTATGTGTAAACAATAAACTAGTTATTGTTATCTTTATATGTTCACATTCTGAATCTGTTTCGTAAACATTCACATTCTGAATCTATTTGTAAATGTTCACGTTCTTATTTTGTTTTTGATTATTCTATGAATGTTAACATCCCGTTTTTGGTTCGTGAACATTCATGTCCACAATATGTGCTTTGGTTGTAAAGTATTTACTGTTAAATTTTCTACATGGATTTATACATTTTTTAAATTGTAGACACACTACTCTGTGATGGAAAGTGAAAACACTACGCATATTGAGACGTCAAATGTGACCCCTCCTGTAACCCAGACCATTATCACTACGATACCTACTCCATTGCCTAAGGCTGAAAAGCTGACAAGTTTGATGGGTGCAACTTTAAGAGGTGGCAACCAAAGATTATGTTCTGCCTCACGACTTTGAGATTAGTTCATTTTCTCAAAAAAGATACTCCAGTTTTGATCGAGAATGTCGATGCATAGAACTTTGGGAAGCATCAAACTTTAAGAGGTGCCTACTCCATTGCCTAAGGCTGAAAAGCCTAACAAGTTTGATGAGTGTAATTTTAAAAGGTGGTAACAAAAAGATAATGTTCTGCCTCATGACTTTGAAATTGGTTTGTTTTCTCAAAGAAGATGCTCTAGGTTTGACTGAGAATGTTGATGCATGGAACTTTAGGAATCATGGAAGGATTATGACTATTTATGTAGGAATTACATCTTCAATGCTCTCAACAACTCTTTGCATAAAGTATATGGAGGGATTTTAACTGCTAAAGAACTTTGAGAATCCATGGATAAAAAATACAAAACGGAGGAGCTGGCTCAAAGAAATTTTCTCAGATCTTTAATGTTTTCTTGAATGTGCTACAATACAAGCGAGGCAACATGTATACGTCTACAATTCTACTTTCTTCTTCTTATAATCTTACTAATAAATCAATTCAATAATCGAATGAATTGCACTATCGACACTTTGCAAAACAACCATAAATAGATTGTAAAGTTTGAATTACTTACATGCAAATGCTTCCCATTGTTCTTGCCAAAGAAAACGTTCAATACTCACGTGGTGTTCTTTCCACCAAATCTTGATGTTTCAGTCAATATGTGATCTATTGTTCTTTGCCAAGAAATCTCATTACTCCATCCATATTCGTCGTACACTGCTATTTTCGATAACCTCTCAATTCGAAATTTGAAAAATGTATGTCAAGTATGAGAATTTCTGGTCAATTATCTTAACTCAACGAAAAAGAAAACTTTCAGAATGATCTATAAATACGTTATGTGATTAAAGTTTCCATTCAAATATGGAAGGGTAAAATTGTCCGAAGATAAATTTGGATTTGAAATCAAGACAATTCGGTAACATAAATCAGTAAATTAAGGACTATTCTATTGAAATAAAAAGTTATGGAACAGTCTAGTAGATTAATTTTATTACCAATATTATTCGGCAATTTTCCCATATGAATCTTGAAACGTTTTAGTCCTTATACGACTTGGGCTAGTTTTTCGTTTTAATACCTCGGGCTATGGGAAAATATAATTTACACGCCTAATGAAAGATCGAAGTAAGGTAAAAAATTTCCTCTCAAATATCCTTGACATATTTCTGTTTTCGTGCCATTCAGCCACTGTTGGTCATGTGTGATAATTATTTAAATTTTAATATTGAAAATTTTAAATGTTGAATTTTGAATGTTGAAATTATTAGTGCTCAATTTATTAAGTGTTGAATATATTAGGTATTTAATTTTAATACTTATAACTTCAAAAAATTATTTTTTTACAAATTGTTATTCCTAATATAATTTTTATAACTTTATTTTTCTAAAATATTATCTCTTTACAACTTTCTACCTATTTTTTTTTAATTTAATATTTTCTCCCTCTATAATTTTTTATATATTATTTTATTTTATTTTTTTGTAAGATTTTAAATATTAGTGTAAAATGTTGATTGTGATAATTAGAAATTGTATAATATTAAGTGATAATTGCTAAAAAAAATAAGTGAATCATACATCATTTAAAATTGTAAAATCTTTTTTAAATTATGTTTATTTTGTAAGTGATTGTTTAATTTTATTATTAGATGCACTTAATTTGATAACTATTTAATAGGTTCAGTTTTAAGTAATGATAACCATCGAAGTTTTCGCCGCTAATCATTTTCTTTCTTTGCTTAGATGGAACAAATTTATTAACAAAGAAATCAAAGTATACATCAATCTCATATAAGTTTTCTCAAATATTATTAGGAGCGAGTCTAGTGATTCATATACTTTCCTTATATAAAAATATATTCGAGAAATATCCTACAATCTTCCTTGCATCATATCATAAATAGGATATACATACTTATTTGAAGTTAAAATTGATTAATTTGGAATAGATGATCACTTAATGAACTTTGCACACGATGATTATTATTATTATTTAATTATATTTTGTTTCTTTGATCCCTCCATGTTATTTGATTGTTTTTTTTTTTTTTTTTTTTTTTTGACAAATGTCAATTTATTTTGTTCATGAATTTTCGCTCTTCTTCCCTTGATGACATATCTACTACATTAGTTTGTTTCTCCATTCCTAACCAAATGGGGGTAATTATTTGCGATAAATTGAATATGTTTTTGCAATATAAGAGGAATAAATTAAATTAAAAGTGCATGATTTGATTTGAGGGAAAGTATTTAATTTTTTATATGATTTATTCTGGAGAGTTATTGATTTTAGGGGAGTCAATTATTATTTATTATTACATCTGTTACATACTTGACATCATAATTTTTTTTCTTCATACACTGATAGTTTTGTTTAAATGTTTCAAGTAAGAGGTTGTTAGACTCTAGCCAAAATCTACATTGTCAAAATCTAGAGTAGGTGAAGAATTGCTTGTAATCTATTCTCTCACTTTAGGTGGTTTTATCATTAGGTTAGCTTATTTATACTAGTTAGTATTTTGTTACCTAATTGACAAAGGGGGAAATTAAATTTATTTTTAATGTATACATTTGGAGTGGTTTGTGTGTTGCTATCGTCAAAGAATCTATATACCAATTGTTATCATCTTTAGAGAATATATATTCTAGCATTTCAACTAATTTCACCTATTGTCTTCAAAACAAAAATTAAGAAAAATGGAATTTTTTTTCCAAAAAAGACAAATATGGCGTGCATCCGAACACCTATATTAGGTATCCATACGTTGCCCAGGAAGAAGGAAATTCATTTAAACAGTCAATTGGATGATCTGGGTGGTGTGTCCTCTACATTGCAGCCATCTAGATGGCTAGGATAGACATCAAGATGGTAAAAGTGCCATATCGATAATATTTTAATATTTTCTCATATTTTCCATTATTTTTGGAATCTTATAGAATTTGGAGGGATATGGTTTGCCTCCTATATGTATTTCAAGTGCATAAATACAAACTATGACCTTCCTATTCCCATGGTGAATCAAATGGAGTTACTTAGAATTAGTCTTTTCACTGTTCATCTTCCAAGATTTTTAGCGAAACTCTCTTCTTGATTCAAATTTTTTCATTGGAGATTTCAAACTTCATAAATTTACTTGAGTGTTTGAAAATCATGACCTACCGAAATATCAAAAATCATAACTAATGTTGTGCTTAATCGCCTACCCGCACGTAGAGATCATATCCAACTTATAGGTGACACACAACTAACTATAGAAGTTCCTAGGAAGGGCATGTTGGATAGTCAATCCAATTTATTCATTTTGTATTTTTTTTTTAATTAAATTACAATCTCAGGTATTTATTAAAAAAAGGAATTTTTTCATATTATTCTTTATTATATCATATTATTGTTATACCTTGGATATTTAAGTTGAAAATATTTTAACTTTTAATAATGCTTAAAAGAAATGAGATTGTAGATATTGTAGTATTTAATATCCTAAATTTTCCTAGTCATGCTGAATTATTAAATTTGTAGTTAACAATTTGGTTAGACTAACTTATGAGTCTCTTTAAAAATGATGAATCTTTAAACAATTAGTATGAGACATTAGAACGACCATATGGAGACTTGTTAAATTGTAGTAAGAACCTAAAAGTAATCAACTTTAAGATTCCATATGGTTGCTTTTCTCAATCAAAATGAAATATTGCAGTTGTGATGATGCTTGTGATCTTTAGACTTGAATTGGTAAGTTACATAGATAAGTTCCTATACTTTGACAATAAGTTTTGTTTTATAACCATGAAAGTTAAAAGACATTCATTGGGTATAGTGAAACATATATATGAGTATTCTAGTATGCAAGTATAGGATCTATCACTATCAACAAAAAGAAAAGTATCATATGTAATTAGATTTAATGTAATTCGAATGAAGACTCTAGCCAAGGTAGCATGTTGATTAGGATGAGATTCAAATTAGTATAACACGTTGAATTATATTATTGATTAAATACATATAATAGGACTAGAGTTTTTTTACTTTCATCCATACACTGTTAGTTCTTTCAAGATCACAAATATAAAATGATTGACTATCAAGAAAATTACAATTGAGGATGTTCGCTGGGTGAAATTCCTATCAACTTGATATATAGCTATGGCATGTTGGTAGACATCAATCATAATTAATAAAACTACCATAAAAAAACACTTTCTTTATAGTAGAAAAAAATATAACAATTCTAATTTTAATTTATTAATTAATTAGTTGATTCTATTGCTTAACTTTTGATATTGAGCACTAGTGTCGAATTTTTGAATTTTGAGGTTGTTAAAAAGAAAAGAAAAAAAAGACATCAATTATTGCAACAAATTCTTTAGACCGAGCAATTCTAAATGAATTCGCAAGAAATAATCAGAAAAAAAAAAAATCAAAGAACAATGAATATTTGAATTACAAAAGAACAAATTACAGATCCTAGAAAACATAAAAAAACATCAAATAAAAATTACAACAAATAACTTCAAGGAACAAATCATATCAACTTTTAGAACAACAAATAATAATTAAAAAAATAGTAGTAGAATTTCAAACAATCACTACAATATCAAGACAACAATAGCAATACAACAAATATAGCAAAAAATATAATAAAAAGAAAATATGCAACGAGCTTTTACTACCATATCAAACCTATGCTAACTGTATGGGAGACCAGCACCAACCTAAATGACAACAATTTTTTTGTATTTTTGAAGTTTCTATAACCAAAATCTAGGACAATTTTTTTGAATTACCAATGAAACAATATATAAAAAGATAAATTACTCTAGTACAATCCAGACAAATCATAATATAACAAAGGGAAAGATAAAAATATGACAGACAAATGTTTTTTGCAATTCCATGCACATCAAATTAATCACCTATGAAAATTTACAATAAACCAATCCGCAACAAATCAAAAAGAAAACAAGGGGAAAGAAAAGCTACCACAATAAAAATGATGTAACTTAAATAAAATCTAAAGCAAAAATAAATCTAGAAAAATTTTAATCTAAAAGAAAAAGAATATCAAATCTAAAAAAATAATAGTTAGACAAAATTTATAGAAGATTGATTAAAATTGTGAAAAGAATCTAAATTTGAAAAAAAAAAAAAACTCTTAAATTTGCCAAATCACAGTAGACCAACTCAAGATCCTCGTTCTTGTCGAAGTCTCCTCTAGCAGTAGATGAGGCTTGATGACACGGTCGCTAATAGAAATCCCAAAATCATTTTTAAAGGAATAAACAATTTATAAAAACAAATTCCACATATTCAGAGATCAATTAAAAATCATTTTAAGGACCAATGAGAAACACATAATTATCTATGCAAGTATATGTAGACATCGCATTTTATCCAGTTTGTTTTCGCATTCTGTAATAGTGTCGGGTTTAAAATGCAAATTTGGATAAATTTTAAACCATGTTTAAAGGGATTAATTTTCACCTTAGATTCATTTATTTAAATTTCATTTAATGTTTTGAAATGAAAAGAAATTAAAAAATCAACAATTTGATTGAAGTAAGCAAAAAATAAAGTTTTGGGCTAAAATCAAACTTTTTAAAAGTTAATTAGGTACTAAATTGGTTAAATTGGAAGTGTATTTTCATAGAATATCACTTTTTAAATATTTAATTTTGTTTCCTACCCCTTAATTTTAAAAAAATTTCACCAATTTCAACTACTTTTTATTTTAGCCCAAAAACTATTTTTTCCGCCCGTTTTGTCAAATTGAAAGCCAAAAATATTTTTTTTTTTGAAATTGAACTGTACAATATTTATTTGGATAGTTTAATTTCACTTTCAAGAAAAATCAAAGAACTCACATGTAATTGATATGAAGTGCTCAAATCACACAAAAAACACTTAAGGAGTACCCCCCGGAATAAGACGGAACATTGGATTCTAAAATTGGAGTGCCCAAAGTAGGCATGGGAGTTCCCAAAATCATTTCCTAAAATAGTATGACTACGAGGGGTCAAATCATGCAAGTTTTGCACTCCATACTTAATGAAGGGGGCTATTGAGTAAATTTCATGAAATAAGGGTAGTCCCCCATCATTTGAAGCAACATGGGGGGAGTCACAAGGACATCTGCGCCTTTCCCAAGGTGCACGCCCTGAGGAGTGCGTAGATTCCCATCCCTATAAATAGGGGTGACCTCCTTCCATTCCTACTTGCCGGTTCACACTTCTTGCACGCCCATACTCTTTCTAAATGCAATGAGAACTTTGTCTCTATAGAAAATATTTCTAAGAATCAGATTTTAGTTTTACAAGTCTTAGATTCTCCACAAAAAAAAAAAAAAAAAAAAGGAAGAAGAAGAGGAAGCAAATAAAGGAGAAGAAGAAGAATCATTTCAAAAGGCAAGGTAAGTTCTTAAAACCCCTAAACTTCTTTATATTTCTTGTCAAAACAAAGAGAAACAAAGAAAAACAAAAATAAAAGTGGTCAAAACCCAACCAAAAATACAAGTCATTCTCTGAGAACGCACATAATGAATTTACTTTATTGCATTTACTTTTACTGTTATTTACTTTCCGCACTTTACTTTTCCGCATTTATTTTTCAGTTATTTACTTTACCGCTCAACACCTTTTCTCGCTTTAAATTTTGTATTTTTTACTTTTTTAAGTCTAAGTCCTTGGACTAATATTAAGTCATAGATCTTGGACTTTCATTTTATATATACTATATGTTACACTTAGTTGAGACTTTAGAGTGGTACTGAGTCGAGTCCTTGGACTGACATCATACTTATATATGCTTATATTAGTCAAGTCCTGCCTATGCTAACAGGTAGAATAAAGGGAGACCTTCTATTTTTCACGAGGTAAGCGTGGTTTTCTTCAAAAATATTTCTCCTTTCTTAGCTAAGGTTTGGACTGGCATATACACACACACACACACACACACACACACACACACACACACACACACATATATATATATATATATTCATACTCACTCGGTCGATTGACAATTCCATTGATCAACAGTAAAACCACTCGATCGACCGTCAAGCCTAAAACCCTCAAAACACCCAACCTGATTCTCCACTCGATCGTTTACTACGTCAGTCAACCGTTCAGCCAAAATCCACAAAATCACTTAACCTGATTCTTCTAGTTGACCGTCTTCTCTACCAATTGATCGTTCAGGCCGAAAAACACATTTTCTTGAACGATACTTTAAGGAAAACATTTAGACGCTGGAATTTATCACTCCTAACCATATTTCATATAATTCAACATATTTTATAAGTGTCGTGCGTGATCTTAATCGTGTTATATTAAGAGCATAAAAAATATTGAATTGCTTTTACCAACATTTACAAAAAATATTTTATGTTTCAAAAATATTTAATGTCTTCATTGTAACCATATTAAATAACCTAGAAACAATTTTACATAAGAAAAGCAATTCACAAGCAAATTTAATTTTAATATTTACATGGATCATCCTAAGGCAATATACAAGATTAAGCATTAATAGATCAAACATAACCATCCAAACATCATCCACATACCAAATTACTACTAAGATGTTCGTCACCAAACCTATTTACTATTATAGACCAAAAGATTATCAAGAATATGTTCATAGAACAAAACATCTCTAAGATCAAGGAATATTGGCCAATTATTAGGAGAGTTAGAGTAAGAAGATGATTTACACGCATTGGACGGACTAGCAGATTGATGAAAGACCAGATGATTTTGGATCATATCACAAACTCGATCTACCTCAGCCAATGCGCTTTCTACTTGATTCGTCAAACCCTGAAGTCTCCAAACCACCACTTCCATGTATTGTTGAAAATTGTCAAATTGTTCCATTATCTGATCAACATTTTAACAAATATCGACTGAAGTTTCTGCTTCATCTTCATCATCAAGAATCATCACATCATCATCTTCTTCTTCATTTTCATTTTCTTCTCTTCCAAGGACCCATCGATTTTCCATAAGCTTATAACCCATGGATTGAATTGTACTTAGATTAAAAATGGTAGTATTCCTTACATAGTAGATTGCACAATCATCATAAATGGGAACCAGGAAATTTTGAAGAAAATAGCACACAACATCTCCACAATCATTAAACTCACTGGAAGGTCTAATTTTCTTCAAAGTGAATAATTGTGGAGAAATTAAAGTGAATAAATATGTGAGTTTAATGACAACGCCTACAAATTAGACATTCCAGGTGAGTTTAATGTAGGTGCTACTTTTAATGTGATTGACTTGTCTCTGTTTGGTGTAGGTGAAGATTTGAGGACAAATCATTTTCAAGAGGGAGGGAATGATGAGAATATATCAGCTACACCAAGAGATCTGTTGCATGTTTCAGTTGACCCAATAACAAGGGCAAAGGCTAAAAGATTTAAAGAAATACTTAATGAGCTTATTCAAGAGATTTGGGTGGAGTCTACAGTAGTGAAACCCAAATTAGGCCCATCGAATAATCAAGGTCTAGTCTACCTCATCAAGACAAACGAATAGGCTTAAAGCATGATCCTGAACGGGTTTAGGATGAGACTCAGAAATTTTATTTTATTTATTTTTTTATTTTAAATCTTTTAATTCTTTTTAGGCTGATTTGTAAGACATGATTGCTAAGTAGTCTTTTCCTTTTCTAATTAGGAATATAAGGCAAGTTAGAAATGTTCCTTATTCTTCATTCAGTCTTAGATATTAGGGTTTCCTTTTTTCTTCATGTAGGCTTGTTAATTTTCTAAGACATATTAGGGTTTCTTTCTTGTTTTCCTAGCCGCCTATTTAAAGAGCTCTCTAGACCTACGAATTTCACACATTACTTTTTATTAATACAATTGTGAGAGTTTTCTCTTAAATTCTTCAATGAACTTTTCCTGAACTTATCAAGAATTTTTTGTGGCGTTCAAACTTTATATATTTGGTTCGTGATTCGTTATAATCATTGGGTCAAGATCATTACTTATACTGTTGGTTCTCGTTTCGTTCATAAACGTTAGGTTAAGGTAATCTATCATAAATTCTGTATTTTCGTGTTCTTGTCTTTTCGTTTATAAATCTGAATTTAGTTCAATCCTCGCAAAGAATCCCTAAGTTGGTTTCACGTCTCACTAATTCTTAATGAAGTTCGCATGATATAGTACACCCAGAGTACAAATGGTAGGTTATCCACCCACCTTGCTTTTGATCGATCAAGTCTTGTCTTTAAACAGTGCAAGATGGTGTAGTTGGTGACCTCCACTTGGCCATTGCACTAAGGATGGCTTGAAGAAGGGTAGTGAGTGCAGATATTGAGCCCCGCGTAGAAGCATGTGAACAATATATTGTCAAATTAGGTTCCGTTGTCCAAGATGATTTCCGTGGACACACAGAACCGACACACAATAATCTTCTATGCAAAGTCGTGAATTTTCTCTTTGGCGATCTAGGCGAAGGGCTCAACCTCCACCCCCTTTGTAAAATAGTCTATAGCCACCACGAGGAATTTTCTCTACTCAGTGCGCTGAGGGAAGGGACCGAGTAGGTCAATTTCCTACAGCGCAAACGACTAAGGACTCGTCATTGGTACCAGATTGGTCGACGGGGCATGAGGGTGCGGGGTAAATCTCTGGTACTTGTCTTACTTTTTACAAATTCCACCACATTTTTAGCCATAGATCTCAAACTGTTGGTGTCTAAAATTGGTTAACACCCCTAATTGGTTCAGTTATCGTCCACGTAGAGATTTCTTACTGAGGTGGAGGTCTAGTCCTCAAAGAGTAGTGTTCAATGAGCAATATGCGATCAAACTTTATCGGTCAATGTTCTCGTCAATCCAAGCCTGTACCTACGTAAAGACCCGTTTAGGTGTACCCAACGAAATTCCTCCGGTGTGAGAGTAAGAGCTCTGGAAAAAATGCATGTATATGCTTAAAGTGGGGTAGTTAGGTATTACCTTGGGCATTGAATGCATTGATATTTATAGGAGAGGAGAGTGATTAGCTCCATAGAATTAGGGCCCTGAGCACAATTAATGACGATAACTCGATGTGTGGCCACTAAGGAGGCGCGTGGCATGGATTAACTTGGTCTTTTAGGCCATCAAGGGGAACCCATGGACTGGCCTAGATGAACATGAGACATAGGCCACCCCATGTGAATGACAGAGCATTTCCTGGCAACACAGGAGACCGTTGTTCGTAAATCACTTATCGTAGTCAAACATAGATGTCATGGCGAAGAACCCCTCAATGTTGGTCATTAAGCGGTGTTCGTCGAGTCAATGTCGGCAGGCACCCGACTCTGATCAATGAGCGATGACCACAGACAGTAACGAGACCAGGGACCACCTTCTGGTCATAGGTCAGTGATCGCCGAACAAAGTGGGCCATCCTGATGACTCTCAGGAGGTCCTGTCAGCAAATACAGTGGATGTTGACCAATCCATTGTTTTTTTTCATGTCACGTGCTGGGCTGTGGTTGAAGCTCAATGGACGATAGAAATGCCTCACATCAAAATTCATATCACTAAGAATGGAAAAAGTTTTAAATAGAAGTTGCTTAATCTTGTCTCACCTCACTTCAGAATCGAATGAAAATTTATTTCACTGAGGCCCCTCCTCGTTTTTTCTTTTTGAAATTGAGATGAAAAATAAAAAAGAAAATACAAATGAAATTTTAACGCTTCGTCGTCTAATTGTTTTCAAGTATTTGAAAGATTGATTGAGAAAAACTCAATGTGCATGAAGCTCATGTCTCCTCTCTCTTGATGGACACGATATCTTGGATCATCACTGTCATGTTAAGGTGAGAAGATCCTCCTTCCTCCACCGCTCTCTTCGCCATCTCCGCCAACTCTCTCGCCCGTCTTCTTCTCCCCCCACCTTCTTCTCCCTCCTCCATTAGCCTCCTCGCCGCCGCCTCTACCTCCTCCCTCTCCACTTTCACCCCCGACTTCTCCTCCTCCCCCAGGCCCACTGCAACCCTAGCTCCGACACTCTCCCCGATCTTCAACACCTGCACTGCGAACTTCTCGTTCAGAAACTGCTCCGAAAAGAGCGGCCACGTGATGAGAGGCACGCCGGCGCAAACCGCTTCCAGAGTCGAATTCCAACCGCAATGGGTCAGGAAAGCACCAACTGCTGCGTGCGACAAGATGAGCACTTGGGGGGCCCATCCGCGAATCAACAGGCCCCTCTCTCTGGTTCTCTCCTCGAATCCATTTTCGCTAATCCAGGTCTCTATTTCTTTCACTTTATCTCCTGCTTTGATCACCAGAATAAAGGGTTGATTTGTTGACTCAAGGCCTAGAGCGAGCTCAATGAATTGTGGAGGCGTGAGGCGGCTCAGGCTTCCTAAACAAGCGTAGATTACGGATCTTGGCTGCCGTGAATCGAGCCATTTGAAGCAATGGTTCGCATCGATTGACGCTGTGTTTCCCCTGTTCGCCATGTCCGATGTTTCATTGCTGCACAGAGATAACGGCCCAATGCACCAGACTCTATCTTCTCTTACCTTTTTGTACTCGTTTACATATCTTTGTTCCAACTCCTCGAAGCTATTCACAACAACCCCATACGCTTCCTTTTCAGTTTCTCTCACTCTTTTACGAATTTCGTCCAAATTTTTCATCGATCCGGGGTTGAATGTCCCCGGAAGCTGAGCTCTTGTTATCACGATTTCATCAGGCAATCCGGGAAGAACGAAGGGCTCCGACCCTTGAAATCTCTCGTGGACCTTGGAAACGTGAAGATTATGGACGCATAGTTGACTGAAACAGCTCATCCCATCGAAAATAATTCTCGGGATGTTGAATTTTTTGGCAGTTTCTGCCGTCCATGCGATATGCTTATCGCAAACTATGCAGCTAGGATTGGGCTCTAGGTGTTCGATCAATTGCTCCAATGGGTTTTGTGACATGTCAATGGCATTAAAAAAGTTTAGTAGCAAGTCATAACTAGGGATATCATCGACACTGTCGCATCCCTCGGGCAACCCGGCTTCTTTCGAGGGAAATCGAAACTCGAGAAGCCGAATGGGGAGTCCAGATTTAATGGCGCGGTCCACCACAGAAGCAAATCTAGTGGCGCTATGTTGGGTCATGATTAGGGTAACTGTCACTCCACGTCTCGCCAACAGTTTCGCCATGTCCACCATGGGGATTATGTGGCCAGGGGACATAAGTGGTATTAAAACAAAGTGGGCATGGTGGAATTCGGAAGCCATTGCTGATTTGCTTGTTAGGTGGAGAACGAAGGGGGCTTTCGATTTAATACAAGAAAGGATTTCTATATACTTGGTCTCCATTGGTGGTGGTGGTGGTGATGGTGATGATGTAAGAGCTTACATGGGCATTGACTCCGCGCATTAAAATAAACCAAGGCAGGTGACTTTGTTTTTCTTGTGTTTGTTTCTTTCAGATTTAGGTTTGAAAGTGTTGGGATTTAATTCCAAATCTGAATTTATAAACCCTAAACAACATGTCAAACCACTAAAAATTTTATAAACACATAAATCGCGTACCTGGATTTATTACGTACGATCGACTACCAATGCGGAAATTCTGTGACGATTGAACACGAAGGGAGCGCGGATCGAGGTTGGTATGTGATCTTCTTCAACCAAATCTCCTTAATTCTTCTTGGGACTGTTGTCTCTCTTCTAGATGGGAAGAAGGTAAACTGTATATCGATTTGGTATATTAGGGACTATAACCTTATATTTTTCTTTATATATCGTGTGATTAGGATTCCCATAATCCTCTAATCACCCCCAATAAAAAAAATTAGTATTTATACATTTAGCCCACATTATTTTGAACAGTCTACAGATTTATCCAAATTAATTAAATCATTTAATTTCAGCCCATTAAATTAAATAACTAATATAATTGAATTAATAATATGTTATCCAATACAGATTAACAAACAAGATTTCCTAACAATCTCCTACTTGGGATACATATTATTCCTGAAACATTTATATCACAAAATTCCTTAGGCACGCATTTGTATGCTATTTATCCCCAGACTTTTCTTTAAACAATTTGGTCCATCTCATATACCAGTAATATAATTACCGTGGCTCTTATCGCAATATAGTTGTGATTAAATCACAATGATCACCATACTAATACACTCAATGACATAAATCAAATGTGGATAAGTAACATGAAAATTACATGCAATGTAATATTAGATATGTCTATTTCTAATTGGTCCTTCTTTAATCTTTAGTAAGATCAATCCAAAGTCCTTAATGCAATGCGAACATTGCACATAAAAATCATAAACCATCAATTTTATTTTGCAAAAAAACTAAATAATCCAATGTCTAAAGTAAAACATATAGGACGAAAATGACTCTCACTAAACTAAGGTATTATCAGAAATAACACCCATATAAGCGGTGTGCTATGAAAGACTTTAGGCGTTAAGCCCGTGGTTAATGAGTCCACTAGCATAGAATCTATTCCTATATGTTCTATGGAAATCTGTTTATTCTGAGCTCTCCCCTTAACAACTAGAAACTTAATGTCGATTTTGACTTCGTCAAGCTCATGTTGTTATTGGAATAAAGTACCATTAAGTTATTGTCACAGTAAATCTTTAATGGCCTATCAATGCCATCAACCACACGCAGCCTAGTGACAAAATTTCACAACTATATTCCGTGGTTGAACGCCTCATAATAAACAAATGAACTCCGCAGCCATGGTTGAAGAAGCTATGAGATTCTGCTTAACAGACTTCCATGAGATAACTCCTCCAACCAACATAAAGATGTAACCTGATATGGAGTGCCTGTTATCCTGGCATCCCGCAAAATCGGAGTCAAAGAACCCAATGATCTCTAAACCGTCTGATCTCCAATAAGTGAACATGTAGTCTTTTATTCTCCTCAAATATCGCATCACGCGTTTGGCTACCTTCCAATGTTGGATACTTGGATCACTCAAATATCTGCCGAAAGCTCCCATTATAAATGCTATATCGGGACGAGTACAGACTTGAGCATACGTTATACTTTCTACTGCTGACGCTCTTCTGTATTTCTTTCATTTCAAGATAATTATTGGGGCACTGTTTGAGACTAAACTTATCTCCTTTAGGCACGGCCGTGTCTCATGGTTTATTATCTTTCATGCCAAATCTACTCAGAACCTTATCGATATAGCTCTTTTGTGATAATCCAAGGATACCTCAAAAATGATATCTCAGTATTTGGATACCTAATACAAAAGAGGCGTTACCAAAATCTTCATCTCGAATTTCTTCATTAGAAATTCCTTGGTTTTGTGCAACAAGCCTAAATCGCTGCTAGCGAGCAGAATATCAACGACATATAATACTAGGAAGATATATTTACTCCCACTGAACTTGTGATATACACTGTCATCAATGACATTCGTCTCAAAACCGTACGAGGTGATGACTTGATGAAACTTGTGATACCATTGACGGAAAACCTGTTTGAGACCATAGATGAATTTCTTCAACTTAGAGACCACAAACTTTGGATCTCCCGATACAAAGTTTTCTAGTTGTACCATATAAATCGTCATGTCAATGTCTCTATTGAGAAACACAATCTTGACATCCATATGATGTAACTCTTGATCAAAATGTGCCACCAACGTTATTATAGTTCTAAAAGAGTCTTTTGAATATACTAAAGATAAAATCTCTTTATAGTCTATGCCTTCCTTTTGAGTAAAGCCTTTGACGACTAGACAAGCCTTATATCTCTCGACATTACCTTTCGAATCCCTCTTGGTTTTAAATATCTATTTACAACTCATGGTCTTCACACCTTCAGGCAACTCAACAAGATCCCAAACGTCATTGTCTTTCATAAACTTCAACTCATCCTTCATGGCATCAATCCACTTCTGAGAGTTAGAATTGCGCATGGCTTGACAGAAGTTGATTCGGTCATCCTCTATTAAACCAACACCATCCGCATGTTCTTGGAGAAAGACAATATACTCATTTGCAATCGCACTTATCATTTCCCTAGTGGATCTCCTTAATGGTACTTCTTGAAGTTGTTGAGTTTGTTCTATAGGTGTTTGAGGAATAATCTCATTATTGTCTTGGTCTAGAACAATGTCAAGAATAAGAGCTTGAACATTGTTATCTAGTGCTAGAACTGTGCCTTAAATAGCCATAGGTATAGAGACCTGATCACTGTTAATAACATATTCTTCTTCAAAGACAATTGTGTCTCTAACAACAATAGGTATAGAGACTTGATCACCGTTAATAACATATTTTTCTTCAAAGAAAAGATTCCTTATGTTTTCTTCCCCCTCAAACTCTACATCCTTAAGGAATCTCGCATTTCTCGTTATAAAGAAGGATCTTGATGTGGGATCGTAAAACTTGTAACCTCAAGAGTGTTCAGGGTAACCAACCAAATAGTAACTAACCGTCCCTGAATATAGTTTTCTTTCATGTGGCGTATAAGGTCGTGCCTCAGCTGGACAACCCCAAATATGTAAGTGCCTAATGCTAGGCCGTTTGCCTGTCCAAATCTCATAGGGGGTTTTGGCAACTGCTTTGGTCTGTATCCTGTTAAGGATGTATACTGCGGTCTTTAAAGCTTCTCCCCAAAGTGACTCTGGTAAGGAGGAATGACTAATCATACTCCTTACCATATCCTTAAGAGTTCGGTTTCGTTGTTCTGTAACACCGTTCATGCTGGGTTTGCCTGGCATGGTGTATTATGAAATAATTCCACACTCATTAAGAAAAATTGCAAAGGGTCCTGGACGTTGTTCTCCTGATTCGTCATTCCTCCCGTAATACTCACCACCACGGTCTAATTTGACTACCTTAATTTTCTTTCCAAGTTGAAGTTCAACTTCAGTCAGATTTGAAAGACTTGAAAACGTTTAGGGATTGAGACTTCTCATGAATCAAATATAAATGCCCATAACGAGAGTAATTGTCTATGAACGCAATAAAATACTGTTGTCGATTCCATGAAGTCGTAGGGAATGGATCACAAATATTATTATGTAGACATCCATAGCTCTCTCGGCACCTAATTTTTTATCATTTGTTTGTTTCCCCTTGATGCACTCAGCACAGACTTGAAAGTCTGTTAAATCTAGGTGTTCAAGAATTCCATCCGATACAAGTCTTTGACGTCTCTGTTTAGAGATATGACCTAAACGCTTGTGCCATAAGGTGACAGAATTCTCACTTAATTTTCGCTTTATACCACGTGAACTTGTTTGCAGTATTTCGTTATAAGAACTAACATCAAGCATATACAGGTTATCAATTAAAGAATCAGAATCAATAAAAATTTGAATTTTGATAGAGACTAACTTTATTATTTCTTAAAGAACAAGAAAATCCTGATTTGTCCAAATTAGAAATGGAAACTAAATTTCATCTCAAAGACGGTGCAACAAATGTCTCAAATAGATCCAAATAAAATCCAGTTTTCAACTGTAATATGAAAGTCCCTATAGCTTCCACCTCAACTTTATTGTCATCGTCCACAAAGATGAATCTTTTAGCATCACTTGGCGTTCGACTCCACAGGGAACCCTGCATAAATATTCTTATGTGAGTAGTAGCACTAGAATCTACCCACCAAGTATCCTTAGGTACAAAAGCTAAATTAATTTCAGAACAAACCAAAATTAGAAGCATTTCTTTTTTTGCACGCCATGCGGCGTACTTGGAACACTCCTTCTTCATGTGTCCCATCTTCTTGCAGAAGTAGCAGGTAAATTATCTATGACATATTTGAGCCTAAGCCCAATAAGAGTTATGCTAATTTGAACTTAAAGGAACCTAACCATTTTGGTTTAATGGTCCATGACGATATTTGGGCCCTAAATTTCGTTTTTGACCAGCCCCTTATTTGGTATAACCTTTCAATAAGTCAGTTGGTCAATTAGAAGCATTGAATCTGGTCATTGGCTATTTTTAGTATTTCAAGAAGTCTTTAAGTTAATTAGACACTTTGAATTTGGTTATTCAACCATTATTAGTAGTCAAATAAGTCAAAAAATGTCGTTTATGATATGTATTGGTTTTTGTAAGGTCTTGGAACATTAATTATAACTATTCCTATTCTTGGAGGATTGTTCCAAGTATAAAACAAGGGAATTACAAAAATTAAAGCAGACTTGATCAATTTCAGATTGCAAAAGTTAATCTTTGTGATTACCTTTCTTAGTTTCTTATCTCTTTGGAGGATTCCATTGAGTGGTGAGCTAAATCACAGTTCTTATCTTTAAGGTAGTGATATTTTTATCCTTGTAGTGATGAACTTAACTATCCCAAGGATTTTTTTTAGTGGCGGTGATTACTTATCCATTATAAATTCCTTTACAACATACTGTTTTAATTTTAAAACGGTATCATTTGGTATCCAGAACTTTGGTTCGAGGATAGCCAGACGTGGAAATCTTATTCCTCAAGATTTTCAAGTCATGAAGGACTATAAACGTGACTTGGAGATTGCAGAGCTAAGAAGGACGATTGAGTTGCTGCAAAGACAAGTGGAACAGAAACAAAACAATGCCCAACCTAGAAGAAACCAACATGAAGCACATGGGGAGTTGGAATATCAATTCGCTCCTCATACATATCTTATCTATTTTCATATCTATGCCCAAATCTACCCAAGCTCGCGTTAGAGATGCAATCCTCTTCATCTTGGTCATCCCCATCATCATCTTCATATGGGGTCTATATGACATATATGGGCTTATCTTTTGAAATACAACTGTTATAGGTAATGTTTGAAATCTACATATATTAACCTACGTTTTTTTAGGAAAATAAATTCAAGAACAAGAGTTTTAAATTAGCTATTTCCAAAAGAGAAATATTTTGCTGAAATTATATTTGAGAGAGATTTTTGAAGAATTTCTTAATCGAGGCATTCATCGTTTTTGTCACCAATTTTGGTGCTATATCTGTCTCTACTTTTTTTTTAAGGAAATTCCGGTGAAATCCATACGATTACTTTACGTACTCAATATTTTGTGATTTATGTGATATAAATATTTGTCTAAACTCATAGTAATTTGTTTTAAGAAAAATCGTTTTCTATTTTTTAATATCCTAAATATCTTGTGAAACAATTTTTGTCTGATAATCTGATTTATATAATCACTGGTGCTTTAATTGAGTATAATCATATTTATAGTTTCACATAGTTTATCGGGATGTTAATGAAGCATATCTTGTATTGAGGTGGCAGAAGTTCATGTGGAAAGAAAAAGAATATTTTTCGTATTTAGTGAGTGTGAGAGGATTAGCTATATTGGGTCAGTGTCTTATCAGGGATATGTTTGATTCTTAACTTGTAAAAAAATTAGTTTTTATTCTTAGCCTGTAAAATAATTAGGTTAATTTTTAGCATAGTATAAAGATAGATAGGTTTGATTCTTAACCTGCAAAATAATTAGGTTTTTCCTAAACATGGTAAAAGAAAAATTGTAAAGGTATGATTCCAAGTCTGATAAAAGAATTAAGTTAGTTCTTAACATGTGAAAGAAGTGTAAGGGTTTTATTCCTACCTGGGAAAGGAATCAGGGTTAAGGGATTGCGAAATCCCCACAAGAGCTTGGGGGACTAGACATAAGCAAGAGTAGATTATCGAACTAGGATAACTAAGTGTGTTAAATTTATAGGAAAAATACATTTTAAACCATCTAACTATTGATATGTTTCTAAGTAGTCCTTCTAAATTTGCGCTTTTCATTTTAAACCCTTTACGTATTAAACACGTTTTTAAATGATTCTTCTGTCAAAAATTTTGTCCAAATTAATAGAATAAAGGGGCAAAATAGTAATTTTATATTTTTTAAATTTTTTAATCATTCTTTCTTTTTTCTTTTTCACTTCTCTCTCTCTCCCCGCTTAACTCTTTCTCTTTCTTCCTCCCACCTTCCTTCCCTTTCCCTCTCCCTCTCTCTTTTCCCACCGGAAAGCATCCCCTATTACGGGGGTGGTTCATCCCTGTAACAAGGGGTGCCTGTTGCAAGGGGTGTTTCACCCTTGTAACAGGGGGTGTCCCTTGTTGCAAGGGGTGTATAACCCCCTGTAACATGTAGGGGGTGTTCACCCTCTTGTTGGTGCAGGGAGTGTTTCACCTCCCATAACAAGGGGTGAACACTCCCTGCAACAAGGGACTCCCTGTTGGTGAACACCCCCTGCAACTGGGGGTATTTCACCTCCGTAACAGAGGGTAAAATACCTCTGCAACAAGTACCCCCTGTTACGGGGGTGAACCCCCCCATAACAGGAGATGTTTTTCGGTGGGGAGGGGGAGAAGAAGGGAGATAGGAAGAGAGAGAGAGTTGGGCGGGGGAGAGAGAGAGAAGCGAAAAAGAAAAAAGAAAAAAAGAAAATGATTAAAAAAAATATAAAATTACTATGTTGCCCTTTCATTCAGTTACTTTGGATGAAATTTTTGACAGAATGACTATTTAAAAATGTCCCGATACATAAACAGTTTAAAATGAAATGCGTAAACTTAAAATGACTACTTAGAAATGTGTCAATTGTTAGAGGGTTTAAAATGTACTTTTTCCTAAATTTATTTATCCTTACTTGTTTGGTTGTGCATCTAGATAAATATTTTTCCGTTGCAATTCAAGATAATAACCGGTTAGAAAAATTAGTGATTGTTTGATTATTAATTTACTTGTTTAATTTTTTATAACTACCTAATTTATCCCCTCTTAGGTATATCTATGGGCCAACCCTTCTCATTGGGTAATTTGTGTTCATTTCCATGGTCTTTATTTGGCCTCTTAATCAATTATTATAACCCATCAAGACAATTATAATTAGGCACCATTTGCTAATTTTGTTTTCTAAAATACTTTAATATTATTATTAATAATAATAATGTGTTTTTGTGACATCATTCAAAATAATCGTATTTTTTTTTTCACACCATTCAAAATAGGGAAAATTACATTTTAAATCCTTCAGGTAATGACATTTTTTTAGTTGGTCCATCTCCGTTTGAGCGTTTCATTTTAAACTCTCTATGTATCAAGACGTTTTTAATCGATCCTTCTGTCAAAAAATCTATTAAAACTAACAGAATATAAGGGCAAAATCGTCATTTTACATATTTTCTATTTTTTAATGATTTTTCCCTTTTTCTTTTTTTTCCCTGCATTTTTCAGTCTCTCTCTCGCTCAATTCTCTTTCCTGCCTCCTGCCTTTCTCTCTCTCTTTCTTTCTATTCCTCCTTCCCTCCTCTTCTCTCCCTCCCTCCCTCTTTCTCCTCGCCAACCCGAACAGGGGGTAAAAATACCCCATGTTTTCACCCCCTGTTGAAGGGGGTGAATCACCCCTTTGTTGCCATCCCCCATAACAGGGGGTGGTTTCGGTCGGCGGGGAGAAGGAGGGAGAGAGAGGGGAAAGGAGGAAGAGAGAGAGAGAGTCTTGAGCAGGAGAGAGATGGGTCAAAGAAAAAGAAAAGAAAAAATATTAAAAAATCAAATAATATAAAATGACGATTTTGCTCTCACAATTCTGTTAGTTTAGACAATTTTTTTTGACATAATGACCAATTAAAAACGTGCTGATACATAGAGGGTTTAAAATTAAACGCTCAAACGGAGAGGGACCAACTAGAAAAGTGTCAATACCTGGAGGGTTTAAAATGTAATTTCCCCTTCAAAATAATGTGGCACTATTCAATATTTTATATTCATGTATATGTCTATGCGCTGTAATTTGTGTTTTTCTGTTCATCAAAATAATTGTTTTTATAATAGACAAAAAGTTTGAAAGTTATTTATTATATTATATTTTGTAAAATTTTAATGCCAATTTTTTTGGACTAATCTGTACAGAAGTTAGGTTACTGAAACATAAGGGGGAAACTTAGATGGGAAAAAATGTAGGATTAATTTGTATTTGTTGAATTTAAGCATTTTTACTATTCCAAATTCTTTGAGAACTATTTTATTTTAACTATGGATGCTTGGACAAAGATTCTGGGATAATTGTTTCATTTTTTCCACCAGGGTGGTGGATGTTTTGACTTGGTTTAGTAATGTTGTTTTAATATTTTTTTTTTCGTTGTTATTTTAATATTAGTTTTTTTTTTTTTTTTTGTCTAGGTTCACTATATTTCGTGCATTTCATATTGCACTGCTACTTTTTTAGAACCACCTATTAAAGATTTTGGTTTATTTCTATTATTACTCTAGAAAATATTGTGCAATACCTCTTAAGAATACGCACTAACATGTATGTCTCGAATGGTCAGAGAAGAATAAACGAGTAGAAGAATTGATTTGTCCAAACCAACTTTTAAAATACTAAATCCAACTTGGGGACAAGACGTGTGTTGAACGATTGTTGAGAATGAAAATCGCATTTCAAAATCATGGTTATGAACTATAGAAGCATGCTCACGATTTCAAGAAATCCAAGGAAGTAGCAATGCCAAGGAGATAAGAATAACTAAAATAGAAAGTTTGAATCAATATAATGGGTCAAAATCTAAATAAAAAGAGATTTTCATATCGTACACAAATAATATACCTAATTCAAATAGAATTTCCTTATTCAAATGAGCCTCGCATAGCACTGGCATATCCTCTTGCTAATGTTGTGAGTCAAAAGACACATGAGAGAGAATATCACTAAAGCAAGGCAAAAATCGAACAAATTTTGGGGTTGATAAACATTTTGTTTAGTTAACCAAAGCCTGAATGAGGATGTTTCTTTTTATGAATCACAAAATCACTAAAAATACTATTTTAGATTTTAAAACACAACTTACTAGAAACCATAAACTCCAGTTGATTTCGTGAGCAACATCAGTATGTTTTACAGTTTGTGCAATTTTAAATAGTGCATATATATATATATATATATATATATGTTCTTCAAAGTTCAAATTTGGGATTTAAAATTGCAATTTTGATGGTGTTGTTGAGGTTTCGTAGAGATACAAAAACAATGGCGATTATCGGTGGCTGACATGGGACAAGATGGTGGCAGTGTCACGGTTGTAGTAGAAAGTGAAGGCCAACGGGTTGGGGTGTCAATATGGGTTTGCAGAAGATAAAAATGAAGAACGTAATAAAAATAAATTCACAATTGTTTAATTGGGATAAAATAGTAATTTTGTTGAAATAATTTTTTGATATTTTTATTTTTTTAATTCATCTAAAAATAGGGACAAAAAAGGTATTTTATCTTCTTTTTATTTATTTATTTATTATTATTATTTTTGGTTTGGGGGGGGGGGGGGGGGGGGGGGGGTCTCCATAATAGTTCCATTCTAAAAGGGGGTGTATTTGGAACTTTAAAAAACTACAGGGGGTGTTGATGGTATTAATAAAAGAATATATATAAGCTCAGCAATGACTTCTGGCAACCATTTACAAGGGCTAGTAGCCTTTTTATATTAATCAATAAAAGAATCTATGTTTTGCTTCCATTGCTGGGTTGATGAAACATCAGCAAGAACTTGATGCAGATTTAGTTTGCCTTTGGGTCACCTTCATGTATAGGCCCTGCAACATTTTTACTCCTTTAAGGCACTACGAATTCCAAACGATCTTTATACTACGAAAATGCACATTAATGTGTGCACGCAAAGAGACCTGATGCAAATACATGTGCATAAAGGTATTGTTTAGAATCAAGGCAACCAGAATTGAAATTCGCAATGAGCACATCAGATTAGCCTTTTGAGGTTCAAAGCATCAGGCTTAGGCTTTTTCATGCATATCAAATTAGTGTTTGGCTGCAGGGAAAATTGGAGCCATAGACTTGTACTTAATAAAGTACATGTGCTCACTTTCAGTTCCAATTCTAATTCTTGAACTCCTTGTTTCCAGACACTGCCTAAAGTTACTTACATTCGTTGTGTGAATAGTTGCTCCAGTTGTCATGCTAATGTTCTGATCCGGAATTAATTCGAAGTCCATATACTGCAAAACGATTGCAAGGGTAACAATCGCCTCTAGCATAGCAAATTGATCTCCAACACATTTACGAGGCCCTCCACTAAAAGGAATATAACTGCAATACATAGTCTCCATAAATTAGATATAAAAAATCTGATAAAGATTACATCACCAAGCGATGAACCTACATATCACCTGTAATCAGTATTTGTTTCATTGGGCACCGGGCCGTCCAAGTCAAATCTTTCCGGGAGAAATTCTTCTGCTCGATTCCATACCTTATACAATTACAAGGAAGAAAGCATTAATCAACTGTATGGAAAATTACACCAGTTGTCCCTAAAGTTTGGGGATATTGTCAATTTCACCTCGATGTTCCATTATTGTCAATTTCATCCTTGATGTTCCACTTTTTTCAATCAAGTTTCTAACTTCTGCTAGGTTGATTGACGAAATCTCTTCGGTGATTATTCTTGATTACTTATCAAAATTACCATGAAAAGGTTTGATTGTGTCTTAATATAAAGGGGAGCTTGGTGGAAGCTCCCTTTTTTGTATTAATTTTCACTATTTTAGCCCATTGGTATCTGCATCTTTATTTTGAGTCGTACTGCTTTCTTGTCACACTTTTGCCCTTAATTTACTTTAAGTTTTCAAAACAATAATCCGGTAAACAGATTAATCGGAAAAATCAAGGACCCACTTTTGGAGGCACGGGAATCAAGCAGCTAAAACCAAGGATTTTCGCGGTCATTTTCTTCTACCAAAATCATAAGATAAGAACTTCAAAAATTTAAATCATAATATCCAGTAATAAAGAATAAAAGCAAATAGCATAATCGAAATCACCCCCATTATCCAACAAATGATACCCATTGTTATCACTTGTGTTTGTTCAAAGGGTTTAGCAGACTTCTAAAACATAATATTTAAACAACTTTAGTTCAAAACACAACATATAACATGGTGTATAAATCTAGTTGAAAAGTTTAAAAAAAAAAATTAGTGTAACTCCACTAATAGGTGATGCTCAACTAAAAGTATCACCTAGCGCAAGAGAACGACATTGAAACAAGTGGAAATCCACTCACTTATTGAGTAAGTATGAAGTTGTTCGCATTTATATCCTACTATTTACCGCAACCACACGAGTAAAAAGCAAAAACCCCAATATCCAATGAAGAAAACAAGGAAAAATAATTCAAACACATAATATCAGTAACATACAGAATGAAACGCAATATTATTAACGGAAAGATAACAAGCATTGATGATGAAAAAAAATAGTCTAATGTGTTTGAAGAACTAATCCCAAATCTTAGATATAGACTCTTCTATCCCAGATACTTTTTTAAATAACAATAGAGCAAGCTTCGGAAGAGACAAAAGCATTGAATAACAATAGCGGAGTCCGATGATCTAATCATATTTCACCAGATTTTCCATCCAAAAAAAAAAATTACATGGCCAACTTATAAAAATCAACCAGAGTTTGAAGGGCTTACATACAAAAAATAATAATAATTAAATAAAAAAAAAGGAATAATAATGATGATACCTGTGCAGAATGATGGATATTGTACACTGAAATCATTATATCTTGACCAGCATTGACCTTGTAATCTCCAGGAAGCGTGTCGGCAACTTGAGCTCTTCTTATCAGGACCTATTAAGTGTGATTCTAAGGGATTTTTTTTTTTTTTTTTTGTTGGTAAAATTGCATTGCAATTCAATCAGACAAGAAGCAAGAGGGATTGTAATTTGTAACATACAGGAGGATGTGGATAGAGCCGCATAGATTCATTTATGCAGCGTGTCAAGAATCTCAGATTCTTTATGTCTTCATACCTTGGAGGCATACCCTGCAAAACTCTGCCAACTTCTTCTTGTGCTTTCTTCAAAGATGAAGGATCCTACATACGTTAGTAAAAAGGACTTAAGAAGAGTATGAATGAAATTGAAAGGGAAATTCAGACTGTCAAGAGAAGAATGAAACTTGGCACATTACCTTACTCAAAAGGTATGTTGTCCAAGTCAACACTGAGCCAGTGGTCTCATGGCCAGCAACTAGCATTGACAAAAGATCATCTCGTAATTGTACGCTTGATACCTACATCATAAAGAGCCATTTAGGCAAGAACATGAATAAAAGAAAAGCATAAGCATGAATCTTAAAAGATTTCATCAAGTCCATAGCAAACAAATTAACTCTCAAACACTGGGAAAATTCAAGAACATCCTTGTTCGCCAAAATCTTTTGCAGAAGGCAAATGAAAATTCCAAGCATAAACTTATCAGTTTGAGCAAGCTTTCAATAAATAAATAAATAGAAGACCTCCTCTCTGCTAGCAAGCAAGAAGCGAAGGATGCTTGGATCTGCTTCATTCACATACTCCTCTTCATTAATCCTTTCACCTTCAGTTTCTACAATTTCTTTGCACTTCACAATGAGTTCTTCAACAGTTCTTCTGATTACTGTAACTGCCTTTTGAGCTTTTATTTGTCGTGGGATGATGTTGCACAAAGCCTTTATCTGCAATAAGAAAACCATGAACAGGATAAACATTCTCCTCAAACAAAGCAAAACCATAAATAACAAGAAAAGGGTACAAGAAAGAACCTGCCTTCCAATATGGTAAGAGATCAGTAGAACGGGCTTCAGCTTCTTTCAAAGCAGTGTAAACCGCATCAATAACAGGACTGTCAGCGCTTAGGGAATCGAAATTGTAGTTAAACACTGCTAGACCAATAACATCCAGAGTTAATTGAGAGAACTTTGCTTCCATGTTAACAGCAGAGCCGTTATGTGCCTCAACTTGGAGCTTTTCGACCAATCTCTCAGCACATTTGCAGAACACCCTATCGACTATCACCGAAAGGTACTTCTTGTGAAGCGACGGAACCACAGCTCTGCGCCTTGCCTATCACGAATTAGGCTTCATACTCATAAAGGCATCATTTACACTTACGGGGGGTCATGTCTAGATTGGCGGTAAAAAGAATGACGAGGTTTCATCACAAATCATTATTTTACGCAGCTTGAGTAGTAATGTTAGTTGCTATCATTGAGTTTGGAACCCTTTGAAAAACATAGGACATCACAACACCAAAAATTGGACTATACTTTAATATGATCAATTTGATGGTATTAATTAATTAAACATGTATTCCATATGTCACTTACAGGTGATTTTGATGTGTTTAGGACCTGAGGTTTACGATCTGAGTACATAAATTTAATAGTTTAAATGACTGTAAAAATAAAGTAGATTAAAATGATTCGCATTTTAGAATGTAATCAAATTTGGCGGAATGCTTATTCAAGTTTTACAAAAATCTACTGCGAATGATCATTGAAATAATAATCAAAAATGTTATTATTTTCTTTTTATTGATAGGCAATATTACAATCCTAGGGAAGGGAGGGGGGAGGCAGTGAAGCTCGAATCCTGGGGATATGCCGCTATCAAACCACATGTGATACCCATAAGTTTTAGTTGTGATGAGCAACACCCTTAATATGAGCATTAAATGGTAACTTTAACCACAGTTGAAACATCATCATCCACACCCCCACGAAAATGAAAATGGAAAACGAAGAAACCAAATGAGAACTTGTAGAGAATATGCAAACTTAATATGGCACACAAACCACGAAGAAACCAAATGAGAACTTGTAGAGAATATGCAAACTTTAATATGGCACATAAACCCTATATATCTCAAAAATAACTAATTCAACTTTTTTTTTTTTCAAAAAAGAGAGGCTTTATTGATGAACAGACAAGAAGGGGACTAAGCCACCTCTACAAAGATTACAGCCTTCTGACTTTCCTAACATCAGGAAGCCCTAGTTTATTAAGCACAATGCTGCCTCTAACAAAAGAAGGCAGGGAGCTAAACAAATCAGTAAAATAGACTTTTCCAGCACTGGCCTGCTTAGACAAAGAATCAGCACCAGTATTAGCCTTTCTGAAGCAGTACTGAATAGGGAAATCTCCAAGCAGCCTCAACTGGTTGATCTCAGCAACGAGGGGAGCAATATACCAAGGAATAAAAGACTGCTGATTCAAGATGAGAACAAGGGCGTTACTATCCACCTCCAAGATAACCTCCAGCCAACTTTTAGCAATGCAATTTTACAGACCTCTCAGCAAGCCATAAGCCTTAGCTACAATATTGGTTTCATAACCAATAGGTTCAATAAAAGCCACACATAAGGAACCAGAGCTATCCCTGACAACGCCCCCAGAATTAGAGCATCCAGGATTGTCCAAGGAGCTTCCATCAGAATTGAGCTTCAAAAAAACAACAGGATTTTGCCAACCAACCAAAATCAACTGAGATTGCTTTGGAGTCTTAGATTTGCACACAGCTTTGATGCTGCTTATCATAGTGGTGATGAAAGGGGAAAGACCATCAAATTTAGCACAACATTTGGACTTCCATAACTTCCAACAGATCAAAGCAGGAATGGCTGAATGAACAGGAGATTTACTGACTTGCCACCAGTTAAGCAATGATGAATACAAAGAACCCTGGTGATGCAGACCACAAAAATGGGACCATAAAGCCTGAGCATTTGGGCAATCTGAGAGGACATGATCCCTGGAATCCGTAGCCCCAATTTGACAGCATGAGCATTTAGAAGGAAGCGAGATGCCTAAAGCCGGAATCTTATCATGAAAATGCACAATGTTCTATAAAACTTTCCACGTGAAAATGGAGATTTTCACAGGAATGGAATTATGCCAAATGAATTCAAAATAAGGGGTTCCTCGTTTGAATTCCTCAGAACTTGCCAAGCAAAGAAATTGTGAATTGGCCTGAAGAGGTGGGCATCTAGACCATTTTGTCTTGATTGGAATAAGGCAAGCATCTATATGAAAGAAAATTGGAAACAAAACCAAGCTAAACTTGATGAATTATGTTCCATCTCCAAGAGCCATCCAAATTCACAAGGTCCTTAACTTGAAGGTTAGTAGCATAATCAGGCACCAACATGATCTCACCAAGGGGAAAATCAATACGCCATTAATCCCACTAACAAGATACTTCCCCTCTCCCAATTTGAAATCTAATGTGCTCCTCAACCAAAAATTTGCCTACCAAGACATCCCTCCGTCCTGAACTTTGGTGGGAGACTGGTTTGCGAAAATAAGGATGAGACTCAGATCCATATCTTCTAAGCATGAATTGAACCCAAAGAGATTTTCCTCTCCTATAATTCCACCAAAGCTTAGTTTTAAAGGCATTGACATAGTCAGAGAGCTTCCTAATCCCCAAACCACCTTCTGAAGTAAGAAAACAAATGTCCCTCCAATTCTTCCAATGGTGCTTCTCATTCCAAAAGAAATTGGCAAAAATGCTTTCAAGGGATTTAATAACCTTAATAGGGGAAGAGAGTGAGCCATGAGCATGTATAAAGCTTGGGATATAAGGACATGTTTGATCAGAATAAGCCTTCCTCCACTAGAAAGAAGTTTGGACTACCAACCAAGGAGCTTACCCCTAATTTGGGCAATGAGAGGATCAAAGAGGACAACCGTTTTGTGACCTGAAAAAAGAGGACAACCCAAGTATATCATAGGAAGGGAACCTTTAGTCAAGCCATAATGAGAAGCAAGCCAATTTAATTTAGAAGGAGAAATATGCTTAAGAGGGAATAAAGCAACTTTTGGAGTAATTGACCAGTTGCTTTGATAAGCTTTGAGAAAGTATATGAGATTAGAAAAAGAGTGTGTAGAGCCATTAATGAAGATGATGACATCATCTGCAAAAGCCAGATGGGAGAAAGGGGAGGAAAAAGCAGGCTAAGCATACGGAAGAATAGATTTATCTGCAATCAATCCTTTAAGACCCCTTGAAAAAACCCCTACCATGATGATGAATAGAAGAGGAGAAAGAGGATCACCTTGCCTTAAACCCCTCTGAGATAGGAAAAACCACAAAGCTTTGCCATTAATGATGATCGAAAAAAAAAAAAAACTTGAAATAAGCCTCCGCACCATATCAATAATTCGTTCCTCAAAACCAAACTATCTAAGAATGGCCATCAAGAAGAACCAAGACACCTTGTCAAAAGCCTTGGCCATGTGAAGTTTGATAATAAGGTTACCCCCAGTCACCTTGTTTGACAAATTATAGACTAATTCATGGGCTAGCATAATATTGTCAAAAATGTTTCTCCCTTCAACAAAGGCACTTTACACAGGAGGAATGAGTTTGTCAAGCACAAGCTTAAACCTATTGACTAAGAATTTGGATAAGATCTTGTTGAAAAAGTTACACAAGCTGATAGGTCTAAAATCAGCAGAAGCTGGGAATTCAACTTTAGGAATGAGGGCCAAAAGAGTACTAGTGTGGGACTTGGAAAGTTCAGGTCCACAAAAGAATTCCATCACGACCATGAAGATGTCATTCTTAATAATATCCAGCAATGGGTAAATAATTTGCCCAAAAAACCATCTGGTCTTGCTGCACTATCACCACTAAGCTCAAACACCACATGTTTTATTTCCTCCATGGTGGGGGCAACAAGGAGAGAGGCATTATCAGCTTCATTGATGATGTGTAAGATCTTTGAACGAAGAAGTATCAACCTGAGTAGAAGGAGTACTAAGAGCTTCCTGAAAATGCTTTCAAAGCATACGTCGAACATCCTGTTCCTGATCAAACCAGTAGCCTTCAGCATTTTTCAATCTTTTGATCAACTTTCTAGCCCTTTGCTCTTTAATAGAGGTATGGAAGATTTTGGTGTTGGCATCCCCTTCTTTAAGCCATTTAATACAAGCTTTTTGTCTCCAGACAACAATAATGGCTGATTTGTGTTTGGCCTCGGCTTTCTTAAAATCAGCCCAATCAGCTCAGCATTATCGTGAGTCTGACAAAGTTGCTCCAATCTAAGAACCTCAGCTTCTGCAATTTGAGCAGCCTTTAGGATGTTACCAGAATGGTTAGCCCTCCATTGCTTGAGAATAGGTTTAAGGGATTTAAATTGGAAAGGTACTTTGGATAAGGTAGGACCAGAAAAAGGTTGCTTCCAACGATTGGCTACAACAAGGAGAAAATCAGGAGTTCTGCACCAAAAGTGCTGAAATTTGAAAGGCATTGGTCCAGAGAAAATTTGGGAGCAACGGAGATTAGCTGAGGAGAGTGATCAGATCTTGTTCTGGCCAAATGAGCAACAGAAGTGTTTGGCAACAAGTTTAGCCATTGAGTGTTTATGAAAGACCAATCAATCCTACTCCATTTTCTAGAATTGCCTTGACTTGATTGCACCAAGTAAACTTAGAATAAGAAAAAGGAACATTAATAAGAACACAGGCTTGAATGAAAGAATTAAATTCACTGGCTCCTGTCATCAATGCAAGAATGAGAATTAAAATCTCTTGAAACCAAACAAGGCTTAGGAAGATGTTTAATGAGGTTTTCAAGATCAAGCCAAAGAGGTCTTATGTCTTGGGGAGCACATTTAGCATAAACAGCAGCAAGCCCAACATCGTGAGGCAGAAGATCATGAGAAAAAGAAGCCAAAACCATTTGAGGAGAGGAGTATTGAATGCTGCAAGATAAGAATTTTTTCCAAAGGAGGCAAATTTTACTTTCTGTATTGGAATAGGAATTTTCAAATCTGAGATATTTAGCAAAGGACATAATAGAATCCATAGATTGCATGCATAGGTTCAAGGATGATTAAGAAAAGCAATTTATGAGAATTGACCAATTTTTTCAATCTGGACTTGGCAATGGTTTTGGATGCCCTTCTGATATTCCAAGCAAGGCCTTTAATCATGGCTAGTTGATTGAGAGTGAGCCTTACTCCTTAAGCTGGACCTCATAACTATGCTGGAATTGTTATTAGATCTGGCCAATTTCTTCTTCTTAGGAATTATTCAGTCCAAATCCTCAGGTTTTAATGAAACAGATCCATCCACTACCTTTCTGGGGGAAGTGTGAATTTATGAACCACTTGATGGTTAGAAGGGGATTCAGTGCCGATTGGAAAAGCAGATCCTGAAATTGAAGACTCAGTAGGAACAGTAATAACAGAACTAACTGTCATTTTGGCAGAAACTGTTGTTAAAGGATTAGCAAAATCTACAGATTTAGAAACTTTGGGGGCTTGATCAGGAGATTGACAAATGCCATTAACTTGAGAAGCAGCAACAATGATCTCAGAAATAGAAATCTCAAAAGAATGATCAGAAGGTTTGGGAGGGACATTGTCAGAACCAGGAAGGGAGGTTTGACATTCAGAAGAAGGATTTTTCTCAGCCAAATTAAGATCAGAATCTTTAGAAGGAAGATTGGGAGGTTTTTGAACCTTGGAAGCAGTCATAACAGAAGGCTGAGAAGAACCATTGGGAGGACGGTAATCAGAATCTTCAAGATCTGATTCCTCTAAGTATTACTCAGTAAACCAGTCAGGAAAATGATTAGAAGGGCCCTTGGAAGGCTAGGGAGGAGGATTTTTATCAGAATTAGAATTGGAAGCCTTGGGAAGATCAGTTTTGGAAGATTGGGGAAGCCTCTGGTTTCAGGTAGCAAGAACAGAGGGTCGTTTTTCAGAAGGAAAAGGGGTTGGAGGATTTTTAATTTTGCAATTCTGCTAAGTATGGCCTTGTTTGAGACAGTGGTTGCAATAAGAAAGAGAAGATTCATAGGTTATGGATTGCCAGAAACCATCAGCACCATTTCCTAGCCAAATTCTCTTAGGTAGAGGACACCGCAGACCAACTTCAACACAGATGCGAATTGTTCTTGGTTTTGAAAGATTAGCCATAGCAGCATTGATCTTGAGAGGCGTACCCACCGCCAAAACAAAGGAAAACAAAGCCTCTTTGTTATGGAAGTGAATTGGCAGAAAATCGAATTGGAGCCAAAGCGGCACCAATGGCGATTCCACATTGGCTCTGAATTCAGGAGTCCATTTAAACATCCGCATTGGATAGTGATGAATGAACCATTGCTTACAAGTCCTGAGGCGTTGAAAGTCCTCTTCAGATTTTAATTGGATCAAGAGATGCTTCATGGGAGAATTTACCAATAAGGGATAATTTGAAAGGAGAAGCGAGCTTAGAAACTCTCTCTTCAGATAAGAAAATCGCATGTTCTCCCTTGTGAGATTGAACAGATTTCTGCAACGAAACAGGGGCAGGCTGGTGCAAGACACTATCAAAGGATTTTGTTGCAAATGATACTGGTTTCGGTTTTGAATTGAACCTGAGGAGGAGGAGGAAGGGAGGAATGATCATTAACAGAAGGCGCTGGAGGAGGAAGGCTGCCTGAACAGTCAGCAGCCATGGCAGGCTGAGGGTGAGACGCAAAATAGAAAATTACAGGATCATGATTTTCTTGGGGGTGAAAAGAGAGAACAGAAAAATCAAAAAGTATTCATTATGCAAAGACCATAATTCAACTTATTATGCAGCACAGTGCATGGCAGCCACCCAACCTAAACAGGCAAAATAATTAAAAAAAGTAAAAGAAAGAACACCGACATTATAGCATAGTATGAAAACTGAATAAATTGAATTCTAAAGCTATAAAATAACATAAGAATTACCGTCCAAAGTGGGCCTTCGGCAATTGCAAAGCCAGAACCAAATAAGAATTCAGAGACCTCAGCAACGAGGCCCTTAGCATACTTGGTCCCATAGTTCCTCAAAACATGCTTGGCAATGGCGGGGTCACTGACAATCACGAAATTCCTCGGCCCCGCGGCGAGGCGGTAAATGGGTCCGTACTCATTCATCCACTTGAACAGTGGTAGGAAAAGAGCGCCGCCCAGAAGGTCGGAGACATCTTCGAGCTTGGCGCTGGCGATTGGTATGTTGGAATCGTCTCGACCGATGGTTAGGGACCGAGTTAGGGCGGTGAGCCAGTCCGGGCTGACCCATGAACCGGATTTGGCGGTTGCCGGTTTGTCGTTTGTGGCGGAGGGTTTATCTGCGGAGGCTCTGACGGAGGCATAACGAAGGGCGTTCGGCCGGTGGAAAGAGGTGGCATTGTGGAGGAGGAGGTGGTGGTGGGTGGTTGGGAATGTGTAGAGAGAGAAAGTGATGGACGAAGGCATACTGGCGGCGCTCACTCTCTCTTACTCAGCTGAACCTCCGCCACATTTGAATGCGTTTTCGATACTATCACTTTTTGTTCAAGGATATGCAGTTGCATCGCCTAAACCTTTCTCATTATATTTATGGCACCTTTTATACGCGAACGAAGATATTTTTGAAATAACACTTTTGGTTTTAAGTTGAGAATTTATTTTAATTTTGTCCAACTAAAATTTATGTTAAAAAGTAAAATTTTATTTACTAAAGCATATTTTTTATATTTTCTTAAAATATTATAAAATATATGTATAAAAGATATTTTTTTTCTTTTTTCTTTTTTTTAATTATCTTATTCTTTTTGTGGCATGGGGCCCACATTCTCTCGCACATCACTCTTTATATAAGAAAACTCCCACTCATAACTAAAATAAGTATTTCGCCTTAAACGGGTCGGATCGAGTATGAAACCTAATCCGGAACAAATAAGACCCAATGGGTTATCTGGACCGAGGCATGACAGGCCTACTTGGGTGTTAGCTTCAGATAAGACCAAAACAAATGGCCCCATAAAGAGGCTCATACTTGGGTATATTTAAACCCACAGTGTCAAAGGCCAAGGAACTACAAGGTCAACCCAACATGGATGACTACCCTACACTTGAGAATACGCCAGATTGACTGTAACGGCCCATAATTAATGGGGAGCGTTACAGAGATCTCTCCTGAGATTTCTTGGGGATATTGGTTATCTTCCAAGCCGTTAAGAGCGTATTAAAGGAGTGACGACCTCTCCAAAGTAACGACAATATATCTCATAGCCTATAAAAAAGGTAAATATCACTAGTAATTAAAATGATTCAATTTGTATACATTTTTCTCCTTATACCAGATTAACTTATTCTCATGTCGGAAGTTCTTTGGCCGACATCATACCGGTGTCCCCCATTAGAACTCACGGTTTTGCAAGTAACAGAAGGAAAGAGAAAGGGTTTCTGGCACGTATGGAGTAGTTGCACGTGTTGGAGATTTTTTGGCAACATCATTTGGCGCCGTCTGTGGGAAACGCTAACATAAAAAGCTTTCTGTCACGGCTATAAGGCAATTACGAACAAGAGCGGCAGCAACAAGTTGAAGCAATGATTTTTTGCCACCACTCGATGCAGTAACTCCGGTAGAACAGCATAGGGAGGTTCAGACTGATCTTCCACCGACCGTACTAAACACTGATACAAAAATTGATGCTCTTACTACAAAAATGGATGAGATGGTCAAAACGATTAAATACATAGCGAGGATAATTGTTGGCAGCAGGTCGCAAATCCCCAGCAGCTAACCATGAAGTTGGAGAAGAAGTAAGGTCTCCTGGGTATGCTAATCCTCAGTCGTATAAAGAGCGACCTGTTCAAGGAGATACAAGCCATCAGCTAGAAAGAAGAGTTTATAGTCGAACTGAGACTGTAAGACCCTAATTTTAGCTCGTACAAAATTTTAGTTGCATTTGAGAGTATTTAGAAAAATACGAGGTGGAAATGTGTCATTTAATATTTAAATTAAAAGTTTAGGGGTCAATTTGTAATTTAGAAACATTCATTTTAAATTTTGGGATTTAAATGTCAACTTAAAGAAAGATAGGGGAGGAGAATGTAATTTGAAAAAAAATATAATATATATATATACACAGCTGCGAGATCAAGAACCGGAACAGAAAGAGAGGGAGAGCGACGTGGCAACGTAAGGATTCATAAACCACCACCACTTTCATGCGTATAAATTCATCCATGCACAATTATGATGAGGAACCTCAAAAGAAGAAACGAGAAAACGGAGAGAGAGAGAGAGAAGGGATCGGAGGGGAGGTGTTTGGTTGGTCCGATGGGTGTCGTCGATGCTGTATGTGATCACCGGTAGTGTGTGCGTGTTCATCGTGTGTTGCTGTGTATGTGGGTGTATTTGATTAGACGTGGGTGTGTGTGTGACTGTGGGTGTGTTCTGTTTTTCGTTCATCGTCGTGGGTGTGTGAGGGCGTGATCGTCGTTGTTTGGCTCGACAGTGTGGGTGTGTTCGTCGCCGGTCGACTATGTATGTGGGTATCGATGATAGAATGTGTGCGTGTGTAGCTTCGATTGTGTGTGTGTGCGTGTGTGGTGTTCAAACGTCGGTGTGTGTGTGTGTCGTCAGCGGTGGTTGTGGGTGTATGTATAGTCGTTGCGTGTAGGGAGGTGTTCAACAGTGTGTGCATGCGTGATCGTTGTGTATATATGGTCGTCGTAGGGTGTGGGTGAGTGAGCAGTGTGGGGTCGATAGCGAAGGAAGAGTGAGAGTGGCGTCGATGGGCTGAACGCAAACAAAAGCAGGAGCAGAGAAAAAAGGTCGTCACCGCGGCCGTGAGGATTCAGCAGAAACAGAATCGGGATGAAAGGGGTTCGCCGAGGTGGTGGTGTATCGCCGAGGTGGTGAGGTCTTAGCAAAACAGAAAAACAGAAGAAAGAAGAAAAAAATGGGAAAGAGGGAAAAATTAAAATAAAATCCAAAATCCAATTTCCCGGCCTGCGAGCGGTTCAAATCAGGTAATGACTTCGTGGGTCAATATTTTAAACGTTACCTATTATTTTCCGTTAAAATTAGTCGATTGGTAATTCCATTAATAATTAAATTATTAGCATTAAAATTTTCGAACCGGGATAATAATTTCGTAACCGTTTATATCAATAATTGTGTACTATAAATATTAACGGAATGAAACGAACGAAATAATAATTTTCCATAACTAAATTCGGGAAAAGGGAAATTTTTCCTTCTAGAGCCATGCATTACATATTAGGATTATTTTAAATAAAATGTTGTCACTGTTAGGTTCGCAGGCGCCAACGTCCCGATAGCTTTCTGACGATGGTGTTTTTGTGTGGTGCGAAAATCGAGGTGAGTGTATTGTCTTCTATGTAAATATACAAATTTTATTTTCGTATAAATTGTGAAAAAATATGTTTATTAAAATTGGACAATTTTACAACTTATATGGGTCAAGTAGATTTCTAAATGTAGATGGTGATTTTTTGTCCAACTATGCCATAGTTTTGATCCCGTCAGGAAGGTATGTCATGTGGGATGGTTTTGACCTGTTAGGAGGGCATGTTCTACATGTGGTTGATTATATTATGACATGTCCAAAGGGTTAGTCCGGCAGGTGGTTGATTATATTATGATCTGTTCGGAGGGTTAGTTCGGCAGGTGATTGTTGATATCATGACCTGTTCGGAGGGTTAGTCTGGCAGGTGGTTGTTAATATTATGACCTATCCGGAGGGTTAGTCCAGAAAGTGGTTGTTGATATTATGACCTGTCAGGAGAATTAGTCCTGCAGGTGGTTGATTGACCCGTCAGGGGTGTAAATCCTGCGGGTGGTACGGTACCGTTACAACTCCCGATCGTGAGGTAAAAACGATCCTATGGGTAGTAGGAAAGTGGTGTGGGGTGTTTTATTATACGATGAACTACTTGGATTGTTTTGGTTTAAATATATTATCTTATAATGGATTGGCGTGTATATACATCCTATTTGTTGCACTGGTTGACGCAAAATATTTGGATTGGGTATTTTGAATATGTGAGTTATTTTCAGTAGTGACAGGGAAATTGGATTTCCGTACAGTATGTGATTCTATAATATTATATTTTGAAACATGGTGTTTAATATTTATACTTGATCCATACAAAATATTTTTATTATGAAAACAGTACATCAATACAAAATTTTGGTTTTAGGTGCTGCAAATAGGAGTGGGTCCACTACTAACACTAGGTAGAGTCCGAAGGTAGTGTCAACTTGGGAGTGGGCCAGTCAGAGGTGAACCATGGAGGGTTCAACATATTTTTGGTGATTTTTGTTGTACATATATTTGGGACGGGTGTGTCCCATATTTTTGGAAAGGAGATTGAGGTATTGTTTTGGGATAAAATATTGACAGTGGTACTTGTGTATTTGGGTATGTATGTATATATATTTGTATGTAGTTCTGGTTGATTGGTCAGGAAGTGTCATGCCGACATCACGCTTGGCTCCGGGTGACGGTCGCCCGGGGTGGGGTGTGACAGAGACTGTCGATTCACATCAATAGATCATAAGTAAAGTGGAAAGAGGTCAGCCTTTGGATGAATTGGATACGCTGTTGAAAGGCATTGAAATGTCTTTCTCGTTAGATATCCTAGCCGTCCTGCTTTCCAAAAAGTTTGATCCTACAAAGTTTGAGAAGTACGATGGGAGAGTAGATCCTATGGACCATATCCACCAGTTTAAGCATGTAATGAATCTTTATGGTTCAAGTGACTCTATACTCTGCAGAATTTTTGCTACCACATTGAAAGGTTTAGCCCTCGAATAGTTGCATACGCTCCCTCTGAACTTTATTACGTCGTTCAAGGAGTTTGGAAAGATGTTTATCAACCATTTCTGTCAAAGGTTAATGAAGGGTCCTAATTTCCTGCTCGCCTTGCGTCAAGAGAAATGAGAAACTTTACGTCAGTATATGAGCCGATTCAATGAGCAATTGACGTGCATTGAGGGTTATGATACCAACCTTAACATTAATGCGTTCACCTCAGGGTTGCGGCCTGGCATTTTCAAGACTCCTTGACTAAGAAAAGTCCGCAGAGCATGTCAGAATTGATGGAAAAAACCAAACCCTACATGAAATTGAAGGAAGTCAAACTTGCCAGAGAAGGCAGGGGGTCTTTCAACGATCACCCCAAACAGAGCGAGAATGATGGTAACAGGACGAAAGCCAGCATAGAGGACAGGCGTAAAGATCATGCTAGGAGTTTGAATTCTAGATCCGAAGCTCGTCAAGAGCCAAACTTACCTGGTCTGCGAATGCCGATCTTAAGAATCTTGCATGAGATACGTGCCTCTGAAGTAATTTAGTGGCCTCCCAAGAAGACTACCAAATCCAACATAAAAAACAGGTTTTAAGTATTGTGATTTTCATAAGGATCATGGTAACGATACGGATGACTGTTGGGAGCTTAAAAAGGAGATGAAGCATTTAGCGGATATGTGTCAGCTGCGTGATTATCTACAAGATCGCCCAAGGGATAAGAAGAGGACTAGGAATGAGGGCCGTCGCGAGGAACATCGCGAAAAAGAACGGAAGGAAGAGCATCCCAGAGAGAATCGTGAAGTAATCTTCATGATAAATTCTGCTCGGCTAGCTACTGGAGAGTCTAATCAAGAACGAAAAAGAAAGGTCCACGAAGCAGCATTAGAACGATGCTTTGGAGAAGCAATGGCAGTGACAACGAATCAAGGACCAATTATTACTTTTTCGGAGGAGGATTGCAAAGGGATTGTTCACCCACATGAGGATTCCCTGGTCATTACTCTGTAGATGTCCAGCTTCCAGTTAAGACTGATCTTAATCGATAATAGTAGTTATGCTAATATTATCTTTGTCAGTACTCTGAAGCAGATGGGAGTACCAAGCTCGGACGTCAGTTCTACACAAACCGTTATGGTGGGATTCAATGGCGATCTCACATCACTATGTGGAAAGATTACTTCGTCCGTCTCCTCCAACAAAGAAGAACGGGAATACACGAAAGCAATAGAGTTCATGGTGGTGGACTCAGCATCACTCTACAATACAATTCTTGGATGTCCATGGTTACATGCAATAAGGGCTATTGCATCGACGTACCACCAATGTGTTAAATACGCAAGGGATGGTTATGTGGAAGTGATAAGAGGTGACCAAGTGGACTCAAGGCAATGTTTTTCCGTAGCAATGAAAGGTAGGGAAATGCTTTTATAGAAATCAAATAATGTCCAAGGAGTAGTATCACCAATGTGCTAAGTAGGAGAAATTGACGATTTCAGGGAACACGCAAGTGTGATTCAGCCCGCTGAGCAAGTGAAACAGATCGCCTTCAATGGAAGGGCTCAGAAGCTTATGATTGGAGGATCATTAAGCCAGACTGAGGCCAAAGTTATCAGAGAGCTGCTCCAAAAGAACTTGGACGTTTTCTCTTGGGCTCTTGAAGATATGAAAGGAATCAGTCCAGACATTGTGGTATATCGCTTAGATATTTCTAGGTCTTATCATCCAGTCCGACAGAAAAGGACTTCCAGTCCCAAGAAAGAATAAGTGATTGAAGCTAAAGTAAAAAGATTGCTCTCCGTTGGCTACATCAGGGAGGTAATGTACCCAAGGTGGCTGTCCAATCCAGTTTTAGTAAAGAAGAAGAATGGGAAGTGGAGAATGTGTGTGGACTTCACCGATCTTAATCAAGCATACCCGAAAGATTGCTATCAGATACCAAGGATAGACCAGATGGTCGATGTTGCAGATGGGCACCAACGCTTGACCATGATGGATGCTTATGTAGGCTACAATCAAATCCGTATGGATCAGCAGGACGAGGAAGAAACGTCATTCATTACACCAAAAGGTACTTACTGTTATAAGATAATGCCATTTGGTTTGCGAAATGCAGGGGCTACTTACCAGCAGTTGGTGAACTGTATTTTTCAAGATCAAATTGGGGTCACCATGGAGGTCTATATAGATGATATTCTCATCAAAAGCTCTAGGCATGAGGATCACCTCAGCCATGTGGCCGACGCTTTTGCTATCCGAAGAAAGTATAACATGAAGTTGAACCCTGAAAAGTGTGTTTTTGGTGTCACATCTGGCATGTTCCTGGGTTTTGTGGTTAACTAGTTCGACATTATGGTAGATTTTGGACAGATAGAAGCTATCAAAAATTTAAAATCTCCTACAACCATAAGATAAGTCTAGGTGTTGACTGGTAGACTAGCAACACTGAACATATTCATCTCGAAATTTACTATAGGTATGCATCTTTCTTCAAGATTTTGAAGAAAATAAAACCTTTCAATGGGATGATGACTGTGAGCGTGCCCTTCAATCCATCAAAGAATACTTGGACTCAGTGAAGACGCTGGCCAAAGTAAACCCAAGAAAAGAGTTGAACCTTTACTTGGCGGTGACACTTATAGCAGTGAGTGCAACACTGGTTCAAGAACTTGCAGGAGGGCAAAGACCGGTGTACTACATCAACAAATCGTTAGTTCCAGTAGAAACTTGTTATACAAAGTTAGAAAAGCTGGCATTAGCTCTAGTAACTGCAGCGAGGAAGCTCAGACCATATTTTCAGGCGCATCTGATTAATGTGTTGACCTCGTACCCATTCCGTGCAATAATGTACAAGTCAGAAGCCTCTGGTCGCCTTATGAAATGGGTTGTGGAACTTGATGAATTCTTCATCAAGTACAACCCTAGAGTAGTAATCAAAGGATAAACTCTGGCTAACTTCATTACTGAACTAACCCCTCTATTGAACGAGGAAACGACTTCCTTAACCGTTGCTCCCTAGAAGTTATGGGTTGATGATACTTCAACATGAAAGGGTATAGTATAAGAATAGTCATGCAAATGCCTAAAGGTGATCAGCTTGAGAAAGCGGTACAACTCGGTTTTCAAAACTCCAACAATGAACCTGAGTACGAAGTTGTAATTATTGGGTTGACTTTTGCAAGGGAAATAGGAGCCCAACATTTGGAGGTGAAATCTGATTCCCAATTGGTGGTCAACCAAATTAATAGGTTGTTCATCATTAATGGAGATAAGTTGCGACTTTACGTTGAAAAAGTGAAAGAACTGACCTCCTTATTCCAGAGTTGCAACTTTGAGGCCATCACTAGGGCTGAGAACACCAAGGCAAATGCCTTGTCTGTATTAGCATCAACTTTAGGGCCAGATCGAAAATCTGAACTGTTGGAATTCCTTGATTAACCATCTGTTGTAACCCAGTTAGCCAATGTGCATACATAGGCCAGCTGGATCAAGGAGAAGATTGGAGAACCTCTATAGTTCAGTACTTGAAGAAGGGATTTCTACCAGAAGACAAGGACACCGCTAAGAAAGTCTTATACAAATCGTCAAGGTATGTGTTCACCAATGATAAATTTTATAGACGATCTTTTTTCCAGCCGTTGTTGTTCTGTTTAGGACCAAAAGAAGCAAACTATGTCCTAAAAGAGATACATGAGGGTGTTTGTGGGAACCACCAGGGGGAAAGAACCTTGGTACATAAAGTACTGAGAGTAGGGTATTACTGGCCAACCATGTGCGTTGACGCATAAGAGTATGTCAAAAAGTATGACAAATGCCAACGATTCTCCAACGACATTAAAGTTTATGCTCAACAACAAACTCTAATCATCAGCCCATAATCATTTACTCAGTGGGGGATGGATGTGTTGGGGCCATTTGCACCAACACCTGGAAACAAAAAGTACCTATAAGTGGTAATTGATTATTTCACCAAATGGGTCGAAGCGGAAGTATTCGCAACAGTGGGAGAGAACGAAGTAAAGAATTTTCTTTGGAAAAACATCGTCTGTCATTTTGGCATACATGCGGTTCTTATTTCTGATAATAGGACACCTTTTACCGATGCAGAAGTAGCTTGGATGTGCAATGAGCTGAAGATTCAATATTAGACGTCCAGTCCAGCATATCAACAAGCCAACGAACAAACAGAGGTGACAAACTATTCCATTAAAGAGGCACTCAAGAAATAATTAGATGATGTGAAAGGAAAGTGGGTGGAAGAACTCCCCGGAGTACTATGGGCTCACCGTACCACCCCAACGTCTACAACTGGAGAAACACCATTCTCCCTAACTTATGGAACTGAAGTTGTTGTTCCAGTGGAGATAGGGATTCCATCCAGAAGAGACAATACGATCAACCTGGTGGAAAATGAAGAATTCATACGAGAAGAAATTGACCAATTAGAAGAGAAGCGAGACAGGGCACTGATGCGAATCGCAGCCTACAAGTCAAGGATGACACGAATGTTCAATCATGCAGTCCATCCATGATACTTCACCATTGGAGACCTGGTACTTCGGAGGGTAATGCCTCATCACCTAGAAGCTTGCTTAGGAAAGTTGGCTCCAAACTGGGAAGGCCCTTACTATATAATCAAAGTAAACAGACCAGAAACCTATTTGACGGAGTAGCTATCCCCAGACCCTGGAACATCTCCCATCTGCACAAGTATTTCATATGAATTCTTGATCATTTTTTCTCAATTTCTACTTTTAATTCAGTATTTTGCAGTTATTCCTTTTTGTCTTAAGAAATAAATTTGAACAAAGAAAATAAATTCTCTCCTCAAAATTTGTGACCAATGCATTATTATGTTTTTGCATTTTCTAAGCACTTAACGACTCAAACTAAGTGTGCTACAGATCACTGAGCATGTAAGCTCAGTACTTAACTGGTCACCTCAGCCCAGCAAACAATTGAGTTCGCTAACTCAAAGTTTAACTGAGCATGTAAGCTCAACACTTAACTGGGTACCTCAGCCCAGCAAACAACTGAGTTTGCTAACTCAGAGTTTAACTGAGTATGTAAGCTCAGCACATAACTAGGCACCTCAGCCCAATAAACAACTGAGTTCGCTAACTCAGAGTTTAACTGAGCATGTAAGCTTAGCACCTAATTGGGCACCTTAGCCCAACAAACAACTTAGCTCACTAACTCAGAGTTTAACTAAGCATATAAGCTCAACACTTAACTGGGCACCTCAGCCCAGTAACCAACTGAGTTCGCTAACTCAGAAACTTACTAAGTATGATAATTCAGGTCCGACTTGACACTAAGCATGTCATCAAGATACCTCTGCCCAGCATCAGCTGATTAGATTTTTATTAAGCACTTCAGCTTGCAAATCAAGCCCAATTATGGTTTGTTTACATTACTTAGCTCGACAAATGTCCATAATACAAGACAACCAAATTTCGGTTGACGTTGTTCGAGTCACTTATAGTTTGAAAGGAACTTCATTTTCATTATCTATTTTATATCACCAAGTCCATCCATAAGAAGTACTCAGAAAACTTACCTTATTGGTGGGATTGAGATTGGTTATCTTATGGAATTTTATCTGCCATTGAGGAATTATATCAATTTACTATTTAAGCCTAACAGATCATTCATAACTAGTTCAACTTTTTAACCTAGTTATGAAGGAGGCAAGTGGTGGCCTCAATTAAACATCGCCACTTTCACCGCAAGCGTACGGGTCAAGTTTTAGTACAGGTTGGGAGAGTATGGGTATCGTGTTCATGGGGATTGGGTGAGAATATTGTCGAGTATCGCGATTATCATAACTCGACTTTATCTAGACAATAAAAATGGTGTTTAATTAATAAATACTAATACTACAATACTAATTTATCTAATTATACTAATATATTGGTAGGACGTTTATGGGAATTATTGCCTAGGGATCAATATCGTTCACTTAAATATGTTCGTTTCAATCTATTTTCATTAATGGCGTTCATCCTATCCGACAATATCTATACCTATAACTCGCTCACTCTCTCTTCTGAGGGTAAAGCGAATGAATATATGACTTCGCATTGACGCCGAGGTCCCCCTAGAACGTCTTTTCAAACACATAGTCACATGAGTTGTGAACCAACGTCATTGATTGCAAACTCTTCAACTTCCTCCCGGGTTATTGGATCGTCACGTTATGTTTACCCTAGTCTGAATCCGGGGTTACCTCTCCTGAGTGTCAAACCCCGTATTCTCGGTATATCGTAACAAGCATAATAAACAATACAACACGGCAAACACAATCAGATAAACATGAACAACCACTAAAAAAACATCGATTTTATATAAACAACGTTTTCATGAATTCAATCAAGCCCTAGACAATATATGTTTAGCTAAACATGGACGTAGCCCTATATACAAGTAAAAACGAGCTAAACATACACAAACATTCAACCAAACCTAAGAGAGAAATGAGGAAACTAGCCGTTTATCTGAAGATCCGACGCTAAAACCTTTCTGAGAACGCTTCCTCTTTTTTTGCAACGTGATCTTCCCTTGGTCGAATGGCCTCGAAGCTCTCAAGACTTCCCAAAATGTCTAACCTTTTGTTTGGAGGAGAAGAGATGATATATATAGGCTCCAAAATATCCCAAAATATCCTAAATATCTTAAACTGTTTGCAGATAGACTGTCGCGGCAGTGAGTATGTAGGTTCAGAGATCGCCACAGCGATGGAGAAGGCAGTGAAATTGGAAAACATTCTACTGTTTCACTGCCTAGGCGGTGAATCCCACCGCCTAGGCGGTGGAACAGTCTTCAACTCTCTGATCTTTTATCACCACGGTGGTGGAATTCTGCTGCGGCGGTGGGACGCTGGGCTCATATAGCCCTTCTCTGCATTCTCACCACTGCGGCGGTGGTCTAGACGCCGCGATAGTAGGCTTCTTTTAGAATATTGCTTTTTTGCTTGTTTTCTCACCGTTCTTGATCTGATTTGACCGCATAAGGACCATTTTAGTCCATTTTCACCCCAAATACCTGTTTTATAGCAAAAAGAATATAAACAAATTAAACCGTAATAAAATGTATTAAACATACTCGAAAACTAACAAGTTCAGTTTAGAAATAGATAGGTAATTTACACCTATCAAATACCCTCAAACTTAGAATTTTGCTAGTCCCGAGCAAAGCCCTCACACTAAAATAAAAAACACAAGGAAATGACTAACACAGACAACCTAAATATAAACAATCTAAACATAACACTATGCGAGTTTTACATTCTTCTATCAACCAACTCATTTTCCCCTCAACAACCCCCAAATATTGCCAAGTTTAGGAGTAACACGCACCATGTGGTGTTCTAGAATTTCGACACTCAATATCAGTAGAAACCATTCTAGATCCATATCAAGTGTGTGTGTGAGACATCAAATATATAACTATCCAAACACCGGATTGGATTATTCAATAACTAAGTTCATGACTTAAATCGATAAGGATTAAGAAAACCATATGCTTGATCGGGCTTGACTATCCACTAATGTAGGTTCAGAAATTCATAGAGATCAATAGGGCTTGGTTTGGCTTTGGAGAACGACCAAGGGTATCGTAGGAATAGAAAACAAAAAATCGTTATAGAATGAACGATACCTGAGGCACAAACGCTTGTCGCTATATCACTCTCTCATAACCCCACACGTTTAAAACACAACCGTGAACAAGAATTAAAGAACTTTGTATTCACTTGTCACAAGAAACGGAATTAAAAACTATATTCACATAGTTGTTGGTTTTTTTTTTTTTTTTTTTTTTTTAGACAAGCACACCCCCAAACTTATTCAAATTTGTACAATTATTGGGGCGTGCAAAAAGAACTAAGAGACTGACAAGTGAATACTTTAATACTGAACCAATAAACTTTTGTCCGAAACCCCGATCGCTCACTTCAAGTTAGCATTAGTCTATGCTACTTGATTTCACTCAATTTGAATCTTAGGCTTAGCGAGAATGGTTTGGAAAGATTTAATTGGCTAAAGTATAGATATGTGTTCAGAATTGAAAAGTTTATGGCTTCGACAGGGGAATGAGAGAATAAATTTTTCAGGTTAGTTTCAAAAAGGTTCAAGCGGAAAAATTTAAGGCCTAAATCATTCCTCCGGAATTACCTCACCTATAATTTTGCCTCAAGCCTCCCCCAATCAAGTTCTAGATTCCTCAAATTTGTCATAAACTTATTACTAAATAATCGACGTTAAATCGTTCTAATAGCTATACAATGAGTCTATGTGATCGTGCATTTTAGGATTAGAATGATTTTTATCTAATCGATATGCCAAGCACACAGAACACACATGAATAGGTATTACCCTTCACCACGACAAACAATTAGGGGCTAATTTCATCATCGGGTAATGGCCCAGATGAAAGCAAAACTCAGCATACAACAACAAATACAAACAAACACAAACTAACATAAACAAACATGCACACGTAAAAATAATAACTTTAAACTACAACTAAAACATACTACATACTACATATCACTCCCAACTTAAAACGGGACAATGTCTATATTAACCCAGTCAACGATCCCAATGAAAGCATAAAGTATTAAAATGAAGACAGAGGTTTAGAACACATACCTGGGAGGCGAGATAATCTCGCCTCCGAATCAAGTCGGATATGACAGATCTAATTTATTTATTTTTTCCTTAGGTTGCCTCCTAAGAAGCGCTTGGTTTATGGTCATCAGCTCGACACGCCAAATTCTCTCGCCTCCAAATAAAGTCGGATACGATAGATCTAATTTATTTATTTTTTCCTTGGGTTGCCTCCTAAGAAGCGCTTGGTTTATGGTCATCAGCTCGACACGCCGAAGTGCTCGTCAAATAGTGGCTTCCGCTCGTAGTATGTGTCAAATAACATTACGTACGGGTCTTGATTTAACACGCCCTCAAGCTTGGCGAGATAAGGCTCTGATCAGACCAGGCTTTCAATAGGATGCTCCACCGGCTCATGTACTTGGCAGGCTTGGAGGAACATTGCTAATGGTGGTGAAGGATCAATGAGCTACATTGGATCCTTGTAAATGTGAGCATCTTGGATCGATGGCGGCATCACCAACTGGAATTCGAATGGTGAAAATTCACAACACTTATGTATAAATCTCCGTCGATCTCATCCCAATACCTCCCGCTTGTCTCCGGCTCCTTACGGTGGCTTTCACTGAATGTGGCTTATGAATCTCACAGTGCCACCGTGTCTGACTCAGCCTCAATCAAGCAGTCATGCTCGTTTAGTCGGTCATTCGTCTCCCTCCAAAACGTTTGAGTCTTTCCAATAAATTCAGCTAATATCTCTTCCAGGGGGGAAGACTCCACATCTTGGACCAGGGTATCAATCCATGGTGCCATAGTGTTGAGGCTTTGATAGTCAAAGGCCACCATATCTTTTAGCAACCAATGGGCTTCTTCCGCAATTAGTTGGTCGAAAAAGGTGGTACCGTTTCCTCTTTCAACCCATATTCTGTTTGTGGCTTATAACCCATCGAGAAAGTTCAGTAGTTGACACTCTCTTCGAAAACCGTGATTTGAAAACTAGCGTTGAAAATCCCAAGCACAATAAAATGGCTCGGAATGCTGTTGAAAGAAACACAAGAGCACCTGTTGATCTAGCATCTCCAAGCACTCTGTAGGAAAACAAAAGCAAAAACTACAAACGAAAAAAAAGTTATAAACAAAATAAATGCCTAAATTAAAATCAAGTTATTTACTAACAATATCAACGATAATCTAAAACACAATCCCCGACAACGGCGCCAAAAACTTGGTGGCCGCAATTAAGCATTGCCACTTTCACCGCAAGCATACGGGTTAAGTTTTAGTATAGGTTGGAAGAGTAGGGGTATCGTGTTCACGGGGATTAGTTGAGAATATCGTCGAGTATCGTGATTATCATAACTCGAATTTATCTAGGCAATAAAAATGGTGTTTAATTAATAAATACTAATACTACAATACTAATTTATCTAATTATACTAATATATTGGTAGGACCTTTATGGGAATTATTGCCTAGGGATCAATATCATTCACTTAAACGTGTTCATTTCAATCTATTTTCATTAATGGCGTTCATCCTATCCGACAATCTTTGTATCTATAACTCGCTCACTCCCTCTTCCGAGTGTAAAGCGAATGAATATATGACTTCGCGTTGACGCCGAGGTCTCCCTCGAACGTCTTTTCAAACACATAGTCACATGAGTCGTGAACCAACGTCATTGATTGCAAACGCGGCAAACACAATCAGATAAACATGAACAACCACTAACAAAACATTAATTTTATATAAATAACATTTTCATGAATTCAATCAAGCCCTAGACAATATATGTTTAGCTAAACATGGCCGTAGCCCTATATACAAGTAGAAATGAGCTAAACATATACAAACATTCAACCAAACCTAAGAGAGAAATGAGGAAACTGGCCCTTTATCCAAATATCTGACGCTAAAACCTTTTTGAGAATGCTTCCTCCTTCTTCGTAATGTGATCTTCTCTTGGTCAAATGGCTTCAGAGCTCTCAAGACTTCCCAAAATGTCTAACCTTTTGTTTGGAGAAGAAGGGAGGATATATGTAGGCTCCAAAATATCCCAAAATATCCTAAATATCTTAAACTGTCCGCAGAGGGACTGCCACGGTGGTGAGTATGTCGGTTTAGAGATCGCCGCAGCGATGGAGGAGGCGATGAAATTGGAAAACATTCTGCCATTTCACCGCCTAGGCGGTGGAATAGTCTTCAATTCTCTGATCTTTTACCACCGAGGCGGTGGAATTCCGCTGCGATGGTGGGACGCTGGGCTCATATAGCCCTTCTCTGTATTTTCACTGTCGTAACGGTGGTCTGGAAGCCGCGGCGGTGGGTTTCTTTCAGAATATTGCCTCCTTTCTTGTTTTCCCACCGTTCTTGATCTAATTTGACCACATAAGGACTATTTTAGTCTCTTTTCACTCCAAATACCTGTTTTATGGCAAAAAGAATATAAAAAAATTAAAATGTAATAAAACGTACTAAACATACTCTAAAACAAGTTCGGTTTGGAAATAGATAGATAATTTACACCTATCAGCAGGTAAGGGTGAACTCGAATAAGCTAAAGAAACAAGGAAGTATCAAGAAATCAAGAATGTATCAAGATTATATCAAAAACCTTATGTGTTTTCATTCATACAAAAAAAAGGAATACATAGGTACAAAAACAATAACACAACAGAAGAGAACAAAAACAAGATTGTTCCAACTCCAGAGAAGTAGGAAAACCCAGATCCTCTAAATCTGAGCTGGAGAAGCAGAAATCATGTTCCTCGTACTCGTTGAGTTTGTTGATCAATTCATTGATCTTATCCCTCTTCTGCTCGTTTTTCTCCAGGAGTTTGTCCCATTTTGCCTTCATCGTATCGGAAAAGAGCTTCTGGGAGTTGAAGTCAGTGGCTAGGTCTCGTTTGCTCCTCTCAACTTCTTTTAGTTATTCTCTGAGTTTGAAAAGATGTGAGATGGCTTGAAAGTGTGCTGCTTTCATAGTGGCGAAAACTGCAGAAGCCTCCTCGAGGGCACGCAAACGTGGATAATCTTCCTTCGCAGTTTTTGCCACCAGCATCAAGGAACGAAAGCGTTCTCCTAATTCAATCTTGTCGTATCTTTTGAATTGGATTTTCACAAAGGCAGAAGTGTTGATCCATGAGGAAGATCCCATAACTGTTGGTGGTAAAAGGGAAAGAAATTCTTGGAAAGTCAAGACTTGATGAAAAAGGAAAATTTTTGGAAGCGTGAAGAATTTTCAATCCCTAGTTTGCATTTAAATAGATAAACAAAATAAGAGAAAGAGTAAGATGAAGTGTCAAAAAGTATGCATTAAATGTGCAAATGACGTATACTAAAAAATACGTACTATAATTATCACAAATTCTAGGAATTTAACATGGCGGTTACTATTGAGATACAAATCATGATGGTAAAGTATTATCATTACTGAAAATTAATTACAGACGTTAAAAAAGGAAAGTTGAAAAGACAGCCCAAAGAGTAGTGCTTTGATCAGTGACGTTTGGTTTATTCGACATCGGCACGATAGTCACGCCCACCGATGAGGCTTGGTTCAAGGCTTGCGTTGAACTCTCCACTGGAACCTCAGCTTTCGATGTGTGTAATTCTTCTTCGTCCTCAACAGTCACATCCTCACCTCCTTCAACATATTTTCTTTTCGAGTCATCTTCAAGCTCCACCGCTAAGAAAAAAAGGTCTAAATTAGGGAATTCCTCTGATACTCACTTTTAGCAGTAGGAGAACCCAACTTTATGAAGTTTCTTTGATTCTCCCTTGAAGTGATGCCAGAGGGTTTCGATGTCTTGATGGGATTTCTTGGTTACGGCTGATAGTTCGGCCATCAGGCGATCTTTCTTGGATTGCAGTTGCTGAAGGGTAGTCTCTTTGTCTCAGAGTTTCTCGTCTCTTATCTGGAGGGCAACATCCTTGTCTTTAAGATCAATGTCTTTTTTATCAATTATTAGGCAAGCTGAGATAAGATCTTTAGATAAGATGCGAGCATCCTCCCTTAAAGAAGAACACTCTCCTCTAACAATAGTAATCTCTGTTCTGAGCTCACTATTCTCTGAGCAGAAGAGCGCATTGCTTTTTTTAAGGGCTTCCCTTTGCTCATTAGCATAATAAAACTCTACCTTATACTACTTTTGAGAAGATCCAGCTAGTACAAGATCTGTAGCTAGGCTCAGTTTCTCATTCTCCAAGACTTGGTTATTTTCCTCCAGTTTGCTAAACTTAGTCATCTGGTGCATCAGCTAGGCATCCAGTTTATTTTTGTCCTCAACACCGTTGACCAAGGCAGAAGACATGTGCATACACTGTGACAATAAAATCATTAACTGAGTGATCGACCAAGCAGTTTGATAAAAAAAAAAAAAAAAAAAAAAAAAAAGTAATAAGAATTGAATAATTACCTAAAGAAGAGCGCAGATCACCATTCAGAATATCTCAGGCTTGTTCCAACCCTCAGTCATCTTCTTGTTTTTTTTCCTAGGATTGTTTGTACAAAAACTTGATGGAATCATCAAAAATGGCATAGCGACCTAGGACAGAAGGGCCAACCTCATCAATAAGTTGACACATTTACTACTTCGTCATACCTCGCCCGCTGGAAGCCCTTTGGCTGGGAGTAGGGGCTAGGGAGGATTGATGACTGATGGAAGAAGGATCAACAACATGAATGTCTATTGATCTTGAAGCAGATTTTGGTTCCTCTTGTGCTTGCACATCGAGAACTGTCAGGGGCAGGACTAAAACCAAAATTATTTTCCACCTACGTACACTCAGAGGTTGAGAATCATCGTCTGACACCAAAATAACTGGTTCAACATGATGGACTGGTAGATGGACTTCGGGGACAACAAAAGTCTTAGTAGGATAAGAGGTCACTATACTAGTGGTAGTATCAGATTTAGGTTGGGTTAACGATTGGCCAGTCTTCTTGGCTAGCATCTTAGCTAGCCTTTTCTTCTTCTTTGTGCCTATTTGGAGCTCGGCCAATTCGTTAAAGCGGGATAGATCCATTTCAGGCTTATTGAATGGACGATGAGTAAATTCTTTATAAGAACGCCTTGTTGGGACCAACAATCTTCCCAATTATTCTCTGATTCTGGATGTGAGGCCAAGACTTTGACAAGCACTATCACCTGCATGTAAAATCTCAGAAAGAAGATTAATATTACTTAGACAAAATTTCAAACAAGAAACAGACTGTTAAGTGAATTATGAGAAATACTTGGGGTACTAAAGTGCCTTGGCATAATTAAAGACAGCCCCACCTCTTCAGGAAGAAATTCTCAATCACTAGAGAAGAAAAGGTACCATAGTTGCCAGTCTTTTACTTTATTTGGAAGATGATGAGAAACAAAAAAAAAAAGGGAATTGAAAGGTAATACCTTTTGTTACCGATGCGGAATTTAAGGTGTCCAATACTCCTAATCGTATCAACAGTGAGGGGTACCTTGTTTACTCTAGCAAGGGTTATGGCTCCCATAATTTGGTGAAAACTATTCGAAGCTAAATGGGTAGGAGTAATCTCCATTTGGCAAAAAAGATTATGAAGGAATGGAGAAAAAAAAAAGAGTAAACCCTTACTCAAACATCCATAGATAAAAGTATAGTTCATTATTTTTAGCGTTATGAGGGGGCTCGTTCTCAGACAGAATCCTAATCGGCACCGACAAAAGAATGCTATATTTATCCCTAAACGATGAAAGCCATTCTTGTGGAAATTTGATTGCACCATGATCCCCTTTCTTCTCTAAGTGATTAGAGAGCAGAGTAGTTTGAGCCATCATCGTCTATTCCATTATAGGATTTGACGACGAACCAGCTTCGGCAGAACTATTCGATTGACTCCATGACATTTTGAGATAAGGTAAATGACAATCAAAACAAAAAATAAATATGAAGAATAAAAGTGCTATTGAAGGATTAAAGGAAGAAAAGAACTTACGTGAAATAAAACTGATCTTTCGCCTCTCTTCTCTTGAATCGTCGTGAAATTCAGGAGGGAAAATGATATAGAAAAACTTTTTCTCATAAATGACATAGGCATTTAGCCTTAAATGGGTCGGATCGGGTATAAAACTTGATCCATAATAGACAAGACCCATTGGGTTATCTGGACCGAAGCATGACAGGCCTACTTAGGTATTAGCTTCGGTGGTCTTCTGGGAAAGACTAGCGGCCCCATAAGGAGGCCTATACTTGGGTATATTCAAACCCACAATGTCAAAGGCTAAGGAACTAATAGGTCAGCCCAACATGGACGACCCCCCTACACTTGAGAATGCGCCAGTTGACTGTAACGACCCATAATTAATAGGAACCATTACAAAGATCTCCCCTGAGATCATGGGGATATTGGTTATCTTCCAATTCATTAGAAGCGTATCAAGGGAGTGACAAACTCTCCAAAGTAACGACAACATATCTCAAAGCCTATAAAAAGGGTAGAGATCACTGATAATTAAGATGATTCAATTTGCATACATTTTTCTCCTTATACTAGATTAATTTATTCTCAAGCCGGAGGTTCTTTGGCCAACACCACACCGGTACCCCCATTAGAACTCACGGTTTTGCAGGTAACAGGAGGAAGGAGAAAGGGTTTCTGGCACGTGTGGAGTAGTTGCGCGTGTTGGAGATTTTTTGGCAACATCAACTCTGTTCTTAAAAAAATACGAACGTTTTCTAGAAGATTATTGTATGCATATCGGACACGAAAACATGATGGACAAGGTGGGACACATAAAAGGACAAATAGTGTCTAGTGAATTGAAAATTTGAATTTCGAATCGAACACATATTGGACAGATAAGGGACATGAACGAACTCATAAAAGACACAGTGGGGTGATATTCAACATTTTATAAATTAATAGGGTAATAAATATAAAGAAATAAAGGCTAAAAAATGCAAAGGATAAATAACCACTCATACCAAAGCATGATATACAACCCATGTAATATTACCTAACTTTTATATGATTTTTAATACTAAATATATAGAAGAATTAGCTTTTAATGCAATGAATTTTTTATTCTTAAGATAAATAATTTGTAAATCTAAAAAAATAAAAAATTGTTAAGTATATTATGGCGTACCTGCCAATTGCCTCCCTTCATACATATTCTATGATTTTTTTATTTTTTGTGTTTCAATATAGTTTTTTACATTTTATTATTTGTTAAATTAAGAAATTCACCAATTTAATGTTTTGTGAAATTTGTTGGAGTTCTAAATGATATGAGCATTAATAGAAATTTTAATACAATAATAATATATTGTATTTTAATTGTACTTGTCTTCAGATTTTATAAAATTTGCTATATCCCCTTGTTGTACCCATGTCAGACATGACATGCATGTCCTTATCCGTGCCTCTTAGTTCTCTCCATTCTCTCTGTATGTCTTCTCTCTCTCTCTTCTCTCTCAATGTCTTCTCTCTCTTGTCCCATTCTCTCTCCCAATTTTTTTTCTCTTTTATATTTATTTATCTCTATTTACTCTCTTGCGCACACAAAAGAATGTTTTTTTTTATTGTTTTATTCCCCCATAGACCAATACACTAGTAACTTAATCTTCTTTATTTTTTTTTATTTTGATGATAACTATTTGTAATTTTTGTTTAGATTGTAGTCCCCCTTATTCAAGACATTCGAACCGTTGGATAATATTGCCCCCGCCATTTTCCAAGGTGTAACGATGAAAGGTTTTCCATTTTGCAAGAAGATAATTGACGCACCTTGAATTTTTGGAAGCAGAGAAAGTGGAAAAGTGGAAAATCTCGTTCCTCCCTCTCAAAATCCTCAAAAATATATTCATTTTTGGAAAATAAGTTTTAGGGGCTTTTCTAGGCGTCGGTTTTGAAAACGTTCTTTGGGTCGGGATTTATGTAGAAAACGAAGTTGCCACCTAATATGAAGTTAAATTGTGTGCTAAGTCATTGGGATTTTTTGTAAATCATTTTTATTTTGAAATAACCCAAGTTTCTTACTCAAAAATAGTTAGTCTTTATCAGAGATTTCTTTTTAGTTCAGGGGTTGGTTATGCTCGGGGACGGTGTTAGGCACTCTAAGACACCTGTCCGAAAATGGTACCTAAGTTTAAATAGATTTTCACTTTTAAACAAGTCTAAGTAATTTCCATCAGTTTTGGTTAACACAATAACTCTCGTTTTTCAATGTTTTTGTCTTTTTATGCTTTTTTTTTTTTTTTTTTTTTTTTTTATGTTTAAGAAAACAAGAAAATTTTATTATCTGATAACAAAAATAGATAAAACACATTAAATGAAAATATTTTAATTTTATTTTTTAATGTCGACCAAACATGTAAAGGTTGCCTACATATCCCGATTTTCACTGGGAATCAGGCCAAAATGTAGTTCATCCCTTCAAGATGATTTTTGTTTACACAAATGACCGAACCCGTGTTTGGGTTGCCTATGTATCTCAGATAGCTAAGAATCAGGTCAATACGTAGTTAATCTCTAGATGACTTTATTTTGTTTTTTATAAGATAAGAAACATAAATCGCATTGATGATAAGTAGATATACACTTTTGATTTTGCCAAGAACACTCCAACAAAACTCACTTTCTTAGGCAAGTTTAGTGTATAAGTTTAGGTTATTAGTTCAAAAAGAAAAAAAAAATATATCGTATATATAACAGTCTTACTCGTAACTAAGAAAACATAAATATTTTTTAAGAAGGTGCACACTTATCCCCGAAGGTATAGAGGTCATCCCTTTATTCCTAATTTTAGCCACAAGGGTCTCAATGGAGTAGTGTATATATATATATAAGGTGTCAGTTCATAAGCCCATGACTTGGTGCCAGGCTATGATCTAGACTATTGCAGTAAAGTAAAAGTTTGTTGTTAGTAGTCAGTAGTCCTTTGTAGAAAAATTATTTTGAGTTCATTGGAGTTTGGTTTCATGTGTTCTTGATAAAATCAAAGATAATATGCACAACTCATGATGTTCTTAATGTTCTCGACATGTTCTTGATGTTTTTAACATGTTTTTTGGTATATATACTATGTACATGATCTATGCATCTAAGAACTAACCAAATACACTATATACAAGCAATAAAATAATATTGAAACAAAATCAAAGAGCAGTTTAAGAAGACTTACCTAACTTAGGGGAGTGGTATTTCCCTAAGCGTTTTCTTTTTTTTTTCTTTTTTGATCTGCTTGGTTGTTCTTAATCGTTCCTCAACAACTTCTTGAGATCTTGTTCTAAGATTCTCAAGAACATATTTTTAAGCCTTTTTTACAAGATTTGAGTGTGTTTTTGAAGTAGAAGGCTTAAGAATTCCCTAACTCGAGAGAGATTTTTGAGACTAGAGAGATAAAGTCTTGGTTCAAGCCATTTGGAATGAAAAAATAGGCTACCTATTTACAGGCTTAGGGAGCTTGTGCATCCCCCAATGAACAAGCCTACCCAACCTTTTCTTTAGGGTCTGTTTGGTCTAGATGCTATCATTTGATGTCTCTCACTTTCATGGTTAGAGCCTAATCTTGAAGATTTACCAAGATTCTTTATGTAATCATTAGATTTTGTAATGATTATACAATCTTTAAAATATCTAAGTAATAATTGCTCATGATTTCCAATCATTACTCATCATTTGTTATAATTGGTTGGCACATGGGTCATTTAATGATTAATGTGATGTTTTTCGATTCGGTTTGCTTGTTAAGTACAAGTTACTCGAAGTAATTCAACTACTTGCATTAAATGCCCTTTGATGTTCAATGAGTGTTACTTTTGAATTGAATGCTTGATTTGATATTTGATTTTATGGGAATTTAATGCATTTGATGGGATGAAAATTGATTCAGTTAGTTTTGTAACCGTTTAGTTACTTTTGAAGTAACTAAGTTTTCTTAAGATATTTTAATCAAAATATCTTCATTATTTGAATGTAGTCTTTAGGGGTTGCTTCAAATATTAAATTCTTGATGTGACATTGATTTGATGGATCATTTATTGCATGATGTGATGGGAAACCGGTTCGGCTAGTTTTGTAACCGTTAGTTACTTTTTAAGTAACTAGGCTTCCATCCTAGATATTTTGATAGAAATATCTTGAAAATATCTTCTCATTAAATTTTCATTAATGATGCATTTGATGGATTAGAGGTTTCTTGGGATTAACTCGTTGGGAGAATAACCTCGCCAACGTTGGCTTCCGGCAACTCAGTCCTAAATTTAGCCGTCGCAAACCATTGTCTAGGTGGTTGCGATTTCAACACTAGCTAATTCAAAGCCTTCACAAGTTTTGACCCAGCCGCCAATATCACTTTTTGTTTATTTGATCAAAGGAAACCCTAGCCGCCGCCATCTTAACCTTATTACCCAGTCAAAGCCCTACCCGCCTTCGATTTGATCTGCTTTTCCTTCTATTATCGCTCTGATCCGTCGAACTCCTGTTCTCACCAAAACCCTAGCTGCTATCTTCACCGAAACCCTAGCTACGACTACGAACCTCTTTCGAGCCTCATTCCTTAGCCATTACTGTCTAATTACTCTGGCAACAAAAATATACCTGTGAACTTCTCCGGTGACTTTCCCCTTGCCGGCGAATCACTCCGGTGACCTCTGCTGGCCTAGCTTCTCCAACGAGATTTATTCCAACCTTTTAATCCCTGAACACGTTTGTCGACATGTTGATTGATGTTAAAAAAAGAAAAGGATTTCCGAAATGGAAGTTAATTCCTAGGTTTTGCCCGCTAGCATAACACCTGGGCTATTTAATCTATCATTAAGTCTAAACAGAATTGATAGAATGATTTAACCTATTGTGCCAAGTCTCGTAGATCAATGGTTGGAATTGGAAGGTGAACCTCATCTTTTCCATTTAGTCATTTCTTCAAGTATTTTGTGTTTTTGACTGTTAGTATTTAAATAACCTGCTACCCTTTCTTGTATTTTTTACATCCAAATTATTATTAAAAAAAAAAAAAATCATCTCCGTTCCTTGGTCTTGTCGCCTGAATGGTATATACTAGCTTTTCTCTTTAGGAGTTGGCAATTCTTTATTTATCGATTGTCTTCTTCGTTTGTCAAAAGCTCCATCCTGGAGGTAACTCTGAGGTGTACCAATCTTGCCTCGAAATCGATTGTTTGTATCGAAATCCAAGTCTTCTATGGTGCACGATGGTTTTCTGGGTCTATGGCCTCTTAATGAAGTCTTGTTTGCTGAATTTGGATTTTAAATGTTGGCCTAGTGGAATACCCAAGAGGGGGTGAATTGGGTAATTAAAAATATCAGAGAGAAAATACTTTAATAAATCAAATAATTAATTTTAATCCTAAATTAATTATTATCTTTATATCACAGCAGAATTATGAAATCAACTAGGTGCACATCAAATAACAAAATTAAACAAATTAAAAATTGTAGCACGCCAGAAATTTATACTGGTTCACCAAGCTACTATTGGCTAATTCAGTCCTCCGAGCCATACGAAGAGTCGCATCCACTAATACTCAAGATCTCTTTAAAGGTAGAAACCAAACCCTCACAATGATTCTTTTACAAGATCATAATCAACCTTTACAAAATCCTTTTCATAGGCTAAGGAAGAACCTCTACTTTTTACAGGCTCAAGAATAACCTAATTCTTTTTAACACAAAGGTAAAAGAATCAAAATCTCACCAACACTCCAAATATCCTTTTACCCGGTAAGAATTGAACCGTTACAAAATTCACACAAAACAATTCTATCCAGGAATAATTACTACTTCAATCTCTTTACAGAAAGAGACTGAAACCAGGTACCCTTTGATTAAATACACCCAACAATATTTGATCCGTCACTCAACTTACCAATAAAAATTAACAAGTGATTTTTCTCACTCAGAGCTTCTACCACCCCAGATAAATTAAAACTCAATTAATATCCCAAAGCTAGTGATAGAAAATATGAGATAGTCAAAATCTGATTTTTAACAAAAGATGAGTAGCACGTAATCAGATTCAAGAAATTGTTTATAAAATATTTTCTTCCATAAAAATAAAAAATAATTTCAAAAGATCAATTTCCAAAAATTAAACAAGTAATACAATATAGAAAGTAATTGCAAATATCTCACCCGGAATCCACCGAAAAAAACTTTAGATTCGGTAGCAGCAAGGATTAACAGGCAATGATTATCAAGATTATCTCTTAGAATAGCTCTCACAAAAACTTAGTATGATATCTCTTAGAAAATCTCAATATGATCTCTTGATCTCTTAATCTCTCTCTTAACAATATAAAAAAAAAAAACGCAGGTCTATATATATGGGATAAGAAACAGCTCTTTAACGGCTAGTTCCCATATGTCATGACACTTAATTGCTCTCTTAGACCCCTTATATCATTATGACTTCATTTTGGTTCAATTCACTTAATTAAAACTTTTAAATCTCTTAATTAAGTTCCCTAAATATTTCTCAATCTCAATTAAATAGAATAGAAACAATTATATGTACCAAATTGAAAAATATTCAAACTTAATGAACCAAATCAATAGGAATTAAATAATAGGTATAGCATATCTTAAATATCATAAAATCCCTAAAATCTCTCACAAATCCCAACAAAACATGGATACTTTTATATATGAATTCGGAATTCCACAATATCCTGAAACTGACCGACCAGTCGACTGCTCAATTCAGGATGTAGCCAAGCCAAAGATTCTGTGCCCATCGGTCAACTTACCTATTGACTTAGAGATTCAGAAAGTTCCATTTCTCTTCACCGGTCGACTTACCTATTGACTTAGAGATTCAGAGAGTCTGCCTACTTTGTCCGGTCGACTTACCAATCGACTTAAGGATGTTGAATCTCTTTTCTAAACTCGTTTTTAACTCATTCTTATTGACGTTTTTGCCCCTTTAACCAATTTCTTTTCTTCATAAGCTTCACTAAATACTTAAATTCAATTTTAAACCATTATAAATATTTCTTTTTCAATTACACATAGGAGCAAATAAATTAAATAATTAGGATCCTACTAAAAACACACATATTTATAAAAATCATTTAAAAATATTTTTTTGCCGTGTGTGATCCTAATTGGGATATTAAGAGTTGAAATTTAAACCTGAGTTATTTTCCCTAGGTTCTTCAAATTCTTCAACCTCTTAATCCTTCATCATTTTTATCATCAAATCTTCATCAATTAGAACTAATAAACTAAAACACTTAAACAAACCATTAGTCCCACAAAAAACATCAATGTTTAATTGTCCATCAAAATCTTAGGATCAATAATCTCCCCCTTTTTTATGATGACAATTAACTTTGATATTTTCTTCAAAATAATAATATAACCACACTCCCCTCAAATCCGAAGATGGGTTTTATAACTCATTTAAGCATCATAATGAAGATTTTAAAAAACATAATCAATAAAGCACAATTTAAAAAAAAAAAAAAAAAAAAAAAAAAAAAAAAAAACCTCCCCCTTAAGATATTCAATATAAAAAAAACAAATTCCCCCTTAAGATATTCAATAAAACATCAACTAATTCTCCCCCTTTGTCATCTTCAAAAACAAAATTTAGGGAGGGGAAACCCACACACAAACTTCTACTCTAGGCAAACATCGAATCAATCCATAAAATCAACTTTATGTATTAAAATCATTTTCTGCAAATACCATGTGGATCATCATTAGGGATAGAAAATTTAACTAAGTAGATCAAGTCTAGTTAATCCGTCAAAATTCATACACTAGAAATTAAGTTTCGCCACAATCCTAAATTAGCTATTACAGTCCAAAATAGTAAATGTGGAACTTGTCTGAATATCAAATTTTAAAAAAATAAGGTCTAATGAGGGCTCTGTCCAGAAAAGTGATAATAAAGTCCCATCGGACTAGTAACTGGTTGTCGAGGATAAGGAACCCCTGGCTGAACAATTGGTCCTGGAGTCATTTGCTGATGAAACGGCGTTGACGGTCCTACTCCAGATGGCCCTACTCCAGATGGTCCTGCTGCAGTTGGTCATCCAAAGGACTGTTGTGCTCCAAACATAGGATGTCCTATAAAGTGTGGCTGAGCACTATACTGCTGCTGGTATCCATGATGAGATGACTTTATAAACTGAAACATTTGTTCTAGATTCCCTGTGATTTTCCCAAATCCAACTTCCATGTTCATATTCATTTGACCCATTTTATTTTCTAGCCCAGTCATCCGATCATCCATTAAATCTGCATGTATCCTTAGATCATCAATCTAATCATGGAAAAAATCCATCTTCTGATCTATGCTCATTTTTTCTTCATTTTCTTCTTCCTCATCTACAGCCTGCATTCTCTGCCTTTTCTGATTTCTCTTCTTTACCTATCTATTTTCTCTGTACTCATGTCCTATTAATGAAGTATTACCCACATTAATCCATCCGGGTGTTATTGTCATAAATATTTGCTCATCAGGATTAGTTTCAACTCCAAAGTGATCAAACAACCTTTGGAGTGCATCAGCATAGGGTAGTACTCCAAAGGGTTTCTGAAAATGATACTTTATGTGGTCCATCATGATATGAGCTAGATCCAATTTTCTCCCTTCAACAATCTCATTCATCAAATAAAGATCAAAGTCATTTACATTAGCATGACTTCCCCCTCTAGGCATAATCGAATAGGTTAGCACCAAATGAAGGAATCGATGCTCAATAGTAATGATCCTGCTTTGTCTCCCTCTAAATCAAATTTCTCAGCAATTTCTATTCTATTGAAATTTATCGAAAGCCAGTGAGGGGTATTGTACGGAACTATGTTTCCTCTAGGTATTTCCAAAATATCACATAATAAGCCCCTATTAAACCGAATTTCTTTTCCTTTAACATAGGATGAAATTGTAATATTATTGTGTGAGATTGTTGTAGAACATTCTTACCCATACCGACATCCACTCATTCCTCTGGCTGACAAAATCAACCCACCCCAAATTCCTAAAATATCCTTCAATATCAATATTTTTCTCTTTCAAACCAACAAAATCTATAGGTTTGCAACCTAAAACCTTTCGATTGACAAACTCCTCATTATATTTTTTTGCATCCTCTTCCTTTCGAAAAAATACATTGTCAAATATAGCCCTATTAGCACGATTCTTGATTCTAGGCATTTTTCACAAATCTAAAATAACTCAACCAAAATATCTCAAGAAATTAAGTCTAAACCAAAAACCAACTGAAACCCTAGAATTTAGAGAAGACCAACCTTGATTTTCGCGAGTAATCAGCCTCCAACACTCATATCCGAGCCTTAAACCTTTTGATTCAACCAAAAATTCTTCTAATCCGAGTCGAAATGAACTGATTTCGAGAGATTTATGCTTGAACGAACTTGGGAGATGAATGGTTTTAGAGAAAAAGGGTTTTTAGTTTTAGATGAAATGAAATAAACAAGTCAAGGTATTTATATCCCGATATGATCGGTCGACAACCATCGTAGAGGCAATCGACAAATGAATGTAGCATGACTCTCGATAGTCCAACTTGTAGCTATCAGTCGACTCATGAGTCAACTGCTCATTCTGAGCTATTTGATTTTGTGCATTTAAATCTAATTTAATCAACTTACCTCAATTTTTATCTCTTATTTTGACCCACATATATTTTAAAAAACTAATTGCTCACACATTTAAACACACACACACACACACACACACATGTATTGCAAACATCTAAATTTTAAAATGAACAGGCTTAGTCTCCTTAACAAAATTAATAAACTTACTTAAATTTTTTTGACATACCTAGATCATCTTTGGGAGTAAGTAGTGTGTGTGGGTGGATTACTAATTTCTGATTTGGTATCATTTGACTTCACCAATGCTTGATTTTTCACCTTAATTTCTTCATTCTTAGGAACAACAATTCTTTGAAGTGATTCAGTAAGAATTTCGTTGCCTTTGTTTGGTGCTTCATGCTGCTTTGGCACAACTTTGTAAATGAACTTTTTCTTGTATTGTTATCTTGCCGTTGGATGTGGATAAGCTTTGTCAACTCTCACATTTTGAGCTTGTTGCTTCTGTACTCTTGTATTTGGCACGTGTTGATTCTTCTTATTAGGTACATTGAACCTTGGTTCCCTCTTTGGCAGGGCATATTCATTGTACCTTCTTGTCAGTTCAAATTTTCTTTTCGGCACGTAGTATTCATTGTACCTTTTTCTAAATCTTTGATTTATGCCTGCACCATAATTTTCTCTTTTTGGTATCCAGTTATTTTTTATTCCGACAGGGTAGCCATGTAATAAATAACAAGAGTTTTCATAATGACCAAATTTACCACAATAAAAACACTTAATACTGTTAGCATGCCTCTTCAAATAGTCAGTGTTTCTTATGAGAGCATAATATTGTCTGCGATTTTGAGAAGCAATAATCGTAACTATTGGTTTTTCAATAGATTTAGTACTCTCAATATCCTTGAATTTATCCATTACTTTTTTAAGCTCCTTCTGAGTATTCTCAAGTAACCGTTCATTGGAGCTAACATTTACCTGTAGACCAAAATTCTTTTTATGCATAAATTCAAGATCATTTTTAAGAATTTAGCACTCATTTTCAACAGAATGGATTTTCACACGAGCTCTATCAAGCTCACACCTTGTATTATCCAATTCAATATTGAAGGCCTCATTCAAGGTTTCAAGATTTTTTTATTTTAAATTCATTCTGTTGAAGATCATAAAAATCATTTTTCAAAACCTTAGTCTCATCCTCAAGAGACTCAATTTTATCACATAACTTGCAGATTTCAGATAAAGCATTTTTAAACTCAACAGTTTCAAAATATTTGTCCAAATTCTTTTTCTTGAGAGATTTGACAGTACTAGACTTCTTAGTTTCAAGAGTTGTAATTTTTTGCTCTAGTTTAAAATTCTCTTTTCCAAAAATATACGTAAGAGCAATAAGCGTCTCAATAGCTTTATCTGCATTCTCATCATTGCAAATTATATCAGTCTCATGATCAGAACAATGACTATTAGAAGAAGCAGAATTAACAGTAGTACACAAAACTTCAGAATCAAGACACTCCATGTGATCGTGTTTAGCTATACTGTGAAGTATATCATGCTAAAACCAGCTTTGATGCCAATTGTTGGCCCAGTAGAATACCCAATAGAGGGGAGTGAATTAGGTAATTAAAAATATCAGAGAGAAAATACTTTAATAAATCAAATAATTAATTTTAATCCTAAATTAATTATTATCTTTATATCACAGCGGAATTATGAAATCAACTAGGTGAACACCAAACAATAAAAATAAACAAATTAAAGATTGCAGCACACCAGAAATTTATACTGGTTCACCAAGCTACTCTTCGCTAATCCAGTCCTCCGAGCCCCACGGAGAGTCGTACCCACTAATACTCGAATATGTACTTTAAGGGATCCATTATAGCGATTAAATTGGTATTAAAGTACAACAGGTAGTGACGTAACCTTTGAGCAGTCCAGGTTAACGCACAACAGGTTCTCTCTAGTACCAAGTATTTTTCCTCGTAAGGAGCGAACCTTTTACTAACATAGCAAATGGATTGTTCTTTCTTACCTAAACTATCATTTTGTCCCAACATTGCCTCTATAGAAGTTTCTAAGACAATGAGGTACAGAAACAACGATCGCTCTCCTGTTGTGGTGGTACCAAGATAGGAGGGTTCATTAGGTAAGCCTTGACTTTGTCCAAGGCAGTCTAGCATTCTTTGTTTCATTTTCCATTTAATTCCTTTCATAGCTATTTAAAGATCAGCTCACAAGTTGCCATCAACTCTGAAATGAAACGGACGATGAAATTTACTCTCCCAAGGAAACCACGAATTTCTTTTTCCATTATTGGTTATGGGCATTTCAATTATGGCTTTGATCTTGGTAGGGTCAAATTAAATACCCTGGCAGTTAACCATGAATCCAAGTAATTTCCTAGATGCTACCTCGAAAGCACATTTGGCTGGGTTGAGTTTTAATTGAAACTTCTGGAGTCGGATGAACTTCTTTTTTAAATGCTTTAAATGGTCCTCATCTTCTCTTGATTTCACTATCATATCATCCACATAAATCTCAATTTCTTTGTGGATCATGACATGGAATAAGGTCTTCATGGCACTCTCATAAGTGGCCCTGACATTCTTGAGTTCGAATGGCATAGATCGGTAATAGAATATGCCCCATGGATGAAGGAAGTTTTATGTTTGTCTTCTTCGTTGACTAGAATTTCGTTATGCCCACAAAACCCATCCACAAAGGTTGAAATCCTATAACTGGCAGTATTGTCTAGGATGATATGGATATTTGGTAGTGGGAAGTTGTCTTTCGAACTTGCCCCATAACGCACCCCGTATCTTGTGAAAACAGAAGAAGTAGAGATTGGGAAGAAGAGGATAAGAAAGTGTTTATTTCTCCCTCTCGAAATCCTCCAAATCCCTTCATTTTTTAAAACAATTTTCAAGGGCTTTTCTAGGCATCGGTTTTGAAAGCTTTTTTGGGCTGACATTTAAGTTAGAAAAGGAGTCGTCACCTAACATGAGTTAAATGGTATGTTAGGTTATTGGGATTTTAGAAATTCATTTTTTATTTTGATAGCCAGTGTTTTTATTTGTAAAGGATTTTTAGCAGAGATTTCTTTAATTTCAGGGGATGATTATGCTCGGGAAAGGTTTTACACACCCTAAGAAGCCCGTCGGAAGATGGTGCCTCAGTCTAAATATATGTTTACTTTTAAACAAAATCTAAGTAATTTTCTTTGGTTTTGGTTAACAAAATAATTCCCATTTTAAAGTTTTTGTCTTTTTTATGTATATTTATCTAAGGAAAGCAAGTAAAAGTTACGTATCTCTTAGAAGCAACAGATTAAAACTAAAAATGTTTTTGTATTTTTTGACTACTGAACCTTATAAAGGCAACCTACGTATCCCCGTTAACATGGTGAATCAGGTCGAAATGTAGGTCATCTGTTCAAGATGAACTAATTTTTTTATTTAGATAGGTGACCAACCACGTAAGTGGGTTGCATACGTACCTTGGCGAATAACCAAGAATCTGGTCAGCACATAGTTCATTTAGTGAAAATGAACTTGATTTTATCATTATAGGTGACTGAACCCGTACGTGGGTTACCTACATACTTTGGAAAATAACCGAGGATCAAGTCATCACGTAGTTCGTTTATTCAAGTTAAAACTAATTTTATTTGATTTTATTATTAGGTAAGATATGAATTATAACCGAGGATCAAGTCATCTCAAAGTCTTCATAGCGGTGTTTGCCCTTTTTCAAGGTACTTTGTGGGAACAAAGACTTCACATGGACAAGTGAGTGTGAAACTGCATTTTTTGATCTAAAGCATTACCTCTCCTCAATTCTCCTGCTCAATATTCATAGGGGGAGGAGTTGTTCTTATACATTTCTGCTTCCTCGACCATGGTGAGCGTAGCCCTGGTGAAAGAAGAAAATAGTGTTCAGAACTCTGTGTACTACCCCAGTAGGGTCGTCCTAGATGTTGAGACCAGATATTCAAAAATCAAAAAGTTGGCCTATGCCTTGCTGATCGCCTCTAGAAAACTCCAATAATATTTTCAGGCACACTCCATTGTGGTTCTGATCGATCAACCGCTGAAGTAGATCCTATACTCTTCTGATGTCTCAAGAAGGGTGATCAAGTACAGCTTTGAGATGGGACAGTTCCATATTGAATCTCGGTTGATAAAGGCCATCAAAGGCCAAGTCCTCACCAATTTCATCGCATAACTCACATTCCTGAAAGAGTAGGATCCAAAAGTAAATCATTAGAGACCTCCGTCCTTGAGAGACCTGAGGCCTTCGTCCAACCCATGCAACTTTGGCCCAACAACATAGCAGCTCTACACAAATGGATCATCCAATGTGAGTGGTTGTGGGGCAGGTGTGATTCTAGTAGCCCCTGATAAAGAAGTACTTGAATACGTTTTTTGACTCGGATTCAAGGCTACAAACAATGAAACTGCTTATGAAGCCTTCTTTATTGGTCTCTGCTTGGCAAGAAAATTTAATGTGCAAGCTCTCCTGGTCTTCTGTGACTCGCAACTCGTGGTCAACTAGGTGAATGGAGACTACACGGCAAAAGATCCAAGTATGTCAGCATATTTGGAGAGGGTCATAGCACTTATAACAAATTTAAAAAAAGTCCAAGTGTCTCAAATCCTACGAGAAGAGAATAGGCACACTAACGCCCTGGCAAATTTCGCCTCGGCAATGGAGTGGACTCTGAAGAAAAGCATCCCTATGGCGTACCTTGATACTCCGAGCACTGTAGTCTCAGATCCAATGGCCACCATCTGTGCATTGACTAGCCAACTTGGATGGACCCAATCAAGTAGTACCTGGAGCGAGGTTCCCTCCCAGGGGATCGGACGGAGGCTAGGAGGATACGCTACCAGGCGATAAGGTACATTCTCATTAACGGAGTTCTTGACCAAAGGTCATTCTCAGGCCCCTATTCCAGGTGTATCCATCTAGAAGAAGCCAAATGTAATACCCTCAAAATTGATATTTTTAAAAATATTATTTTATATAAATTTAATATTTTTGGGTTGTTTTTTATATTATGAAAATATTATAAATAAATATTTGATAAGTTTTGGGGATTAAAAATTAATTTTAAATTGACTTTAAAAAAAAATTGAGGGGTCAATTGTTATTTTAATATGTTAACTTTCTTTGGTTGTGCACACTTCCTTTCATAAATATTTGAACTGACTATTTACCAAACAACATCACAAATTGCACCCTGAAGTGTTACCACTATTTCACTTTGGTTGCAATACATTGACGTCTCTATTATGTTTTTGGGTGGTTTGTCACTTTGCACCCATGTGTTGTTACTATCATTTCACTTTGGTCCCTACAGTTTCGATTTGAACATATTAACATTTTAGGTGGTATTTGATTAATGTAACTTACCAATAGTAAGCTAAGTAAGACTAGGTGAGTGTCATGCTAGTTGTGGATCATAGGATAAGTTTTTAAGTTAAAAGATCGGTTTAAAGGTGTTTACTATCTTTTATGTAAATTATCAAATTTTATTTTCGTATTAAATTTGAAAAAAAAAAAAAAAGTGTGTGGCTGAAAATGAACAGTTTTATGATGATAAATGGATCAATTAAAAATTTTAAAGGTGAAAAAAAATATTTTTATTATCCTGCTATACCATAGTTGTCTCGTCAAGAGGGCATGTCTTGCGAGATGTTATTAGTCCTTACAGGAGGGTATGTCCTGTAAGACGTTGTGTTGTGACTTGACTGGAGGACAAGTCCTGCAGGTGGTTGAATATGTTGTTGATATGTTAAGACCTGACAGGAGGGCAAGTCCTGCCGGCAGTTGAATATGTTGTTGATATGGTAGTTTATATCATCGTGTTGGCTCTTACCATTGGAGATATTGAATGACCTTGACACCGATAGCAATCTTAGATTACACAATTGTACAGGTTATGGTACCATTATAACTCCCGATCGTGAGATAAACAATTCTATGACTAGTAAGGAAATATGGTATTTTATTATATATAAGTAAGTTGACCAGTTGATTTAAATTTGAATGTTCTATTTTGATGATATTTTTTTGGGATTTTGATATTGCCAAGTGGCTATATTTTGTTAAAAAGTAGATTTTAATAAAAATGCTTGATCCATAAATTATTTTTATATTATGAAGACAGTACACTCATAAAATATTACAATAGATATTGGTCCACCACTAGCGATAGGTAGGGTCAGAGTGTAGGATAATTTTTTTTAGAGAAATTTTATATACATTTTCAGACTACCATGATATATTAAAAATATATTCATTGGTTGTATATAGACATTATTGCTATTTATATCAGAATAGCACAGCAAGAGCATGGTAGTGACTTTCGGTTAGTATTGTTTAACCGAGAGTGATTAACATAACAGTGCGGTGCGATTCTGAATTATTATTGTTTTGGATAAAATTTCGAAGACGAAATTTAATTAACGGGGGTAGATTGTAATACCCCAAAAATTGATATTTTAAATTTTTTTTATATAAATTTAATATTTTTGGGTTGTTTTGTATATTATGAAAATATTATAAATAAATATTTGATAAGTTTTAGAGATTAAAAGTTACTTTTAAATTGACTTTAAGAAAATTGAGAGGTCAATTGTTATTTTAATATCTTAACTTTAACTTTTGAGTTTAAATTATCTTCTAAAGATTCAAATTGGGAGGTTTACGTAATTCAAAGTCAACATGAATCATTAGCTATCATTTGGATAATATTTGTGGAAAAACAAAAGTATATTACGTGGCCATTGCAAATAAATCGAACACAAAGCAAAGGAAATAATAATAATATAAAATTATTATGCATGATTGCATATATATAAGTGTCTATAAACTAGACACATATTATTATGCATGCATACTATGAATTAGACAAGTATTATTATGCATGCATTAGACATATATTATCATGCATGCATAATATGAATTAGACAAGTACTATGCATGCATAATATTAATTAGACACTAATTAAACTATATATATTATTATTTGTACCTATATTATATATTTATATATAAATAAAGAATGATGATGGCGGTGAAAAATCTTTCACCACCTATCCATATATATAGAGAGATATATATTATATTTATGGATGAAGAAAATTATATACGATGATTCCGGTCCGGATTTCGGTTTCGAATTTTAGGTAGAATTTCTAACTCTTTTAATACATGTATTTAATCTTTTCATGAATTTATGTGGTCTCTGTTATTATTGTTATAATTGTTGTTTTTCATGAAATATTTATGATCACCTAGTATGTGAAAATTGTGTGAGATATATATTTACGTGTCATTTATGGACTAATTAGATAAACGTATTAGAAGGGTTAGAATTCTACTGAGTGTTAGCTCACCCCCCAACAGTATTTATTGCAGGATCTACGATAAATGGAGTTGCACTGAAATTAAAGTTGAATTTGTATTTAATTATGTAAAATTATAATTATTTTTTATTGTGGTAAAATTAGTACAATTATTTTATTTAGTATTAATTATTATCAATATATTTTTGTAAGAATTTATCAAATTTATGATGTGGAATTATTGATAGTATGTGTATAGTATTTGTGATTTCGTGAATAGTATAAAATTTGTAATATTCCTAAATAACTGTAAAAATAAGTGGGGTTGGATTAATTAGTATTTTAGTTTTACTTCTCCGTAATAAAGGGAGAAACCTAGTGATGGCCCTAGGAAACTAGGGCGTTACACCAAATATTTCTTAAGCGAGACTCAAGAAGGATTATGTGGCAACCACTCGGGGGGGCAGGTCCCTCGTAGGCAAGCTACTCTGCTAAGGATACTTCTGGCCCAAAATGCATGAAGATGCTGTGGAATTCGTAAAAAAAATGCGACAAGTGTCAGATATTTGCCCCGCACCCTCACACTTCTCCAACCGTGCTAGTTCCAATCACAAGTCCATGACCCTTTTCCCAGTGGGGCATTACCCTGCTCGGACCCTTTTCCCAAGGGACCGGGCAGAGGAAGTTCGTGATTGTCGCCATTGACTATTTCACAAAGTGGGTCGAGGCTGAGCCTCTGGCACGAATCACCAAGGAAAAAAATTTGTGACTTTACAGGGATGGGTATAGTGTGCCGTTTTGGGGTCCCAAGAGCAATTGTGTCCAACATTGGCACCTAGTTCAATAACTTTCTCTTCATCACCTTCTGTGTAGAGTTGGGGGTCGGGACGAATTTCGCCTCCACCGGCCCCCTCAATCAAATGGCCAGGTGGAGGTCATAAACAGAACTATCATGCACGGGTTGAAAGCAAGACTTGATAAGTCAAAAGGATGGAGGATGAAAGATGTCTACCCTGTTCTTTTGGGCATACCATATCGCTCTAAGAACTCCTACCGAAGAAACACCTTTTGCAATGGCCTTCGCCTCCGAGGCCATCATCCTCGCAGAAATAGGCATGCAGACTCTCAAAATTGCTAAGGCCTTTGATCAAGACAAGAATGATGCAGTGTTATCACTGAACCTTGACGTCCTCGAAAAACGAAGAGAACAAACTCAGGTTTGGAAAGTTGCCTACCAGCAGAAGGTAGCGAAATACTATGACCGATGGGTCTACCCTCGCTTCTTCGATATCGGTGACCTTATTCTCAGAAAGGTCACTCTAGCCACCAAAGAACAAGGCATCGAAAAGCTAGCCTCTACTTGGGAAGGGCCGTACAAAGTCACTGGGATCATGTATCCAGGCACCTACTATCTTGAAACGGAGAAAGGTATGCCATTTAGGCACCCGTGGAACACTAACCATCTAAAGTACTACTTATGTAGGGAAGATCCACCTTTGTAAATAACTTCTAGTTTGCACAAAGTGTAATAGTTTTTACTTATCAAAATAAGGAAGGTATTATGTGCAATATGCCTTGTGCTCTCTCTAAGTAAATGGCATCCCGACCCTCAGCGTCGTAGGTGATTCTTTATAACGGTATCCCAATACTTAGGGTCGAGGATTAATCTCCAAAAGTGGCCTCCCAACACTCAATGTCTAGGAGGACTCTCCACAAGCCTCGTCCTAGTGCTTAGCATCGAGGGTGATAACCAGACCCTTTTCAGAGGTCAATAGTCCGTACCCGGGAAAAGATCAAGGTCATCCACCAAGGGCAGGGCATTGATCGGGCCAGAGTTTTAAAGGAGAAGGTGACCCTACATAGGCTAAAATTGAGATAACCTGAAAAGGTTCAAGAATGAACCCGACTAATGGGAACTCGTCAATAACCGGCCATGCGGAACTAATCGTTGCGTTGAATCCCTATGAAGAGAGAGGACCAGGTGCCCTGGGAAACTCTCATCCTAAGTCCGCAACATAATTTTCTTATAATCAACTCGTGTCCCAGATTGGGGGGGGGGGGGGGGCTAGTGGTCCATGGCCTTGGATAGAAACGAGAAGTTTTTGTAAACTTCTCAAAATTTTACAACTCTAAAAACCATGCCGAGTAGAAAATGACTTGGCAAAAACGTCAAGAAGAAGAACAGGCTTGCAGAAGTGCACAAAAAAATAATTTACATTCATATATTCAGAAGATGTACAAAAAGGGGGTCATCAACCCATTACAAAAAGAGGAGGTCGTCCACCCAATTCAAGTTGACAAAAAGAATAAGTAAAAAAGTCTACAAAAACCTAAGTGTTGGGGGAAGAGAGGACCCCAAGATTAGTCCTCCCCATCCTCAAAATGAGGGGTATTCAAGAGGGGAGAAAAAATGTCGAGCTCGTCCTCTTCAAGGCCCCCCTCGTCAGTATCTCCCTGCCCAGCGCCTTCGTGCTCGGCACCGTCCTCTGGCTCTGAAAACTCCATCTCCACATGGACAGGGGAGAAGTCAAGATACAAGCAGTGGATAACCTTTATGGTGGTCTTGTTCCCAACTTCCAGGAAGTTATTAGCCATTTTCTCCTGAAGCTCCTCATACGTGGGACCTTCCTTCCATTATTCCATTGCCTCTGATGTACCCTTCTCTCTGACCTGGGTAACGGTGGCCTAAGACTTCTGCTTCTGGTATTTCGCATGCTACTTATAAGATGCTAACTTGGCCTCAAGCTTTTAAATCTATGACTTGAGATTCTGCCAATCAACCCAGAGTCCGAGATTCTTTATCCGAAGAGCAAATAGATTAGCGTAGAGTCTAGCCTCCACCTCATCACTCTTTTTTAGGGAGGCTCAATGGGAGTCCAACTCGGTAAGAATTTTACCCTAAGAAAAGATCTAGTTCACCAACTAGTGATACCAAAGGGCAATCTGTCAAGAGAAACAAGTTGGGTAGATGAGAATAGGTTCGAGAAACTCAAAAGGATTTGCAAAGAGTGTAAGTGCTAAGAAAGAGTAAAAGACTTACCCCCGTCAAGTCTCTGTAGGCATCCATGGCAAGTTGCTCAAGGCTGGTGCTTGCGATCTTTTTTATGTCAGCCAGAGGGGTCACCTGGCCCAAGAACCCCAGTGCAAGCACTAGGTTATCCAGCAAGAAAGTATTGATCTCCTTCCCAATATTTTTGACTCCTAAGAAATCAAGACGAAGCTCTAGAGAGATAAGAGCGGCTAGTGCTGGCTTAGAGGGACGTTTGCTCTTTTGTGTACCTTGCTTGGTTAGCTCCCTAGAAAGGTTGTTACCCTTGTCTTGTGGAGTCACCCTGGTATTTAGCCCCTGTGCGCTGGGACCGAACTCTCTAGTCTTCACCCTAGTGCCAGTCAAAGGTTGGGAAGGTAGGGCACCACCTTGGGAAATTTGTCCCTACTTAATAGCGGAGTTTTCTGTGGCCTCAACCTTTCTCTTGGTAGTAATCTTCCTCAATAAAGCAATATTGTCCATACCTACCAAGAAATCACAACTCAGAATATCAAACATAAGACATAAAAAATAGACGATAAAAAAAAATTGTTATGGTTCTTAACCTCGACGGGAGCTCAATAGAGGGTAGAGACGAGGCTCAGTGGAAGTGGATATCATCTTGAGTTGAGCTCAAAAACTCGTTTACCTGGTTGAAGTGTGTCTCATGTGCGTTTTACAACTTCTTGCCTTATAAAAACGAGATAAGAACCCATTAAGTGCAAAGTGTCTGGAGTACCGTTCTCTCTGCCACCCCCAAGATTTTCTTATCAATTCGTCCCCAGTGTCATTAAATGGGAATCAAGTGATCCTCGTTATCAGGGCCAAACTCCAAGCCATCACTACTAAGGTAAAAGTACCTCGGTTTCCACTTTGGTGCATGGGTATCCGTGTTAGTTAGGAATGCTGACCTGGAGGACACGTAGCACCACCTAACACTCGACAGTAGAGACTTAGCATAGAAAATAGCACGAAAAAGTTCTAGGCTCTGCTCAACCCCCTCCACCTTGAAGATAATGTAGGCCGCTATCACTATCTTTATGCTACCCAAAGCTAACTGTGATGGACACAGACCAAGCTCCTTGCAAATCACCCAGATCCAGGGGTGAATGGGAATGTAAAGTCCGATAATCAATAGGTGGAAAAACACTGTAATAAAGCACGGGAGTTGCTGATGTGTCCTTTAGTCAGCATAAGGCATCCTCGTCACGATAGAACCCGAGAAGGTATGTAAGCTATGAGCTTTCACCAAATCCTTCTCAGTTATATTTGACTAAAGATCCTAGAGGGGAGTCCAGACGAGAACAGCAGAGTGCAGAATCTCAGGTCTTGGACCGCAAAAAGGCCACCACACAAGGGGAATCGCCTGGAGGAACACCATCTCTATTACATAACCCTCTTTTTCCAGAATGGCGATGAAGATAGGCTCCCGTGAAAAACCTTCTCCTCCGTGCTCGTTAGGGTAATCGACCATGAACATTTGGTCAAGCAGGGAAGGTTTTCCCCTAGGCGATGATGTTCGAACTGTCGGAAAAGAAAAATGCGAGCTTGGGGCGCCCGTGTACCGTTAGGCATCCTGGGGAGTAGGGGAGGCTCACTCCGACGTGCTAGATCCTGAACTGCTCCCTGAGCTGCTCCTAGAGGAAGAAGAATATTTAGAGCTAGAAATGTGAGAAAACATTTCAAAACAAAAGAATATTGTGGAGATAAACTTCCTAAAAAGCGCCCAGAGAACTCAAATGTGTTTGAATAAGGCCCTCTCTCTCTATTTATAAGAAAATTAGCCCTGGATCGATGAGTACATCGATAGATGTGCCAAGAGCGCTTGTGCGTCACCTGGGCACGTCGGGCCAGCATTTGTGCCACTTAAGCATGTATGGTGTGCCAACTAACCCCAAGAAGGGCCAATGTCGTACACTGGCCCCTCCTTGGGGCCAGTATACCTTGGGCCAGCATGGGCTGGCCCCAGCCTGGCGGCCGACAGTGTTGTTGAGTGCTCATAGAGGCAGGTATAACTCGACCCTTTGTGTGCTTGTCGCACGCTCCCCCTCTCGAGCTCGTATCTATTTTATCCATAGTAAAGGTTAGTCCATACTCAAGGCTTGTTCACGGTGAACATATGTCATCCTAAAAATCGAAAAAATTCTGGATTGCCCTGCCGTGTTACCTGACCCCAGACCCCGGTCGTGTGAGAGTTTATTTCAAATTAGCTCCTCAGAAAAAACTAACCGTGGGAAAAGTGCCGCCCTAAAAATTGAAGAAATTTGGGGCCGCCCTGTCATGTTATCTAACCCCGGACCCCAATCGTATAGGGATCTATTTCAAATTCGCTCTTCGAAAAAGTTAATTATTGAAAAATTGTTGTCTTGAAAATCAAAGAAATTCGGGGTCACTCTATCATGCTACCAAACTCCAGATCTAGACTATATGGAGACCTATTTTGAATAAGCTCCTTAGGAAAAAACTAACTCTTGGAAAAATGTTGAACAGATGAGTTTCTCATACTCTAGAGTCTCTAAGATGCCCATTTCAGCCAGGATTTGATATCCATGGCCGTCTCGCTTCCCTCGCTGCACAGGGCTAGGAAGCCAACTAATAAGGGTATTTTTGGGTACCACTGAGTCAGCACCTGGGATCCAGCCACGTGTCCATCCTCATAGTGATATGGACGTATTCCAGAATTCGCGCCCCACGCTGGAACATGCGCTGACCATGGCTCCTCCTAGATTATCATTTGTACTCAGGGCAAAACAAAGTGCCCCGCAGGGACGTGCTGCTCTGAGCTCTGTACCGTTCCCTGGATGGTCAATTTCAAGGACTCAGTCGTTCACCTCGACCGGCTCCCCATTCCAGTCTGTTTTATCTCTAAAACTCCACGAATCTCCACTCTCCTCTACCAGCTTACTATCATAGGCCTGGCAAAGGCCTGCGGGTTTCACTAAAATGGTCCAAAAGCCCAAGCCCATCGATTATTTCCTAAACGCCCTGGATTATCGGTTGAACACAGGGTTTCAACTAATTAACCGTGTTTAGGCCTAACTAATCATCTCCAACTCCTATATATACCAGGGGCTATGCAAGCCCGAGGTACGCTTTATTATGCGCATACATTATGTTCACTTGCTTACTTAACGCATTACTGTATATTTTCTCTCTAAGCACTGATTACTATGTCGGAAGAGGCTTCATAGGGACAAATCATGGTCTGAGCCTTCTGTTGGTACCACTCCCTGAGGAATAGGACTCTGGACATAGTAGGTCAGTCCTCACAGGATCCAGCACAGCTCACGTGATGAAATTTCAACCGACGACTTCACCTCAACAAAAGGACTCACCTATCATCCGATTGGGCCATACTTGAGGTTTGTACCAATTTTATACACCAACAATTAGTTATAAAAGAAACACAACATATAAACAATAAGAGTTTATAGTTACTAAACAAACTTTCATGATCAAGTATATTTTCCATTTTTATAAATACTTTCTTCTTGAGGAGTACAATCTTAGACTCGGTTACTTATCGGAGGCTTCAAGATTTCTAGCAGCTTCCAACCTTTCTTCATTCGAAGCTCGAAACAAACAAAATTTCCAGTTAAATTCTTCAATTATCTTGACCCAATTATAATAGGGTGGATATAGATAAATCCAAACTCCAGAGATTGACAACAAAATGGGTGAAATTTGGCGTTCCCTTATTTTTATTATTTTCTTTATTATATATTTTCCTTTTTCCCCTTAGCGCCCTTTCAAGTTTTCACTAAGACCGGCTACCACATTTTTTTACCTAGTGCCCTTTCGGGTTTTCATTGGGTCGTGGTTTTGTATCTTGCTACAATCCCTACTTTTTTTCCAGTAGTGCCCTTTTGGGTTTTTACCATGTCCTCAGGTTGTACAATTTTTATGCTCTGTTTTGCCCTCACTTCCTTTCAGTCGTGAGTCTAGGTTTATATTTTTTTATTTTTTTAGGGGTCGAACTTCTTGACCACTTCAAAATTTATGGGCTTCAAGAATTCTTCTCCATCCATCTCTTAAAGTATTAAGGTCCCATACCCTAAACTTTTCTTGGCAACAAACGGTCCTTCCCAATTTAGCAACTTTTCCTTAGCTTCATCTTGAAACGGTAAGAACTTCTTTAGTACCAATTTACCCACAGTGCAGATTCGTGGATGAACTTTTTTGTTGTGGGCTTTAGCCATCCTCTTTCGATAACATTACCCATGGAAAATTGTACGGTGGAGTGTTTGTTACGCGCTCGTGTATTGACTACTCGCAAGTATACGAGGTCAAAGTTTTAGTATAGTGTGATCATTAAGATCGGGTATCGTATCCACAGGGATTGGTTCTCGTTATTATCGAGTACCACGTTTATCATGACCTAACTTTATCTAGGCTAAAAACAAATGTATTTAATTAATTAATATTAATACTAATATAACCTAAATTAACTATACTAATATAATGAGATGTTTTAGGGGAAAGAATTGTCTAGGGAATAACTTGGTTTACAAATACGTGTTCGATCTCGATTGACTTATATTTACGGTGTTCGACCTATTTGACAATCTCAATTCATAAACTCCCTCGCCACTTCTCCCGAGTATAAGACGAGGGATATAACGTGACTTCATGTCAACGAAGAAGTCTCCTTCAACGTCTTAACGACTCTGGGTCACGTGAGTCTTGCCCCAACATCACCGATTGGTGTTATGTTTACTTTAGTCCGAATCCGGGGTTACCTCTCCCGAGTGTCAAACCCCGTATTCTCGATATATCTATCTAAGTATAATAAACATAACAATATGATAAACACAATCAAACTTCAAAGAACAAACATAAACGCAACACCGAAATCATTCGAAACACATATTTATAAATATATTGTTAATCCCTATACAATCCATGTTTAACTAACGACCATAATCGTATTTACAATAAAGCACAAGGTAAACATGCTCACAAAATCCTAAGTTAAAGAAATAAGGGAAGAAATCAAATAAATTAGCCTCGTCTGAAGTTTAGCTGCTAAGAACCGTTCAACGATCACTCCAGCGTCTTCCTCCACCTCAGGATGTGAACTCTCCCTCTAAAACTTCTCTACCTACCCTTAGATATATTTTAAGGGGATCAAATAGCCAGAGAAAGGAAGAGAAAGCGAGAGGAGAGGGGTTTAAATAGGTAAAATATCTAAAAACATATCTAATCTGCTGCAAAGGCCACCGCCGAAGCGGTGGGATTCATAGCCGCGGCAGTGAGTAAGTTGGTTGGCTAATTGCCTTGACGGTGAAGAATGCGGTGGATTAGGTTGACATCCTGCATGTCCAGCACCGCGATAGTGGATGTTCAGCAAGGATAAGTCATTCTCTGTATTTTCACCGCCGCGGCGGAGGTCTAGACGCCGCAGCGGTGGGCTTCTTTCAGAATATTACCGCCTTGCTCGTTTTTCCACTGTTCTTCGACCATTTTTGGTTCGATCTCATCGTTTTCGCTCCAGTTTCCTATCGTTTTGTCCCACACACCTAATTTATACAAAAAGTATAAAAACTAATTAAAACATAATAAAATAAATATAAAAACTACTCTAAAACTAACAAAACCGGTTTGGAAATATGTAGGTAGATCACACCTATCAAATACCCCCAAACTTAGAATTTTGCTATTCCTCGAGTAAAACACACACACGAAAATGAAAAACACAACTAAAATAAATAACAAACAACCTAAAACAATCTAAACATAACGACATGCGAATTTTAAATTCTTCTAAAGGCCTAGTCATTGTTTCCCTCAACAACTGCCAATCATTTCGAGTTCAGGTGGTAAAACACATCATGTGGTTCTAGAATTTCGACATACAATAATGGTGAACTCCATTCTAGATCCCATAAATGTGTTAGTGTGAGACTCAATAATATAACTATACAACGACCGAATTGGATCATCCACCAACTAAACTCATGATTTAGACCGTAAAGGATTAGGATTTCCATATGCCTGATCGTCCACTCTCCACTAATGTAGGTTGAGTAGTTCATAGAGATCAAAAGGTCTTGGTTCGGTTTTGGTATATCTGGCCAAGGGTAATTTGGAATAGAAACTGGGTTAACATTGTTAACTTAACGTTACCCAAATCTCAACACTTAGCACATTCACTCTTGAAACTCCACAGTTAAATTGGAAACAACCCTGAACAAACATTTTGGACTGACGTACTGACTTGTAAAAAAGAAACAAAATTTAAAGATATTTATATAGTTGTTGTATTTTTATTTTTATTTTTATTTTTTTTTAACGAACCACACCCCCAAACTTATTCGATTAGTATGATTTTGGGTATGGTTAAAACGAAATAAAAATGACAAGTGAGTACTCGAATACCGAACCACTCTGAAGTTCGCCCTAAACCCAACCGCTCACATCAAGAAGCATTTGCAACTACTAACTTGATTCACTCAAATGTGCCTTTAATTCAACGATAAAGGTTTGGAAAAAGATCAACTGGCCAAGGTATTTGTTCATGTGTTCAAGATTGAATTGGCATTAAGACTTAGATAGGGTAACGAGGGATAAACATGTTACATGGTAGGCTTAAAAAGGCTCAAGCGACAAAACGAATACCTAAATCACGTCCTGAACTACCTCGCCTAGGATTTCGCCTCAAGTTTCCCCTCAATCAGGTTCTAGAATCCTTAATGTCATGAATTTGGCTAATCGATAATCGTCCACAAATCAATTGAATAGAAATACATTGAGTCTATATGCTCGTGCAAATTAGGATCTACAATAATTTTTACCAAAATGCATTGTTAAGCACACAGAATCACACATGCATCGGTATTACCCTTGACCTTGAAAACAACCAGGGGTAATCTCATCATCGGGTAATGGCCCAGATGAACGCAAAACTCAGCAGGCACAACAACACAAAAACATAAACACATTCTAACCTAAACAAACATGCAATACGGAAAAATAATAAAACATACTAATATCCTACACATTACCGCCAAACTCAAAATGGATAGTGTCCTCAGCGAACCCAATCATCATTCTCAACATATGAAATTTAAAGCATGCTGACGAATGGGGTTTAGAACACATACCTGGGAGGCGAGGGAATATTGCCTCTAAATAAATTTGGTTGTGATGGATTTCATCCAATCCCTGGCAATCGTTACCAAAAACTTGGTGGTGATCGCCGAAAATTGAATTCAACAAACCAATCCCCGGCAACAACGCCAAAAACTTGTACGACGGAGCATTTATTACGCGCTCACATATTGACTACTCGCAAGTGTACGAGATCAAAGTTTTAGTATAGTATGACCATTAAGATCGGGTATCGTATCCACAGGGATTGGTTCTCGTTATTATCGAGTACCGCGTTTATCATGACCTAACTTTATCTAGGCTAAAAACAAATGTATTTAATTAATTAATACTAATACTAATATAACCTAAATTAACTATACTAATATAATGAGATGTTTTAGGGAAAAGAATTTTCTAGGATTAACTCAGTTTACAAATACGTGTTCGATCTCGATTGACTTACGTTTACGGTGTTCAACCTATTTGACAATCTCATTTCGTAAACTCTCTCACCACCTCTCCCGATTGTAAGACGAGGGATATAACGCGACTTCGTGTCAAAAAAGAAGTCCTCCTCAATGTCTTAATGACCTTAGATCACGTGAGTCTTGCCTCAACTTCATTGATTGCACACAATCCAACTCTCGACCGAGTCATTGGATCGTCGCGTTGTGTTTACCCTATTGATAATCTCAGTTCTAAAACTCCACCGTCATCTCTCCCAAGTGTAAGATAGGAGAATACATAACTTCAAGTCAACGAAGAATTCCCCCTCAATGTCTTGACGACCCTAGGTCACGTGAGTCTTGCCCCAACGTCATCGATTGGCGTTATGTTTACTTTAGTTCGAATCCGGGGTTATCTCTCCCGAGTGTCAAATCCCGTATTCTCGATATATCTATTTAAGTATAATAAACATAACAATATGATAAACACAATCAAACTTCAAAGAACAAACATAAATGTAACACTGAAATCATTCAAAACACATATTTATAAATATATTGTTAATCCCTATACAATCTATGTTTAAATAATGGCCACAATCGTATTTACAATAAAGCACGAGGTAAACATGCTCACAAAATCCTAAGTTAAAGAAATAAGGGAAAAAATCGAAGAACTTAGCCTCATCTAAAGTTTAGCCGCTAAGAACCGCTCAACGATCGTTCCATCGTCTTCCTCCACCTCGGGATATGAGATCCCCCTCTAAAACTTCTCAACCTACCCTTAGATATATTCTAAGGGGCTCAAATAGCTGGAGAGAAGAAGAGGAAGGGAGAGGGGAGGGGTTTAAATAGGCAAAATATCCAAAACAATATCTTATCTGTTGCAGAGGCCACCGCCATGGTGGTGGGATTTATAGTCGCGGCGGTGAGTAGGTCGGTTGGCTGATGGCCTCAGCAGTGAAGAAGGCGGTGGATTAGGTTGACATCCTGTATCTCCGGTGCCACGGTGGTGGATTTTTAGCAAGGATAAGTCATTCTCTACACTTTCACCGCCGCGACGAAGGTCTGGATGCTGCGGCGATGGGCTTCTTTCAAAATATTGCCGCCTTGCTCGTTTTTCTACCGTTCTTCGACCATTTTTGGTTCGATCTCTTAATATTCGCTCCAGTTTTCTATCTTTTTGCCCCCACACACCTGATTTATACAAAAAGTATAAAAACTAATTAAAACATAATAAAATAAATATAAAAACTACTCTAAAACTAACAAAATCGATTAGAAAATATATATGTAAATCACACCTATTACAAATAGTAGTGAGTATCTATAGCTGATTGAGTCTTTGTTGTACCCATTCGACTTCATCCAACTCAGCTTCCACTAGAATCCTAAGAGATAGGATTTCTACCTCTGCTAGGATTACAGCTTCTATTCCATACACCAGTTAATAAGGAGTAGCTCTGGCCCATATTCGGACCGATGTTTGATAATCCATCAAGGAAAATGGGAGTATTTCATCCCATTCTTTATGGTTGTCTACCACCTTCCTCAAGATCTTCTTAATGTTCTTGTTAGTGGCTTCTATTGCTCCATTCATCTTTAGACGATAGGGGAATTCTTGTGCTCCACTTTGTACTGGGCACAAATGGATTTAATCACACTTTTTTTGAGATTTTGGGCATTATCTGTGATGAGGACTTGGGGTACTCCGTAGTGCGATAGGATATTCTCCTCGAAGAACCGCGTTACTATCTTTTGGGTAATATGAGCAAGCAAATCGCCTTCACCCACTTAGTGAAGTAGTCTATAGCTACTAGGATGAATCAACGTCTTCTTGGTGCCATTAGCATGATTGGACCAATGACATCTATTCTCCACATTAAGAAAGGCCACGGCGCCGCTAAGCAATGCAATTCTGTCGTAGACAAATGGATCTGGCCTCCATATATTTGGCATTTCTGATATCTTCTCACAAAGTTTATGCAGTCACTTTCCATGGTTAACCAAAAATGGTTAGTTCATAGGATCTTCTTGGACAACATGACCCTGCTCATGTGTGGTCTGTAGACTCCGCTATAAACCTCCTTTATCAATTGTATCACTTCTCGACTACCATCACACCTTAAGAATCTGGCGATCTTTTATATAGTGTGCTACCGTTGAGAAAGAATTAGCCTACTAGCCTTCACAAAATACTTAGGTTATCGACTCCTTCGGGATATTCTTGATTTCTCAAAGACCTTTGGATGTCTACGTACCAAGGTACCTCTTCTTATTTGGCTTCTATCTGATTACAACAAGCTGGTTGTCGGTATATCTTGATTGTTATAGGAATTTCCTCAGTTTTCTCTTTGATCACAGATATCATAGATGCCAAAGTTGCGAGGGAATCAGTGATATCATTCTTTTGTCGTGATACATGTTCAAACTCTATTTGAAAAGGTCTCATAAAGATCAAGTAAGTGATTATTGTACCAAATCAACTTGGCATCTTTTGTCGTGTACTTGTTGGTGATCTGATCTATAACGTATACTATCAACTCTTTAATCTTCAAGTTTATGGCCTATTCTAGTCCCACGATACAAGATTCGTACTCGGCGGTGTTGTTGGTGTTGGTGAACTTCAGCTTAGCTGCCACAGGAAAATGCTGACCTTGTGGAGAGATTAGGACGGCACCAATGTCGACCCTTTTCAAGTTTCTGGCTCCATCAAAATATATTTGCCATATGGCGGTGTTGTTGGTGTTGGTCTTGGGTTATCAGCAAATTAGTCAACAATTGCCTGGCCTTTGACTTTCTTCTGAGTCACATATACAATGTCAAACTCAGTGAGCAACATTTACCACTTGGATATTCTTTTGGTGAGTCCAAACTTCTCGAATATGTACTTTAAGGGATCTATTGTAGCGATTAAATAGGTATTCAAGTACAACAAGTAGTGACGTAACCTTTGAGCAGTCCAGGTTAACGCACAGCAGGTTCTCTCTAGTACCAAGTATTTTTCCTCGTAAGGAGCGAACCTTTTACTGACATAGTAAATGGCTTGTTCCTTCTTACCCAAACTATCATTTTGTCCCAACATTGCCTCTATAGAAGTGTTTAGGACAGTGAGGTACAGAAACAACGGTCGCTCCCCTGCAGTGGTGGTACCAAGATAGGAGGGTTCATTAGGTAAGCCTTGACTTTGTCCAAGGCGGTCTAGCATTCTTCGTTTCATTTTCCATTTGATTCATTTCTTAGCAATTTAAAGATCAGCTCACAAGTTGCCGTCAGCTCCGAAATGAAGCGGATGATGAAATTTACTCTCCCAAGGAAACCACGAATTTCTTTTTCCATTCTTGGTTATGGGCATTTCGATTATAGCTTTGATCTTGGTAGGTTCAATTTAAATACCCCGGCAGTTAACCATGAATCCAAGTAATTTCCTAGATGCTACCTCAAAAGCACATTTGGCCGAGTTAAGTTTTAACTGAAACTTCTAGAGTCGGATGAACTTCTTTTTTAAATGCCTTAAATGGTCTTCATCTTCTCTTGATTTCACTATCAGATCATCCACATAAATCTCCATTTCTTTGTGGATCATGACATAGAATAAGGTCTTCATGGCTCTCTGATAAGTGGCCCCGACATTCTTGAGTTCGAATGGCATAGATCGGTAACAGAATATGCCCCATGGATGAAGAAGGCTTTATGCTTGTCTTCTTCGTCGACTAGAATTTCGTTATGCCCACAAACCCATCCACAAAGGTTGAAATCCTATAACTGGTAGTATTGTCCAGGATTATGTGGATATTTGATTGTGGGAAGTCGTCTTGTGAAAATAGAAGAAGTAGAGATTGGGAAAAAGAGAATAACAAAGTGTTTATTTCTCCATCTCGAAATCCTCCAAATCCCTTCATTTTTTTAAATGATTTTCAAGGGCTTTTCTAGGCGTCGGTTTTGAAAACTTTTTTGAGCCGACATTTAAGTTAGAAAATGAGTCACCACCTAGCATGGGTTAAAAGGTGTGTTAGGTTATTGGGATTTTAGGAATTCATTTTTTTTATTTTGAAATAGCCAGTGTTTTAACTTGTAAAGGTTTTTTAGCAGAGATTTCTTTAATTTTGGGGGACGATTCTGATCGGAGAAGGTTTTACGCACCTTAAGACGCCCGTCGGAAGACAGTACCTCAGTCTAAATGGATGTTTACTTTTAAACAAAATCTAAGTAATTTTCTTTGGGTTTAGTTAACTAAATAATTCCCATTTTTAAGTTTTTGTCTTTTTTATGTATTTTTGTCTAAGGAAAACAAGTAAAAGTTACCTATATCTTAGAAGCAACAAATAAAACAGATTGAAACTGAAAATGTTTTTGTATTTTTTGACTACTGAACCTTATAAAGGCAACCTATGTATCCTTGTTAACATGGTGAATTAGGTCGAAATGTAAGTCATCTGTTCAAGATGAACTAATTTTTTTATTTAGATAGGTGACCAACCACGTAAGTGGGTTGCATACATACCTTGGTGAATAACCAAGGATCAGGTCAGCACATAGTTCATTTAGTGAAAACGAACTTGATTTTATCATTATAGGTGACTGAACCCGTACGTAGGTTGCCTACATACTTTGGCAAATAATCGAGGATCAAGTCATCACGTAGTTCGTTTATTCAAGGTAAAACTAATTTAATTTGATTTTATTATTAGGTATGATATGAGAATAATCCCTTTGATTTTGTTAAGAACAACGCAACCAAACTCATTTATTTTGGCAAGATTAGTGTTTGTTTTTCAATTGTAAGTTAAAAAGGAAAGAAAAATGCGTAGTATATATGTCAGTCCTACTCGTAGCTAAGAAAGACAAGAATGTTTCCGAAGAAGGTGCACCCTTATCCCCAAAGGAATAAATGTCCTCCATTTATCCTGAATTTTTAGCCAAAAAGGTCTTGACAGTGTAGCGTGTGTGTGTGTGTGTGTGTTGTATTATATATATAGACATACATATATACATTATATATATAAGGTGCCAGTCCACGAGCCTAAGACTTAGAGCCAGTGACATTTAGCAGTAAAGTAAAGTCAGTTATTAATAGTATATGGTTAGATTAATAGTTAATAGAGTTCGTTTTGATGTGTTCATGAGAGAATCACAAAGACAATATACAACTCATGGTGTGATACATGTTTTGTGTATGATCCTCATATGTTCTCAACATGTTCTCTGATATTTTTGGTCTTCATATGTTCTTAACATGTTCTCGGACGTTCTTGATATTCTTGACATGATCTTGGATAGTTTTGACTTGGTTTGATGAAATTGACATATTTTTAACGTTTTTTTACATGATTATATGTTATATATGTTATGTACATGAAATTTAAGTATGAAAACTATATGAACATGGTATATATAGCCATATAAACATATTTAAGACAAGATCAAAGGATTTTCAAGAAACATACCTAGTTTAGGGGAATGATCTTTCCCTAAACTATTACATTCTTCTCCTTCTTGTGATCTTCTCGGTTGTTCTCGATCGATCGTCGTCAACCCCTTGAGATCTTTTTCCAAGATCCTCAAGAACTCCTTCGGGAAGGTATTTTAGTAGAATTTTGAGATGTTTCTAGAAGGGAAAGTTTGAAAATCCTAATGACCCGAGAGCAATGCCCGAGCCTAGAGAAAAAAAGTGAGGTTCCAACTCTTTGAAATCTTAAAACATGCCCTTGTATTTATAGGCTGGGAGGTTTTCACATTGCCCAATGGGTAGGCCATCCTAGGTTCTTTCTTAGGGTCTGTTTGGCTTAGGGGTCATCTTCTTACATCATGATGTTGAATGGTTTTAAACGAATATCAAAGATTCTGTAAGATCTTTTAAAGATTTGGTAATGATTACCAAATCATTAAATATCTAAGTGCAATGATTGATAATAATGAGAAATTATTAGTCATCATTACCAAATCTTGGATATGATTGGTTGCACATGGGATCATTTATGGCTTGATGTGACCTTTTCGGTTTGGTTTCGTGGCTAAGTGCCGGTTACTAGCACTAATTCGGTTTAGTTGCCATAAATTCTTTGGAGGATCTTTGAATCTAGTATCCAAGTGTCACATTGAATTTAATTCTTTCCAAGGACACTTGATGTGATGGGCATTGAATCGGTTCAAATTGGATTGAATCGATTCGGTTTTCCTTGTAGCGGGTAATCATATTTCAAGTATTTCGGTTATTCCTAAGATATTTTGATCAAAATATATTAATACCTTGAATATGGTTCAACCATGTCATCCTAATCATTTAATGCTTGATGGGATGGACATTTAATGTTTTCGTTAAATGTATGGTAGGTGGCGAACCAGATCGGTTAGTTTGATAACCGTTAGTTACTTCTTAAGTAACTAGGTTTCCTTTTTTACATATTTTGTTGAAACAATCTAGGAAATATATTAGGCATTCAATGCTCATTAATGATTCATTAAAATCTTGGTAGGGCCCTTGTTGGATGGGCTTTTAATGCTAATCATAATGACTTAGGTTTGGTTGATTTTGAATTGAGTTTGAATCCTTAATTACCTTGTGTAACTTGGACTTGTCATGGAAATTTTAAGACTTGATTAAGGTATTTTAGCTTTCATTTATGGATATCAGTGCTTTAAACAAGTATTTAAAGAAATATTTTTGGTGTTAAATAGATAAAACTGATGATAGTAAATGTTTCAAAGGTCCAAACAGGTAACAAGGATAATTAGTGAAATTTCCCATAATTAAAGGGTAGTAACCAATTTATATTCATATTAAAGGTGATTTAATAAAAATAAATCATTAATAATGTCATCTTAGTCCCCCTTTAACTTCATAAGTTTCGAGATTGACCCGAAACTTTTTACTTAACCAAATTCAGTCAAATTCAGCAGTTTTATGTTTTCTTTTGTTTTTGTTGTTTTTTGTAGTATAATGCATTCCCTTTAAACCTAAGTTTAAAGTTTATCTGCACTTGGTACTTTTAATTCAACACTAACTAGGCGGGATAAAATGCGGCGTCTACGGCTACACCTTTTTGTCATGTGAGTTTACTCGTAATGAAAAAGAAGGAGACACAAATATTTTGTTCCACTATACATGAAAATTAAAAGACAAAAATTTAATTTTTGATTTAAGTAAAGTTTAGGAGTGTACCTGAATATTGTTGCATCTACCCTTTTCGAAGCGGTAAAGGATTTTCTCCAATAAGGCTGAATGACTGGTCCTTCATGATCTTAGAGGAGGTTGAATGATCGGTCCCTAAGGGCTATTATTAAATCTGCTCAAAGGAGGCTGAATGACTGGTCATTGAGGGTTACCACTAGATCTTCTCAAATGAGGCTAAATGGTCGATCCTTGAAGGATGTTATTGAATCTTCTCAAATGAAGCTGAATGACCTGTCTTTGAGGGTTATGGAATTTTCTCAAAGAAGGTTGAATGAGGGATGTTACTGACTCTCTTCAAATGAGGCTGAATAATCGGTCCTTAAATTTCTCAAAGGAGACGGAATGACCTGACCTTGAGTATCTATGGGATAAGTCACCGGTCCTTGAAGATCTCAAAGAAGGCTAAATGACCATTCTTGAGTATACTAATAGAATTTCTGCAAAGGTGGTCGAATAACTAGTCCTTGAAGAATCTCAAAAGAGGTTGAATTACTTGTCTTTAAGGATCTACTCTTCATTTTCTTCAAAGGAAGTTGAATGACCGATCCTTCAAGAATCTCACATGAGGCTAAATGATAGTCCTTGAGTATACTACGAAATTTCTTCAAATGAGGTTGAATGACCGGTCCTTGAAAAATTTCAAAGGATGAAGAATGGCATGTCTTTGAGGATCTCTTCCATAGTACTAGGAGAATGATGACATATCCATATTTGTAGTTTCCTTAGAAAGAAAATTCCAAGAATATACGAATGGGTTCCTTGGATATCCCTACATCATCCTTCAAGTAAACTACATTCTTTCCTAGCGGGTAAGGAATATTCTCAAATGAGGACCAAATGACCAGTGCTTGAGAATTACTATTGTGTTTTCATTAGAGGAGGCTGAATGACTAGTCTTTGAAGATCTCAAATAAGACTAAATGACCTGTCATTGAGTAATACCGTAGCTTTGAAGAATGACGACTTATCGATATCTCTGTAGCTTCCAAGGAAAGCAAATACAAGGAATATACGAATGGGTTCCATGGACATAGTTGTATTATCATAGGAACACCACATTCCTTGCCAAAGGGTAAGGAATCTCCTCAAATGAGGATGAATGATTAGTCCTTAAGGATTACTACGAAATCTCTTCAAATGAGGTAGAATGACCGTCGTCAGAGATTACCGCATTCATTCCTAAACGGCAAAGGATATTCTCAAAGGAGGCTAAGTAACCGATCCTTGAGAATTACTACGGACTTTCTCAATGGAGGCTGAATGACAGTCCTTGAGGACCCCAAAGGAGACTGAATGACTTATTCTTGAGGATCACCATAGTTTGTATGATTTATTTCCATCTCTGATAACTTATTTCCATCTTCTGGTTAAGACCGCACCCATTTAGGAGCTTTTCTACATATCTCATACTTAACTAAGAATCAAGCCAAACTGTAGTTCTAACAGTTATAGTAAATCAGGATTAAGTGGAATGGTTCGGGGTTAGAGAAACCAATTCTGGGGTGTCTTGTTAGTCTAAGACCGAGGTCGATATTGAAGTATTATTTTTAGATATTGATTTATGAGCTAGTTTGATCGAATACCATTAGGGATCCTACATATCTTAGACTTAACTAAGAATCAGGTCAAATGTAGTTTAGAACATATAATTTAAATTGTTATTTAGTGGAATGGGTTCTTGGTTAGAGAAACCGATTCCTGGGTCGTCATATCAATACATGATTGAAAATGGCTGAGAGAATTCTCGCTAGAGAAAACTCTCGAGAAAACTCGACACTTAGTGGAGTCTTATGGCCACATCCCACATGAGACGGCCTAACGTAGACTAGAAAACTTCCTGTGAAAAATTTAATATCGGATAAAATGTGCCCCAGTCGTAGACTGTGGCTTGATGATGCTTGATTATATTACGAGTTATGGATTTTATTCTTAGATTTTGAATTTTCCTTCAGTCGTAGCTAGTGTGAATTTTATCAAGAAATCTTAACAGGGAAATCTGATATAATATGCCCTAGCTCTAGCTGGGGTAAATCCTATCACAGTAGCTCAACGTAGAAATCGAATATAATGGGCCACAGCTCTAACGAGGGCACATGATTATCGCCTGAGCGTTTGGAGAATGCGATGGAGCCCACATGGGTTACCCATATATCCTAAACTAAGCGCATCACTTTTTGTGTCTGTTTAAGACTGGGGACCTCGTTGGGTTGTTTATGTGTTTTGATTTAGAATTTATGTTTACCATTTATTCTAGACAATTATCAGCTAATGACTGTAACCCATATGGGTTATCTACATAAACTGATTTCCTTGGTTAAGAATCAAGTCAAAATGTAGTTCGACCCTCTCTATGCTAATTTCAAATTATCGATCGCACCCACAAGGGTTTCCTATGTACCTTGGATAATTACGAAGGATCATGTCGAAGTGTAGTTTGTGCACAAGTATCCTTTGTTGTTTTACCTAACAAGAGGATTGACAATCGGCTTCTCAGGGAAGTCGAGGGACTTCTCCAGAGATGCACCCTAATACAAGGCTGAGAGAATGTCATGAGGTCAACATCTCTCTGATTCGACCGAACCCACTTGGGTTTCCTATATACTTTGGCGAGTAACCAAGGATCAGGTCGAGGCGTAATTCTGAACTTTTGATGAATTGTGAAGTTGACGTAGTTTAATCCTGATTAATGGAGGATTTTTATATAATGGCGACTAAACCTGTATGTGGGTTGCCTACGTATCTCAAATAACTGATAATCAGGTTAGCACGTAGTTTAACGTGAAATGAAAGTTTTTTTTTTTTTCATTTAAGAGGGCGATCGAACCCTTAAATAGGTTACTGCATATCTCAGATAACTGAGAATTAGGTTAGCACGTTGTTCATCGTTGATTGAATAATTTAATTAAATTTATTATGATTTGAGTATTTCAAATTAAGTCGTGAGGCGAAATAAACATTGTTTCTATCAGGAAAACATAAATATGATGAAATGTACCCCAGTCTCTAACTAGGGCAGTGATTGGATAAGTTCCATTGGGAAATCTAATCCAACACTTCCTATTGCATGATTTGTGATCATTGATAGTGTAAAATATGCCCTAGCCTGCGGGTTGGGGAAAAGACTTATTAGCTACTGGATTGAGTGGCTAAACTAGTTTGTCTCGCTTATTTAACATAGGTAGTGAAAGATGAAGTCGGGATTATTGATGTAAATCCCAAATATGTTTACCGACGTGTTTGATATTTGATAAAAAAGACTCCTTAGAAATTAATTCTTACGATTTTGCCTGTTAGTGTAACACCTGGGCAATGCAATTATTTATTTAGTCTAAATAATTTTAATAGAATGGATTACTTGTAGCACCAAGGCTTGCAAATTATTTGTTGCAATTGGGATGGTGGACCTCATCTTTTCTATTTGGTCCTTTTTGCTTCAAGTATTTTGTTTTGAATGTAAACATATAGCCAACCTGTGTCTATTTCCTTCATTTTTTACAGTCTAAGTTTTGTTAGAAGAAAAAGAAACCCTCTTCTCTGCTCCTTGATCTTGTCCCCTGAATAGTGCATGCTGGCTTCTTTGTTCAGAAGTTGGAAAATCTTCGTCTATTGATGGTTTTCCTATTTTGTTGAAAGCTCTATCCTGGACGTAACACTAAAGTGTACCAAACTTGTCTCGAAATCGAAAACCAAGTATTCTAAGACGATTTTTCAAGGTTTATGGCCTCTTGATGAAGTTTTGGTTATAGGATAATATTTAATGAGGCTTTTGGGATTTGATGTATTATTGTTTTAGTGGTCGTATCATTTTGATTTGTGTATTGTTGGTTAGGTGACGACTGTAGGCGTAACAAACTTGTTTCGAAATTGACTATCGTTTATCAAAAGTCATGAGTTATCACGAAGGTATTATGGTAGGGTGGAACCTTCGACCACTTAAGGTAGGATAGTATGGCAGAATCCTCGACCGCTTAGGTAGGATGGTGTGGTAGAATCTCCGACCTCTTTAGGTAGGATGGAATGGTAGGATCGCCAATCGCTTAAGTAGGATGGTATGGTAGAATATCCGTCTAGGATGGTATGCAGATTCTTCAACCACTTAAGGTAGGACAGTATGTTAGAATCTCCATCTAGGATGGCACGTAGATTCTCTTATCACTTAAGGTAGGACAGTAGGTTAATTCTTCGACCAAATAAGATAGAATAGGATATATTCTTCTCCGACCACTTGAGGTAGGCATATAGGTTAATTCTCTGACCAATTAAGGTAGGATATGATGTTTTCTTACCTCTCTCTTTTTCTTATGTCGCTTGTTCTGTTGACTATCCACCTTGAGATGTTTAATCATGAAGGAAGAATAGAACGTATAGATACTTGAAAGTTTTTATTTACTTACGCAATTTTGCTAAATTTCTAGCAATTTTTTATCTTCATTCCTGAGGAATTCTGAATTACTAGTTGATTTTTTCATGATTTCTTAGCCTAAGTTTGGAATTGATGTCTTTAGATGAACCTAAGAACTTTCTTAGGTGATGACAAAGTAACCGAAATTGAATACGTCCTTTGTTTTTATTTGTTTGTCATTTTTTACCCCGTAGCACCCTTTAAATAAGAGTGACAATGTGAACTTAGACCCCTACCTCTTGGTGGAGAACGTATAATGGACTTTATTAGTTCTAATCTATGTACGATAATGGAAACTATGAGAATACGCTCTAGCCCATGGCTGAGGGTTCTTACAGTTGGATGATCGAATCTTAATAGGTTTCCTACGTACATTAGCAAGTTTCCAAGGATCAAGTCAAGCATAGTTCTTGCTTATGCATCCTCTATTGTTTGAATGAAAAGGATTTTCCTTTAGAATGTAAAATGATTGTTCTAGAGAGATGCCCTGGTATAGAGATGCCCTGGTATAGGGATGAGAGAGTGCCATGAAGTGGATACCTCTCTTTCTTTTCATTTCGACTGGTCCTACTTAGGTTTCCTATGTATCTTGGCAAGTTTCCAAGAATCAAGTCGTGACGTAGTTCCGAGTAACAAGATAATTTTAAGGATCATACCTGTCACAGGTAAAGATAGCTATGTTTTTTGGTAGCAATCTCGCTCTAGTCTAATGGATAGAGTCTTTTGTCTGAAGCATTAGTTAGGTAAGATCGATCCTTGTCCTGATTGGTAGTATGTTTAAGTCTTTGAATGACGTTGTTCTGTTTCAAGCTATTGGAGGCTTGGTTACTCAAACAGTGCTAGAAATTACTCAACTCTAGGGAGATCCTGTTGGATCCAAGCAAGGTCGATTTTTATAAGGACACCCTACTACACCCCAATGTTTCACTGGAATGGGTATAGTTTATTATCAAGACACACCTTATGTGAGGTCGATTCCTTGTCTAACTCCTAATTTGGTTGAAGCTGCTACTAGAGGTGGGTAGTAATATGGTGACTGGTGAGGTAACTTGACTAGATTATATGTTCGCGAATTGCCTGTTAACCTACTAGAGCTACTAGATAAGATGTATGGGTAAAAGTGTCATGTCAATGATGGCCTATTGATGCAAAATAATATGCAGGATGCCACAGGCTCTTGTTATTGTTTGATGATTTATTGTTTTTTCCTCATACCTACACAATTTATGTACGCCAAAGTGAAACATGATTCATGGTGTTTGTGTAGTATTTTGATATTGACTTAAGTAATAAGTGATTTTTTTTTAAGCCCAAATCTTTTGCCTAGAATGTTTTCCTAAGGAATATATCGCCTACCTAAAGATGTCGATTTTTTTCCTAGAATGCTTGCACTAGGTACCTTTTTCTATTAGCCATATCCCTCGGTTGTTTCCATACCATCTCTGATACGAAAGGCTGATCGATGCTTCTGAGAGGCTTTCGGCTCCTTTGCTCCTGCTTGTGTTGTAATTGAAATTTTTATCGGGAATTCTCTTTAAACATTTTATGGGTTTCGATTATAGGATGGAAATGTTTGGACTAAAATGATGGAAGGTTATTTCGTGTTGATTGGTTGAGCTCGAGATATCCCAAAATGGGAACATATGGCTCGGAATAGAGATCATTGTTAATCTGGCTTGTTTTTTGGATGAATTTTGGGTGAGGGTTCGAGTGAATGGCTTACTTAACAAAGTGTCTTCTCTTTCTTTACCTCTATTTTCTTGAATTCATTTCTAATGCCTTACGTATTAATCTATATGCACCACGTATATTTCTTTTTTCCTGTTTATGCTTGATTATTTTGACTAGAGTATACTCAGGTAATCATATTTGAACATTTAACCATCTCAGTGATTGTCGCAATTTTTGCATCAGATTAATCTAAATTATGATAAATATAAGTTCAATAGTAATTTAGACCAAATATCTGTAGTTATTAGTTTGAAGAGTTTGTCTAGTTCAATTCCATCAAGTTCTAATATCTATCTTTTCTAAGATTGTTTTCGAGATTACCTAGGCCCTATATGCTACCCAAGGTTTCTACAATAACTCTGCCTTACTTCTTCTATCTTAAACTAAGGGAAAACTGAATGGGCCATCCCGAGATGATTTAGAGGAAAGAGAAAATAAGTAATGGAGAAGCAAGTGTTAGCTAATGACAACTAACAATGTTATTTTATCCTGGTAGTGTTGAGAGAATTATTTTTATTTTATTGAGTATTTTTTTTTATTTTCTTACTCTAGCAAGTAGGACTCGTACTTCCTATATAATCCGTGTAGAAAGCTTTGGGTAGTGATCCCGGTCCAGTTGGCCCAAGTCACTAGGTGTTGAGACGCCCTTACAACTTAATACTCAGATCGTATAGAGAGCGTGATTCACCTTATTGCTTTCGTGTGATCACTCAGTGTTTAAAAAAAATTAGACTAATATTTATTTTATTATTTTCTTTTCTCTTAACACGTACTTTCAGGATTTTTACATTTTAGAGAATTATGATAATTTGAGTCAGTCTCGAGGTCTTTGTTGATTTTGCCCCTATCCCAGCTACTTTCCCATTATCAGCTACTATCTTAGTAAAGGCTCATTATCTTCTTCCATTATTGATTATATTCAATCTTACAACGTTCATCCTACTTTTATTTTAAGTAGGTTTCCACGTGCTTCCGGATTGGTGATTTCTGGGTAAAATCTTAGTTTACATTAGTCTATCCTCTTTTGTTCATCTGCCCGACCTTTCAAAAACGTTTCTCTGGCAGGGTCAGGTTCTAAGACTTTATCCATCATCCTTTTCATCATGAATCTTCTAGATATTTCCTCTTTTTATTCCAGTTAAGGAGGTCTTCTATATTTCTCCATGGTTCCTCAGACATTCCCGATGGTTGGAACATATGTAATGATTTTATATCATGGTTCTCAAGTTTTCTTTCTAACTTTCATAGATTTTATTGTCAATATCTCACCATCATTTGGTTGAAACAAGACATTTATTTTAATATTTTTCTTTGGATGATGGTCTAATTTAGTATTTAAATTATACTTTCATAAATTTTGATTATTCACGGTGTATGAATTACGACAAACAAATTAATTTATGAAAGTTGGAGTATAAAGACTTGAGTCGACCTTATGTAAAATAAACAAGCATTTAGTGATACATAAATCTAGTACATAGGCGTATAATATAATACCTAATTTATTGGAAAGTTCTTAAGAAACTAAAGGAATAATCGGAGAAAAATATTGCCTCCTTAAAGTTCTTAGTCTTTTGAGAAGCTCACAACCCCCAATTGGATGAGATTCTCGATACGGTTCTTGAGAGCGTAGCACTAGTTAGTGTGATGACCAACCTCTCTAGAGTGGTATTGATAGAAAATGTTAGAGTTAAACCTTGAATCCTAAGGGTTTACATGGTTAGGGGGAATTGGTTTTAGAAATCCTTCATTCAAGCAATCGTGGAAGATTTTGGAAAGTGGCATAGGAAGTGGGGTAAATTGCTTTCCTTTTTGGTGTGTTTGAGTTGGATTAGGAATTTGAGAAGAGCTACTTGGATAAGCTAAATATGGTGAAGAGATGAAAGGTTGATCTTCTGAGTGGATAGGGGTCCCCGTTATTGGGGTCGTAGGTAGGCTTTTTTCTTGATAGGCTGGTTTGGCTTGTTTAATCTCTTTGATAGATTGTTTCATATAGTCCATCCGCTTCCATATTTTAGAAATTTTTCCTTGGATTGAGTTTTCATTAAGTTCAAGGTTTTTCTCCCGACTAGGCAGATCTTGGCTTATGACGGTGGCAAGAATGTCACCCTCTTGTCTATTAAGGATGATGTAATTTTCTGTGTTAATCAATTTTTCATGAGGGAGCTTCTGGATTCTTATTTCATCCCAATGCTTTATCATGCAAAGGGTATCTCTAGGTGACAATAATTGGTTCTCTTTTCTCTCTTCTCGGAATAGCAAGGTTGCATTCATCTAGCTCAGCATTTGTTTCAGGGAGGTAATGTTTTCTGGCATCGTCGAAATCTTGGAGTCGCTCTGAGCACTTCCAACAAAGGGAGGGATCGAGTCTATTTTATGATCTTGTAAACGAATCTTGGATGACTTTTAGCAAAAATTACCTAAATTAGGTTTTCTAGGTTTATTAAGTGAATAAAAACCTAGACCTTAACTAATGAACTTTTAAGGAAACAAATTATCCTATCTTTCACATGGTTGTATTCTTGACTATGTATGAATATGTCTATATGAATGGATGATTATGTTCATGATGCATGTAATGCAATCCTAGGAAGATGTAGCTCTAGCAGGCAACTGTCAGATATGTTTTGGACAGACCTCGGCTTGGACTTGGTTTCACATGATGAAGGTAACTTGGAATTTTTGGATTGTCCTTAATTTGGAAGTCATGGTTATCCTAGGATTTTTTTATCCTAAAAATATCGATCTTTTGCTCTTAGAACTTCATGATAAAATTTTATTCCTCAAAATGTATCATCGCTCCTAAAACTAAATGACATACTTGTCTTTTTCTTCCTCAGAAATGGATTATTTCTCTTATAACCTAGTGAATTATCCTATATTTTCCCTCAAAATATTGATTGCTTCTCCTAGGACTTAATGGTAGAATTGCCCCCTTTTCTTCCTTAAACTATGGATTATTGTTCTTAGGACTTAATGACATAATTCTCTTTTTATTCCTCAAAATATGGATGGTAACTCCTAGGACTTGATGAAAGGTCTAGAATACTTTTAAATTGATGATGTCTTTCCGAAGGTAAGTCTATTTTGACAATTTAACTAGTAAACCTTAGGTGGCTTCTTATCAGGACAAGTTTTGACCTGCTTAAGGCATTTTGAACCTAAACAAAATGTCTTCCTAAATGGTTCATAATTCCTATAGTATAGGCTTTATGAGAAAGGGCGCTATGCTTAGGACATGATATGTATCTCCTACGAAATGCGACCCAGGGTTTGTTTACTATTGGATCACACAGCCTTGATTCAACTATGTGATGACACTTTCTTATGTCTTGGTAAGCTTGGCGTGTTTTTTGGACGATCGAAGGAGATTCCTTCTCATTGTCTTAGTGGACAAACTTTAGACAGCTTTGTTTGGCAAAATCTATAATTTTAGATGACTTATCGAGATGGAGTTTTATTTATTCAAAGGCTAATGTATTTATAATTTTATTAGAGAAAGTTTTATGTACATTATCACGGATGAAAGGGCATTTATGATTCAATGTTTGCATTTGAGGGTTTATTGTATTAAGTAAAGCAAGGATTCAAGTTATTTCCTGCAGCTTGCTCTCTATTCTGATTTTTTAAAATGTTTTTGAAATTTGAGCAAGCTTGTAATGCGTGGGATAGAACGAGAATTCTTACACTAACTATTATTCCCCTATTTGTCTTAGAAATTTTATTCTACCTACCTAGTATAACAATTACATAAATAACTATACACAAGATTTTTAAAAAAATCTTTCCAAGATAGTGTCTTAAGTAAGACAGGGTTTTGGATATCCTCTATCCTAGGCTCACTATATGTGGTTCATGGATTTTCTACTAACGCATCTTAGAAAGCTTCGGTTCATAGATCTTTAAACTTCCGACGTCCTCCCCAAGGGAACATCTATCTTTGGATGGTGATCCGAGCGAGGCGAGTTTCGTAGCTGGATCTCGAGAGATAAACTGCCTGACCTTGCTTCTACTGACTCTTTTTTCTACCCTGAGGGTTTTGGAGTTTAGGTCACCGTGACCAAATCGCACGACTTCAGCCCCTACTGCCGGCCTCTCTATCCCTAAGAAGGTTACGGCTTGGGTTTTTCATCATGATATGAAATGTAAAAGTGGTGCTCGTGCGTTGGAGAAAGTATACAGAAATTAAATGCATAAATTTAAAGACTGTAAATTAAATGCAGATAGTGAAATATAGTAAATGTAAATGTAAATGTAGAAATGTAAAGACAATAAATAGATGCATGCTAGTATATAAACATATTAAAAGAAATGTTTATTATTATTTTTTAGGGAATTGTTTTATGTTTGAAAAACCAAAGACGTATTTCTTGATTTTTATTTAATAGTGAATGTAGATTTAGACTCCAATTAGGTTTGACCCTCAAAAGTTCCCAGTGGGATCGCCAGCTGATACACCCACAAATTTTGTAAAAGCAGAGGAAGTAGAAATCGGGAAGAGGAGGAAAACAAAGTTTTCATTCCTTCCTCACGAAATTCTCCAAATCCATTTATTTTTTAAAATGATTTTCAAGGGATTTTCTAGGTGTCGGTTTTGAAAACTTCGTTGGTCTGGGATTTATGTTAGAAAAAGTGTCTCCACCTAGCATGGATTAAATAGTGTGCTACGTCACCCTGGATTTTAGAAATTCATTTTTTTTATTTTTGAAATGACTCGTGTTTTGACACATAAAGGTCTTGTACCAGAGATTTTTTTAAGTTCAGGGGTCGGTTATACTCGGGGAAGGTTTTACGCACCCCAAGACACCCTTCCGAAGATGGTACCTCAGTCTAATGGATTCTCACTTTTAAACAAAATCTAAGTAATTTTCTTTGGTTTTGGTAACAAAATAATTCTTTTTTTTAAGTTTTTGTCTTTTTTATGTATTTTTATGAAAGGAAAACAAGTAAAAGTTACCTATCTATTAGCAGCAACAAATAAAACAAATTGAAAATGAAAATATTTTTGTATTTTTTTATGACCAAACCCTGTAAAGGTTGCCTACATATCCCGGTTAACACGGGGAATCAGGTCGAAATGTAGTTCATCTGTTCAAGATGAACTGATATTTATTTAGATAGGTGATTGAACCCGTATATGGGTTGCATACGTACCTTGGTGAATAACCAAAGATTAGATCAGCACGTAGTTCATTTATTGAAATTAAACTTGATTTTATTATTATAGGTGATCGAACCTATACGTGGGTTGCCTATGTACCTTGGCGAATAACTAAGGATCAAGGCATCACGTAGTTCGTTTATGTAAGGTACAACTAATTTTATTTGATTTTATTATTAGACAAGACATGAATCATACGATGATATGTGAATAATCCCTTTGATTTTGTCAAGAACATCGCAATCGAACTCATTCGTTTAGGCAAGATTAGTGTTTATTTTTGAGTTAGTTAAAAATGAAAAAAAAATATATAGTATATGTGTCAGTCCTTCTCCTAACTAAGAAAGACGGGAACGTTTCTGAACATATCTCTGAAGAAATAGAGGTATTCCCTTTATCCCAAAATTTTAGCCACAAGGGTCTCGACGGTGTAGTGTATATACATATATATACACACACACACGCATATATATATATATATATGGTACCAATCGACGAGCCTGAAGACTTAGTACCAGGCTGTGATCTTAACGTTTAGCAGTGAAGTAAAGTTAGTTATTAACAGTATATATTTAGATTAATAGTTAACAGAGTTCGGTTTGATGTGTTCATGAGAGAATAACAGAGACTATGCACAACTCATGATGTGATAGATGTTTTGTGTATGATCCTCACATGTTCTTAACATGTTCTCAGATATTTTTGGTCCTCACATGTTCTTAATATGTTCTCAGATGTTCTTGATGTTCTTGACTTGATCTTGGATAGTTTTGACATGGTTTGATGAAATTGACATAGTTTTAACCTTTTTTTTACTTGATTATATGTTGTATATGTTATGAACATGAAGTTTAAGTATGAAAAATACATGAACATGCTATGTAGAAGCCATATAAACATATTTAAGACAAGATTGAAGGATTTTCAAGAAACATACCTAGTTTAGAGGAGTGGTCTTTCCCTAAACTATTACCTTCTTCTCCTTCTTGTGATTTTCTCAATTGTGCTCTATCATTTGCCGTTAACCTCTTGAGATCTTCCTCCAAGATCCTCAAGAACTCCTTTGGGATGGTATTACAGTACAATTTAAAGGTGTTTTTAGAAGGTAAATCTTAAAACCCTAATGACCCGAGAGCAATGCTTAAGCCTAGAAAGAAAAAGTGAGGGTTCCAACTCTTTGAAATCAGAAAACTGGCCCCTGTATTTTTAGGCTGGGAGGTTTGTGCATTTCTCAATGCGTGGACCATCCTGGGTTCTTCCTTAGGGTGTGTTTGTCTTAGGGTTTATCTCCTTATGCCTTGATGTGCCTTGATGTTGAATGGTTTTGAATTAATCTCAAAGTTTCTGTAAGATCTTTTAAAGATTCGGTAATGATTACCAAATCATTAAATATCTAGGTGCAATAATTGACAATCATGAGTAATCATTAGTCATTATTACCAAATCTTGGATATGATTGGTTGAAAATGGGATCATTTATGGCTTGATATGACCTTTTCGATTTGGTTTGGTGGCTAAGTACCAATTACTAGTACTATTTCAGTTTAGATGCGATAAATACTTTGGAGGTTCTTTTGAAACTAGTCTCCAAGTGTCACTTTGCATTTAATTATTGACAATGTCACTTGATGTAATAGGCATTGAATTAGTTCAAATTGGATTGAATCGATTCGATTTGCCTTATAACGAGTAGTCACATTTCAAGTATTTCGGTTATCCCTAAAACATTATGATCAAAATATCTTAATACCTGGAATGTGGTCCATCCATTTCATCCCTAGAATTTAATCCTTGATGGGATATACATTTAATGTATTCATTAAATGTATGCAAGGTGGCGAACCAGATCGGTTAGTTTGATAACTGTTAGTTACTTCTTAAGTAACTAGGTTTTTTTTTCTTAGATATTTTTGTAGGAATTATCTAGGAAAGATCATAGGAATTTAATTATCATTAATGAGTCATTAAATTCTTGGTAGGAAACTTTATTTGATGGGCCTCTAATGCTAATTGTAATTACTTCGGTTTGGTTGATTTTGAATCAAGTCCTAATCCTTAGTTACCTTGTGTAACTTTGACTTTTCATGGAAATTTTAAGCCTCGATTAAGGTCTTTTAGCTTTGGTTTATGGATATTAGTTCCTTAAACAAGTATTTACAGAAATATTTTTGGTGTTATATAGAGGAAACTGGTGATAGTAAATGTTTCAGGGGTCAAAACAACTAACAAGGATAATTGGTGAAATTTCCTATAGTTAAAGAGTAGTAACAAATTTTTATTCATATTAAAGGTGATTTAATTAAAATCAACCTTTAATAATGTCATCTTATTCCCCTTTTAACTTTAGAAATTTTGAGGTTGACCCGAAACATTTTACTTAACCGAATTCAGTCAAATTCAACAGTTTTATGTTTTATTTTGTTTTTGTTGTTTTTTGTAGTATACAGTGTGATATTAAAGTATAAATTCATTCCCTCTAAATCTAAGTTCAAATTTTATCTGAACTTGTACTTTCAATTCAACACTAACTGGGCAAGATAAAATGCATTGTCTACACCCCATTGAGACCTCTATAGTTGACACAAACTCGAATCCTTTCGTCTTTCTTGATACATCCTGAATTTTGATTAGCGGAAGAAGTAGATAATCGGGAAGAGGTTTAAAACAAGTTTCACCCTTTTCTCTCTAAATCGTCCAAATTCGTTCATTTTAAAAATGATTTTTCAGGAGCTTTTCAAGGCGTTGGCTTTGAAAAACGTCTTGAGTCTAGATTTTATGTTGAAAAATGAGTTGCCACCTAGCATGGGGTTAATAAATGGTGTGCTAGGTCACCAGGATTTTGAAAATTCATTTTTCCTTTTAAAATGGCCCGTGTTTTGACTTCCATAAGTCTATGTCACAGAGATATTCTTTAAATTCGAGAGTTAGTTATGCTAGGGAAAGGTATTATACACACCAAAACACCCATCTGAAGATGGTACCTAAGTCTAAATAAATATTCACTGTTAAACACTATCCAACCAGTTTTCTTTGATTCACCTAAACAAGAATAATTCCCCTTTTTAAAGTTTTTGTTCTTTCTATGTATTTTTTAGATGATTTAAAGAAAAACATTTAAATACTACAACTACTACTTGTCAGCGACACCCAATAACAGTTTATATACAGACAGATATGTAAATATGCAATCTATACTACATGAAATGAAAACTAAGACTAAATGGTTTGGATATGCGACTGAACCTGCATGTAGGTTGTCTACGTATCTCAAATGAGAATCAGGTCATCACGTAGTTCGTTATGGTTTGGGTAAAAGGTATGGTTTATTATTAGAGGTATAACCGAACCCTTATGGGTTGCCTACGTACTTTGGGTAGTTACCAAAGATCAGGTCGAACGTAGTTCATTCTTGTTACGTTGAAAATTGGATTCATTATTAGAGGTGTGACCGAACCCTTATGGGTTGTCTACGTACTTTAGGTGGTTACCGAAGATCAGGTTGAACGTAGTTCAATCTCGTTATGTTTGAAAAACTGGGTTGGTTTTGGTTAAAAGCTTAGTTACTTTAGTTAAGTTTTGGTTGACTATTAGTTAGTATTGATTTAACAAACCTGAAACACAACCTTGAAGCAAACCTTTGATTTTGTCAAGAACTTCAAACGAACTCCTTTGCTTTGATTAGTTTAGTGTTTGTGTGTGAGTTGTGAGTTAAAAAGTTATAAGAAATACCATATATTTATGTTATTCCTACTCGTAACTAAGTAAAATAGGAAGGTTTCTAAAGAACAATCACACATATCTTTGAAGAAATAAAGGCCCTCCCCTTATCCTAAGTTCGTAGCCACAAGGGTCTATCGGTTTAGTATATAAATATAAATGTAGATATGTGTGTTTTGTTTAGCTAAAAAATGAAAAGAAATACAATGTTCTCAGGGAGAATTGTATAGACTATGTACAACTCATGGTGTGAATAGTTATTTTGCTAGAATCCGCACTCGTTTTTACCACGTGGTTGGATGATTTGACATTTTTGAATGTCCTGGCATGTTTTGAATGTTCTTGATATGCTTGGATTGATTCTTTTACGATTTAACTCTAATTTGTTTGTTATATTTCAGATTAGGTGCTTGTTTGATGTTCTTGACAAAATCAAAAGCTTGTTCGGTTGTTTTTAGGGTTTGTTTGATTTTCATGTGTTTTATGTGTTATGAACATGAAAGTAAGTGTATTATTTATAAGATCCTACTATATACAAAACAATATGCACAAAATCAACCAATAATCATTAGGGGTTTGGTAGGAACATACCTACTTAAGGGATGTGGTCTTCCCTAAGTGTTTACCTCCTTCTCCTTGATTGGTAGTTGGCCAGTGGTTGATCGGTGGATGCGGTTCTTTGAGTTCCTATACAAGAACCCAAGAACAACAACCTACTTAGGGGATGTAGTCATCCCTAAGTAGCCAACCTCATTTCCTCCTTGGCTCGGTGTTGATCGGTGATCGTTAATCCTTAAAGTTCTTGTTTTAAGAACTTCAAGAATTCTTTTTATGACTTTATTTCAACAAACTAACGAAGTGTTTTTTGAGAAATCTACTCGAGAGGCCAAGGACCTGAGAAATGTGCTTGTGTTTAGAGAGAGAAGCTAGGCCTTCAAGTCTTTTGAAAATAAAAACCCCAGCACCCCTATTTATAGGTTGGGGCCTTGCACATTGGGTAATGTGCAGGCAACACGCACCTCTTCCTTAAGGGGTATTTGGCTTTAGGGACTTGCTATCTTGTCGTGGATTGATTTGGCTTGGAACGAATTCGGGAGAGCAAGCTAGATTCTCAAAGATTTGGTAATGATTGGCAATCATTACCAATGATTGCCAATCATTACCTCTCCACCAATGATAATCATTGCACATGGATGCATTTATAACTTGATGGGATGGATCCAGTTCGGTTTCGGGGCTAAACACCGGTTAGATCTACTATTTTGGTTTGGTTGTCATAAATGCTCCCAAAGTGTATTGATCCTAGTCCTTAGGTGTCTCTTTGTATTTAATGCAAAGTGACGAGTCATGAATTGGAGGCCACACATTTGATTCATTTCGGATCGGAACGGGTGAACTTTTCTTGTAACCGTCAGTTGGTTTCCAAGTTGCCTAGTTACCTTTAGATATTTTTTTGAAAATATCTGGATCCTTTGAACCTAGCCATGCCATGTTATCCCAATAATTTAATGCTTGATGGGATGTGCCTTTAATGCAATTTTTAAAGGCCACTCATCCGGTTTGGTTTCAGTAACGGGTCGTCACGATTCAAGACTTTCTGTTGGTTTCTAAGATATTTTGCTTAAAATATCTAGATACCTTGAATGGAGGCTTGAAATTTCATCCCAAGCATTTAATTCTTGATGGTATGGGCATTCAATGCTCATTGAATTCCTTATTTAGGTGGCGAACTGAATCAATTTTGTTTCGATAATGATTGGTTGTGCCCTACGTGTCATGTCCCCTTCCTTTGCCATTTGGTAGGCAACTTCTAGAAAGTCTAATTGGTCATTATAAGGCTTGGCTTTGTGGGCCTTAAATGATGGCTAGGCCCTTTTATTGCTTGGGCCTAGAGTGATTTGTCAAGACTACTGGGATTTAGTAAAAATCCAAGTCAATCCCAAACCTTAAATCACCTTGTCATTTTGGGCTTTGTCATAACCTTTCTAAGCCTTGATTAAGGAGTATTGGATTGTTCCTTGGTAGTGTATGATGTGATATTCATAAGATAAAGAATTGTTTTTGGTGTTAAATTTAACAAGATTCAGTGAAAAGTGAATGTTTCAAAGTTGGGTTGGGGTAACCGAGTTAATTGTTTGAAATGTCATATGATTTAAGGGTAGAGACTAAGATTTACCTATACTAAAGATGATTTGATGAAAATCAAACCTTAGTAAAGTTATTTTATACCTCCTTAAATCATGGGAATTTCGATTTTGACCTAAAACTTTTACTTAGCTGTATTTTGTCAAATTCAATATTTTTGCATTTTTTGTCATGTTTTTTGTTGTTTTTGTATATCACATAATGTGATCTCAGGTAGAAATTCTTTCCCGTTAAACCTGAGTTTAAAGTTTATCTAAACTTATACTTGATTCGACACTAATCGGGTGGGACAAAATGTGATGTCTACAGTTGCCCCTCTTTGTCATGTGAGTTTACTCGTAATGACAAATAAGGAGAGACAAACATTTTGTTCCACTATGACAAGCATTTAAATCTGTCCTGTAGGATGGAGACATACCTAATCCTTAAGGTTTCGACGCAGATGACGATTGATCACTTCTACCATTGTGTACTTTGAAGGATTAACGAATAATCAACCTTAAAAGACTACTGCTGGAAGGATGGTGATGCATCTGGCTCCTATACATCTTTATTCCTGGAGGATGGTAATATATCTAATCCTATAGGGTGTGGTGAGAATGACACTTTGTGGAGCCCTCTTAATGGCTATGCTATTGTATTATACTACTATCGCATTATACTACTGGTCGAATTACTCTATTGATCGAATTACACTATTGATTGCGTTACACTACTGATTGAATTACACTACTAGTTGAATTACACTACTGGTTGCATTACACTACGAAATTAAAATACGCTGTTCCTAACGGATAATACGTGGTCTATCCTAATTGGAGGTAGGGAGAGCACTCAATCAGTCAACTCCTATTTGTGAGAAGGACAATAATTAGTTAATCGACTCTTGTTTGTGAGGCAGCCAATACTCAGACAACCATAATAGGAGGTGGAGAGAGGATGATGCCCGATCAATTAGCTCCTATTTGTAAGAAAGACAATAATAAGTCAATCGACTCCTGTTTTTGAGAAAGAAGATACCCGGTCAATCATAATAGGAGGTAGGAAAGATGACACCCGAACAATCGGCTCCTGTTTGTAAGAAGGAATATAGTTAGTTAATTAACTCCTATTTGTGAGGAGGATGATACTCGGTCAATCGGCTCCTAATTTTGACCGTACCCCAAAGTTTTTTCCTACATATCTCAAATTAATGAGAATCAGGTTACATATAGTTCTAGCATGTAAAGTAAATTTGATTGATTGATTGAAAAGCAGTAAATTGACTTGATTAATTGAAAAGCAGTAAATTGACTTGATTGGAAAGCAGTAAATTGACTTGATTGATTGATTGATTGAAGAATTGAGATGGCTTGACCGAACCCCCATGGGGACCACCTACATATCTCAAACCTAACCAAGAATCAGGTCAAATGTAGTTCGAACTTGTGAAGTTTATTAATATTTGGTAGAACGGGTTCTTGGTTAGTGAAACTAATTCCTGGGTTGTCATATCAATACAAGATTGAAAATGACTGAGAAAATTCACAACGGGCGAAGACCCTAGGAGAACTCAACACTTATTGGAGTTTCTTGGCTACATCGCACCTAGGATTTCCTGATGAGGACTAGAAAACTTCCTGGGGATAACCTTGGGTAAAATGTGCCCCCAGTCGTAGACTGGGGTATGACGATACTTGTTCATCTCCTGGGATTATAGTCTTTATTTTTTTTTTAATTTTTGCATTGATTGTGATTGGGATTGGTGCAAGTCTTATATCAAGATACCCTATAGGAAGAAGATCTGATATAATGCACCCCACCTCTAGTTGGGGCGACTCCTATCACAAAGTCTCAATAGAGAAACCTGATATAATGTGCCCCAACTCTAGCTGGGGCGAGTCCAATCACAGATTCAAAATGAAAAAGCCATATATAATGTGCCCCAGCTCTAGCTAGGGCGCGGGATTGTCTCCTATATGTTCAGAAGATACGGCAGAGCCTACATGGGTTGTCTTTATATCCTAAACTGAGCGTGCGAGTTATAGTGTTCATTTTAGTCTGGAAACCCCCGCTGGGTTATTTATGTATTATTGGTATTATTGTTCTGGATGATACTCATCGGATGAAAGAAACCGCCCTGGGTTATCTACATACACTATTTTCCTTAGATTAGAAATCTAGTCAAAATATATTTTAGCCCTTGCCATACTATCTCATAATGTCAACTTTACCCGCAAGGGCTTTCTATATACCTTGGTAATCTACCAAGGATCATATCAACGTGTAGTTCGAGCACAGGTATCATTTGTTGTTTACTTAACAAAATGACTAGTAGTCAATTCTCAAGGAAATCACGGGACTTCTTAGGAGATACGCCCTGATATAGGACTGAGAAAATGTCGTGATTGCTGACATCTCTCTGGTTTTGACTGGATCGGCTTGGGTCTCCTATGTACCTTGGTGGTCTACCAAGGACAGATTGAGGTATAGTCTATTGGGGAAGGAGGAATTTTGTTTAAGGTGACGACCCAACCCGTAAAGGTTTCGCGTATCTTGGTGCTTACCAAGACTCAGGTTGACACCTAATTCTTTATTGGATGGTTAATTCTAGTATGGTTAGATCCATATTAGTGGGTTATTATCACGTTGAGTATGGTTCAATCCTAATTGATTGGGGGATTCATCATTAAGAAGCTCTATAGGGATTCTATTGTTTGATGACTCTATGGAGATTTTTAGTATTGATGAAGTGATTCACTTCCGATTGACGTGTTATTTTTGTCAATGGCGATCGAAGAAGGTTTCGTACATGTCCCGGGTTTTGTCAGGAGTTAGGTTGGATATTTTTTCCTGGTTTGAGAATCGTCTATTGTTTAGCAAACATGGAGAGCGCATATGTATTTTCTCAGAAGAGTCAACTAATTATTCCTAGAGATGTGCCCTGGTCTAAGGCTGAGAGAGTGTCACAGAGATGATACTCGTCTCTTCTTTTTATTTCAGTTTAACACACTTGGGTTTCTTATGTTCCTTGGCGGTCTACCAAGGATTTGCTCAAAATGCTACTGAGTATTCTTATTTTGCACAACCAATTTAATTAACGCTTATTTCAATGCTCATGAATAGTTTTTAGCTCAAAGGATGCTACCGAACCTTGCAAAGGTTTCCAACGTATCTTAGATAACTGAGAATTAAGTCAGCACGTAGTTCATCACACATAGTTGGGATTTTGTCAACCGAACCCATAAGGGCTTCTTACGTATCCCGGATGTTACCGGGAATTAGGCTGACACACAATTCCTATGCTTTGATGAGTTTGAATTTTGTCAACCAAACCCATGAGGGTTTCCTACGTATCCCGGATGCTGTGGAGAATTAGGTTGACGCATAGTTCCTGGGTCTACGAATGAGTTTGAATTTGTCAACTGAACCCGCGAGAGTTTCCTACGTATCCCGAAAGTTGGCGGGAATGAGGCTAACACGTAGTTCCTACTAAGTTCATTATGATTGAGGCATTTTCTTCTCATTCTAAGAAGAAATGGATGTTGTTTCTATTAGGAAAACATGGATCAGATGAAATATGCCCCAGTCGTAGACTAGGGCAGCGACAGGATAAGTTCCGTTGGGAAAACTAATCTGACACTTCCTATTGTGTGATTTATGATTATCAATAGTGTGAAGTATGCCACAGCCTACAGGCTATGGAGAAGACTAATTAGCTACTGATTGTGAAGCTAAATTAGTCTGTCTCGCCATTTGTCGGGGTGACAAATTTAGGAGGTTGCCGAATGGCGCAACCTCCTAGGCGTGCAGTTTTGTGAATTGAATCTAGTCAAGGATTGGTAAAAGTGATTGCCTGTATCGCTAAGGCTTGCAGATTGTTTGTTGTTTAAAGAGTCTTGGATATCATCTTTCATTGCATTGGATTGATGGTGTATTTTGTCTTTCGAGATTTGTTGTTTATTTATAGAGTGTATGGGTTTAGCATTTTGATGTTTCTCTGGAGCGAGATGGGTTTGCAAATATTTGGTATATCGCACTTGTAGGGGTAGGAGTTTTTTACTTGGTTCCCTAACTATACGCTAGTTTAAGTAATAAATGACACGCACTTACACCAAAGAAGGTATAATCGCAACCATCGCTCTTGGAGAGATGAACTTAATCCCTTTCCACCTAATAACCGGACAATGTTGGATAGTTAGAGATTAGTCATGGTTGCTCATGATTGTTTTCGTAGAATAAAGGCAGATAAGTATGATATGTCTTCTAAAAGTCATGTATGAATCTTAGTGATTCCAACTTTGCTCTCAAGTAGAAATCCTAAAGATAAAACCTTGACTTTATTTCTAGATGACATTATATTAGCCACAAATTCTTCAGGAGACCTCGATCAGAGGGAGTGCTTCGAAGCGCTCCCAAGGTCGACCTAGGATATCTGCACTCAGGATTTCCAATGACGTACTTACCCTTTCCACTTCTACTGCCGAGGAGACCTTTAGAGCATTTATAGCTGATGACTTGATGCTACTATCTCTTTGGGTGTTACACTAATAGAGGTGAAGAGCGGAGCGTGTATTCGACATAGCAGCTTGGTGCCCGAGTCAATTTTCACCCTTCTGACTCTAGAGGACTTGGAGTTGAGGGATTAATGCTATCATGTCCTATTGTTTCTATTCTTCAGTGGGACTTCCATGGATTCATTATTCGAAAGTTGAGAAATCTTTATCTATGGATGGTCTTCTTCTCTTGCCAAAAAATCTATCCTGGAGGTAACTTTAAAGTGTACCACACTTGTCTCATGGTTGAAAACCCGGCATCTTATGGTGCATGGTGGTTTTCTGGTTCTATGGCCTCTTAATGAATTTGAATCATAGGATAGTATCTGATAAGGCAGTATTCTTGGTGACGAGAGTCATAGGGATTTGAGGTGTTGTGTATAGTTGGTTCAGTGATGACTATAGGCGTACCAAACTGGTTTCAAAATTGACTATTGTTTATCAAAATTATAAGTTATCGTGAAGGTATGATGGTATGGTAGAACCTTTGATCATTTGAGGTAGGATGGTATGGTAGGATCGCCGACTGTTTAGGATAGTATGGTATGGTTGGATTGTTGACTACTTAGGGTTGGACAGTATTTCTCATACCTTTTCCTCTTTTCCTATGTTGTTTGTTTCCTTGAATATTTTCCAGATATGAATGAAGAATGTAGATAATCAGAAGTCAAAGCTTGCTATACAGGTTTGCTATATTTCTAGCAGTTTTTCGACCTTCATTCCATAATCTTGAAGAATTCTGAATTACTAATCGGATTCCAATCCATGTATGATAGTAGAAATTGTGATAACGTGATCTAGTCCATGGCTGGGGGAGTTCATACAGTTGGATGACCAAACCTCCATAGGTTTTTGGCTTAGTTGTCCTCTATTTGTTTTGGATAGCATGGAATGTGACAAAGGATTGTTCCAGAGGTGAGCCCTGATATAGGGCTGAGAGAATATTGTGAAACTGATACCTCTCCTTTTTTTCATTTCAATCGAACCCATTTAGATTTCCTACATACCTTGGTGATCTACCAAGGATCAGGTCGAATGTAGTTCCGATCTGAGATGATTCTAAGAATCGCACCTATTGCAGATAACTATATTTGTTGACAGCAATCTTGTCCTAGCCTAAGCAATAGCTAGTTAAGATTTGATTGTTATTTTTTAGTGGTATTTTTGCTCAAGTCTTTGAATTATGTTGTTTTTTCTTTCTTTTATTGGAGACTTGGAACTTAGAGTATTTTAAACGATTCTACAATTCACTCAATTCTGAGAAGATCCTATCAAGGTCAATTTTTAAAGACACTCTAATACACCCCAACGTTTTGCAGTAATGGGCACAGTCTATCAAGACAGACCTTCGGTAAGATCAAATTCTTATCTAACTTTTGAGTTTGTTGGACCCATTATTAGAGACAGACACTAGTTCTGTGACTGGTGAGGTAACTTGACTTGATAACATGTTCGAGGACTGCCTGTTAGCCTACTAGAGCTTCCTAGATAAGGTGTATAGGTGCGAGTGTTGTGTTGATGATGGCCAATTGATGCTAAATAATATGTAGGATGCCACAGGATTTTGTGAAGTATGATACCTAAGTTTCCTCATGTGTATGAAGGTTATGGATGCCTAAGTAGCTCATGATGCATAGTGCATGTGTAGTACTTTGGTACTGACTTTCTGTATTGTATAATTTTTATGATGTCTAATTCTAGAATGTTTTCCTAAGCAATGCATTGCCTAATCAGAGATACTAGTTCTCTTCTAGAAAGTTTCCTAGAATGTTTGCGTCAAGTACCTTTTTCTATTAGCCTTCTTCCTTGCTTTTTCCATGTCGTTTCTGATACGGAAAGTTGACCTCCTTTGTTCCTTCTTGCATTGCAACTGGAATTCTAATCAGCATTTTTTTTCTTCAAACAGTCTCTGAGTTTTGGTGGCATGATGGGAAAGTTCGGACATGAATAGCATAAGGTTATTTCAAGTCTCGCTTGGTTCAGATCAGTATTTCCTAGGATGGGAGCATCTGGCTTGGAATGGAGATCACTATTGATTTGGCTCGGGCTTTGAATTACTTTTTGGATGAGTTTTGGGAAAGGATTCGAATGAATGACTTATTTAGCAAGGCTTCTTTTCTTCCTTTCCCATATTTTTATAAGTTCATTTATAATTCTTTAAGTATTAGCCTATATGCCGTGTATATTTCCCTTTTCACTTTATGCAAGATTAATTTGTCTAGAGTATACTCAGGTAATCATATTCAAATGTTCAATCATCCTAATGATTGTCGAGATTTTTGCATCGGATTAATCTAAACTATGATGAAGATAAGTTCGATAGTAATTTAAACCAAGTATCCATAGTTATTAGTTAACGAGGTTGTCTATTTTCAATTCTATCAAGTTTTGACATTGACATTTTCTAATATTGTTATCGAGATTACCTAGGACCTATTTGTTATCCGAGGCTTCATTGATGGCTCTGCTTCACTTTTGCTATCTTGGACTGGGGTAGGCGGGATGTGCCTTCCCAAGATGACTCAGAGGATGGAAAATAAAAATGATGTAGAAACAAGTGTTAGTTACAGACTACTAACAAATGTTTTTTTTTTTTTTTTTGTGTGTCCAAGTAGTGTTAAGAGAGTTTTCTATTATTTTCTTTACTCCAACAAGTAGTAGGGAGTCGTACTTCCTATTTAATCCATGTAGAGAGTTTTGGGTAGTAATCCGGTCCAGTTGGCCCGATTCACTAGGTGTTGAGACACCCCTAAGACTTAATACTTGGATCATATAGAGAGTGTGATTCACCTAATGGCTTTCGTGTGACCACTCAATCTTTATAAACTTTCTAAGACCGGTCCTTTTTTATTTCTCTTAGCACTTACTTTCAGGATTTTACATTTTCAGAGGATTAGGGTAATTTGAGTCGATCTCGAGGTCTTTGTTGGTTCCACCCTGGTCCTAACTACTTTGTCCGTTTGTTTGATATGGCTTATCATTCTCTTCTAGTCTTTAAGTGTCTTTGCCTATGTGAGGCTCTTCTTGTTTTTGTTGTTTTTTTAAGTAGGTTATTCACTGCGTCTCTAAATTGGTTATGTCTAGATAAAGTCTTAGCTTATATTAGTCAGTCTTCATTTTGTTCAGTTACCTAATCTTTCAAGAAATTTTTTTCTCGCGGACAAGTTTGGGCTCTAAGACTTTATCTATTATTCTTCGTGTCGTGAGTCTTCGGGATGTTTCTTCCATCGTTCCGATTTGAGGAAGTCTTATGTATTTCTTTAAGGCTACTTAGATACTCCCAAGTCGAAACATGTGTAGCAATTCCACAACAGGGCTCCTAAGTTTTCTTTCTAACGCTCTCAAATTGTTTGTCAATATCTCACCATCGTTTAGCTTAAACAAGACATTTCTTCTAACGTTTTTCCTTTTGATAATGATCTAATTTTGTATTGAAATTATATTATCATTATTTTGACTATTCACGATGTGTGAATTACGATAAGCAAATTAATTTATGAAAGTTGGAGTATGAAGACCTAAGTCGACCTTAAATAAAATAAGCTTGCATTTAGTGATTTGTAGATGTAGTACATAGGCATATAGGATAATACCTAGTTTACTAGAAAGTACTTATGAAACTAAGGGAGACGAAGATATAAATGTTTCTTTCCCTTATTCTTTGATGGTAAAATATTCTCCTGAGATACTTATGATCCATTCTTGGATGAGATCCTTGACACTGTTTTTGAGTTCCTGGCACTGATTGGTGTGGCGACCAGTTATTCTGGAGTGACACTAGCAGAATGTACGATGGTCAAACCTAGGATCCTGAAGGTTTCCTAGGTCAGGGGGAATAGGTGCTAATAGTTTATTCTTGAAGTAGTAGCGGTAAGCTATGAGAGAGTGGCATATTAAATGAGGCGAATCGTGTCCATAATTAAATAGACTTGAAGGTTTGATGAGGAAATTGAATTGAGATTGGTACTTGAATGCGGTTTTGTGGAGAACTGTTGGGATATGGAGTAGAGATAAAATATTGGTGTTCTGGGTGAATAATGGTCCAGATGACCTGTTTGGTCTCATCAATAGATTAGCTTATGCAGTCCAACTGCTTACACAGCTTGGACCTATCCCCTAGGATTGGGTTTTCCTTAGGTTCAAGGCACTTCTCCCAACTGGGCAGTTCTTGACTTGCGGCGGTAGCACAAGTGAAGTGTTTTAGTTTAGCAAGGTTGTTGTGATTTTTAGTAGCAATCCATTTTCCATGAGAAAGCCTCTCGATTCATGATTCGTCCCAACATTTTATCATTCTAAGGGTATTTCCAGGTGACGATAATTGGTCCTCTTCTTAGGATAGTGAGATTGGGTTCATCTAGCTCAACATTTGTGTTAGGGAGGAAATGTCTTCTGGCGTCATTGAGATCTTAGAGTCATTTTGAGTACTTCTAACAGAGATAGGGATCGGGTCTATTTTACGATCTTGCAAGCATATCCCAGATGGCTTTTAGCAAAAGCTACCTAAAGTAGATTTCTTAAGTTTATTAAGTGACTAACCAACCTAGGCTTCTACTATTGAACTTTTTAAGGATGCAAATTACCCTACCTCTATGCGTGGTTATACTCTTGACTATACATGAGTATGTCTATTAGATGATGATGTTCGTGCTGTGCATATGCAATCTTAGGAAGACGTAGCTCTAGCAGACAATTCTTAGATATATTGTGGACAGACCCCGGTTTGGACTTGACTTTCGTAGGACCAGGGTAACTTGCAACTTTTGGTTCATCCTCAAGTTTAAAGTTACAGTCATCCTAAGACTATGACATGATTGACCTTTTATCCTTAGGGTTTAGATTCTTCTTCATAGGACTCTAGGGCACAATCGTAATTTTATTTCTCAAGACATGGACCAGGACTTCTAGGAATTAATAACAGAAATATCCTTTCTCTTTTTTCTTTTCAAAGTAGGGATATTTTGCTCCTAGAACTTGGTGATAGACTCGTCTTTTCATTTCAATTTGATCACCGTTCTTAGGTCCTAGTAGTAGAATTATCCTAGATTCTTCCCATGGATTTTTATTTTTTTTTAGCACTTAGTGACAGGATTGTACTATTCAAGCATAGATCATGGATCCTAGGACTTGATGACAGGATTATCCCCTTTTTTTTCTTTTCAAAGTAGGGATAATTGCTCTTAGGACTTGATGACAAACGCGTCTTCCTTCCTCAGAAATTGATTACTGTTCTTAGGACCTAATGACGAAATTATCCTACATTTTTCCTCAAAACATGGATCATTTTCCTTAGGACCTAATGGCAGCTTTATCATTTTTCTCCCTCTAAAGATAGAATATTATTATTCTTAGGGCTTGAGGAAGAGTCTAAGACGTCTTTGATTTCATGATGTCTACTGAGAGTGAATTCATTTTGACGGTCTGACTGGTAAACCCTGGATGGCCTCTTATTAAGATAGATTTTGACCGGATTGAGGCATTTTGAACCTAAAAAAAAATGTCTTCCTAATGGTGCATAATTCCTAAGGTATAGGCTTTATGAGAAAGGACACTATATTTAGGACTCCACATGAATCTCCTAGGAAAAGGTAACCCAGGATATGTTTATGATTTGGATCACACAATCCTGATGTGATTGTGTGATGACACTTTTTTATGTTTTGGTAGTTTAACGTCATTTCGCATGATCGAGGTAGATTCTTTCACGTTGTCTTTAGCGGATGAACTTTAAACAGGCTTGTTTAGCAAAGCTATGATTACTTTCTTATTCTGAGATGGACTTTTTTATTTATTTATTTAAAATCGAAGATACTGGTAATTTTGTTAAGGTATGTTTTAAGCAAATTATTATGGAGGCAATGGGCATTATTAGTTTGATGTTTTATGTTTGATGGTTTATTGGTTAAGTGAAGTAAGAATTCTTGTTCTTTCCTACAACTTTCTCTGTATTCAAATTTTTGCAGACGTTTTTGATACCGAGCAAACTAGCAATGCGTGGGATAGAACAAGAACTCTTACATGGATTATTATACCCCTACTTATCCTAGACGTTTTTTTCTATATACCTAGTACAAACAGTAACCTAAATAAGTGAACAAGAATTTAAGAAAAAAAACATCTTTCTCCAAAATAAGTGTCCTAAGTAGAATAGGGTTTCAGCTATCATCTATCCTAGGCTCGCTACATGTGATTTTGGCTTGATTCCCAGACCTTCAAACCTCCGACATCCTTCCCGGGAGAACATCCATCTTTGGTTGGTGGTCCAAGCGAGAAGAGGTTTGTAGTCGGATCCCGGGGTATGCAACCCCTGGCCTTGCTTCTACTAACTTCTCTTTCTAACCTATGGGTTTTCAAGGCTTAGATTGGTGCAATAAAACCATCGATAAAAGCCTCTACTACCAGCCTCTCTATCCCTAAGAGGGTTACGGCTTGGGTTTTCATCATGATATGCAATCAAAGTAAGTGCTCGTGCGTTGGAGAGAATATACAATAATGTAAATACAGAAATGTAAAGATGGTATTTAAATGCAGTATTTAAAGACAGTAAATATAAATGTAGTAAATAAAGACAGTAGATATGTATGCGTGCCTATATACACACATGAAATGATATGCTTTGTATTGTTTTGTTAATATTGTTATTGTTACTATTATGTTTTTGATAAGGAATTGTTTATGCTTAAAATCAAAGATGTAATGTTTGGATTTTATTAAACAATGGATATGGATTTAGACTCCAACTACGCCTGACTCTCTTATAAAGTCCCCACCGGAATCGCCAACTGACGCACCCCAGATTTCGATTAGCGGAAGAAATAGAGAATCAGGAAGAGGGTGAAAACAAGTTTCACCTCTCCTTTCTAAATCATCCAAATCCATTCATTTTAAAAATGATTTTTCAAGGAATTTCTAGGCATCGGTTTGGAAAACTTCTTGGGTAGAGATTTTTTGTTAAAAACAGAGTCACCACCAAGCGTGGGGTTAAATGGTGTGCTAGGTCACTAGAATTTTAGAAATTCATTTTTCCTTTTGAAATGGCCTGTGTTTTGACTTCCATAGGTCTATGTACCAGAGATATTCTTTAAGTTCGGGAGTCGGTTATGCTCGGGGAAGGTGTTCGACACCCCATGACACCCGTCCAAAGACGGTACCTCAGTCAAAATAGATATTCACTATTAAGCACTATCCAAGCAATTTTCTTTGATTCACTTAAACAAGAATAATTCCCATTTTTAAAGTTTTTGTTCTTTTTTATGTATTTTTAACATGATTTAAATGAAAACAGATAAATACTACAGCTACTACTAGTCAATGACACCCAATAATAGTTTAACTGACATGTAAATATGCAGCCTATATATATATATATATATATATATATTCACACTCTATATATACACATAGTATATTAATGGAAACTAAAGAATTAGAAAAAGAAAAAGTTACCTTAAACTTGGGTCAATATCCAAAATAAGAGAGAGAGAGAGTACAATAATAAAATAAGTGAAAATAAAAATGAGTAATTTCATATATATATACATATACATGGAGAGAGGCGGTTCATGGGGTCTTTACATTTAATTTATTATTATTATTATTATTTATAAAGATACATGTGTCCAACATCCATCCAACAAGTTTTAAGTCATCCATGTTCTTGTCCAGTAGTGAAAGAAATTACATAAGTCCCCACTTGAATCTTTGAAATCATTTAAGCCCAAAAGTTAAATTTAACATTTTAAAATAATAGTTGGCCCCCAAATTTTAAAAGTCAAATTAATTTATCAACCCCAAAATTCTTGAAATTAAATTTTAATACCATAATGACCCCTTCAAATTTTTAAGTGAAATTTAAATGACCTAATAAACCCCATTATTTTCTAAATGTTCTAAAATGTAAATAAAAATTATGTACACACAAAAAATCGGGTCTTATAATTCTTCCCCCCTAAAAGAAATTTCATCCCGAAATTTAATTACCTTAAATGAATAAATGATGCATATGTACTTCCCACTAGTTAGGAACAATGAACAATAACTAATATAATGTAGTACTTGATGCATATATACTATCTACTAGTTAAGTAAATGACTCTAAACTCATGTTCCAAACTGACCTTGCAACTTAACGACCTATCATATGGTCCACTACTGACATGACACTAACACTAGGTCTACAGAACCTATAACCTAAGCTTTGATACCAACTGTAATGACCCGATTACCCAGGACGTAGCAGAAGTGTAATGGTAGAGTGGTGTGTCTTTTGCATCTATTTCTCCGTAAAAATAAAAGGGAGAAACTGAGTGGCGGTTTATTAGGTCATTTAAATTTCACTTAAAAATTTGAAGGGGTCGTTATGGTAATAAAATTTAGTTTCAAGAATTTTGGAGTTGATAAGTTAATTTGACTTTTAAAATTTGGGGGTCAATTATTATCTTAAAATGTTAAATTTAACTTTTGGGCTTAAATGATATTTCAAAGATTCAAGTGGGGACTTATGTAATTTTTTTCACTACTAGACAAGAACATGGATGGCTTAAAACTTGTTGGATGGATGTTGGACACATGTATCTTTATAAACAATAAAAAAAAAATTAAAAACCCCATAAATCACTTCTCTCCATATATATATATATGAAATTACTCATTTTCATTTTCACTTCTTTCATTATTGTACTCTTTCTCTCTCTTCTTTTCGATATTGACCCAAGTGTAATGTAACTTTTTCTTTTCCAATTCTATGGTTTTCATTAATATACATGTGTGTATATATAAAGTGTGAATATGTGTGTGTGTGTGTGTGTGTGTGTGTGTGTGTATTAGACTTATAATTTTAAACAAAAATATTTAAATGGTGCAAAGTTTAATTTATAGTAGAAATTCTAAAGTTTTATTAAAATAGTAATTTTAGTATTTTGTTGACTAATAATATTGCTGATAAGTCAGGGAATAGTTTTGTAACAATTAAATTATTGATCGATAAATTTGATAAACGTAACTATAATATTTTAGTTGAAAAATTAATATTGTGTTGAGAAAATAAAATGTTCAATTTTAATAAATTTTATATAAATAAGGAAATTTCGGAATGAGAAAATTTTTATTTTAGTGTCACGCATTTCATGCGTTGCATTTTATATTAGATTTATTTAAATAAATTTTTAGTTTAGGCCCTAACAATATTAGGTTCATAGGTGACTCCGACTCCGACAATATTTCGATATTTGTATAATAGAGGTACAAATATTGAGGTGAGTATACTGTCTTTTATGTTAATTGTCCAATTATATTTTTGTATGAAAATATGAAAAGAAAAGGTTTATTAAAATTGATTATTTTATAACGTTAAATAGATCAAATAAATGGTTGATTGTGAAAAGTGATTTTTATTATTATACTTATATGCCATAGTATGATCCCGACAAGAAGACATGTCCTATAGGATGTTATTGGTCCTAATAGGAGAGCATGTCCTGTAGAACATTGTGTTTTGACCTGACAAGAAAGCAAGTCCTGTAGGTGTTATAGTTGTTGTTATTTTTGTTGTTGACGATGATGATTATCATCATGATATAGTGGTTTATACCACGTGTTGGCTCCTACCATTAGAGATATTGAATGGTCTTGACACTGATGACATCATTAGATTCAACAGTTATATAGGTTACAGTACCGTTATAACTCTCGATCGTAAGGTGAAACGATCCTATAGCTAGTAGAGAAATATATTTTCTGATATTTTATTTTATAAGAGTGGTTTGATTAGTTGATTTATATTCAGTTTCTATTTGTTGATGATATTTGTGAATTTCATCATTGTTCAGTGCGGTTATATTTTGTTTTGAAAAATATCATTGTGTTTATATTCTATTTTGGAAAGTGGTTTTGATAAATGTACTTGATCCATAAAATATTTTTATATTATGAAGACAGTATACCGATAAAATATTTTATCTCAGATACTCCGATTAGAGACGGGTCCACTACTAGCGTTAGGTAGAACCAAAGGGTGTTGTGGCTTTTTTGGCTGTCAGGACAGGTGTTGATCGGGAAGGGTTTGAATTTTGTAGTTTTGTTATAGAATAGTTGGTTATATATATAATCGTTGAATTTTGAGTTGGTAAAATATATTATATTTTTGAAAATCTATGCCAATTGACAGTTAGTGGCTATTAATTATTTTTATCATAGTGGCGTAGCAAAAGCGTGGTGGTGGAGTGGTGTGTCTTTTACATTTATTTCTTTGTAAAAATAATAGGGAGAAATCGAGTGGCGGCCTTAGAAAATTGGGTCGTTACAATATAGGTCTGGTAAAGTTATCTAGGAACTTCACTTGCGGTGTAAAAGATAAGTCGAGATACCGGGTATTGGTTCCTGATTCTCCCTTCTTTACTTCTTGGAGTTCTTTCTCCATCTGTAGTAACTTTTCGGTCAGTAGGGATGTCTTCTAGGATTGCTTTTTCACCTCCTTTTCGAATCAGTTATTTGTTTCTAGTATAACTGAGCTAGCATGTGGTTTAGCCGAGGTCATACTTGGATTTGGGTTAGTCACAGTCGTAGTGCCTTGTGGTTGAGGTCCAATCGGGATTGATTCTCCAATAGCAAGGCTAGGGCCTTAGCAACTAGAAGACTGATGGTTAGTTATTGGTTCTATCGGATCTGGGGTTTGAACTGAGACTACAGGGTTTCGCTGAGACTGGTAGTTGTTGTAGAATCTCGGAAATCTGGCTGACAAATTGTTTTAGTGAGACCATGTCTTCTTTTAGTTAGGTTACCCCGACAAGTTCATTTAACCGTTCCTTTATGTCTTCCATTTGGATAGGTTGTCGTGCTTGTGCACGAGTGCAAACTAGTGAATAGAAAACGTGAGTTTTTATATGCGGAGGAATCTTCCTAACTAGGCAAAAGTTGTGTTAGTATTATAGCTTACAAGGGCGTTTGGGTTTTGACCATGACTCAGTTTGAAATGAGATTTCCATTACTTCTAAATTTTATAGTTTATAACCATATCGAATTTTGACATGAATATCCCATAGATGGGGTGTCTTTTTCTTAAATTTACAGACTCGATTAACACTTTTTTATTTAGACGAATGGAAATCTCGTATCAATTCTTTGTCATTATTGACCTCAAACTAAAGTAAGGCCTGAATCAGACAAAATAAAGTTTCCAAGTCTAATAAAATATTGTATAGTAATAATAAAGATTCTCATTATTCCTCCCCATGGCTTGTTCAACAATCAAATTTTTTTAGAATAATTTTCGACTGTGACTAGGCTCATAGGTAAGGAAAAATGACAATTCCTAATTGGGTATTCCGTTCTTTACTAGTCCTAGAAGTCCTCTTTTGTATGGTTTCAGTGCAACATATATACAAACAGCAAGATAAATGTCTCTCTCCAAGATAGTGTCCTAAGTACAATAGGGTTTTGGGTATCATTATATCCTAGGCTCACTATATGTGGTTCATGGATTTTCTATTAATGCATCCTAGAAAGCTACAGTTCCCTGATCTTCAAACCTCCAACGTCCTTCTCGAGGGAACATCTATCGTTGGTTGGTGATTCGTGCGAGACAAGTTTTGAAGTCAGATCCCAGGGGACAAACTGCCAAACCTTACTTCTACTGACTCCTCTTTCTAGTCAAATAGGGTTTTGGAGCTTAGGTCGATGTGATGAAATCGCATGATTTCAGTCCCTACTACCGTCCTCTCTAAACCTAAGAGGTTTGCGACTTTGGGTTTTTTTTTCTCTCATAATATACAATGCAAAGTGGTGTTTGTGCGTTGGAAAGAGTTTACATACAGTAAATATAAATATTTAAATACAGTAATGTAAATGTAGATATTTAAAGACAGTAAATTAAATGCATGTAATAGTAAATAACAATAAATAAATGCATGTAAGTATAAAAGCAAACATATTAATAGAATTTTTTTGAGGAAATTATTTATATTCAAAACCAAAGACATATTTCTTAGGTTTTATTTCATCGTGAACATAGATTTAGACTCTAACTAGGCTTGACCCTCAAAAGTCTCTAGCACACTGACGCACCCCGGATTTTTGGAAGTAGAGGAAGTAGAGAATGGGAAGAAGTAGAAAATAAAGTTTCATTCCTCTCTCTCGAAATCCTCAAAAATTCGTTCATTTTCAAAAAATAAGCTTCAAAGGCTTTTCTAGGCACCGGGTTTGAAAATGTTATTTAGGCTGGGATTTATGTAGAAACCGGAGTTGCCACATAGCATGAAGTTAAATGTTGTGCTAGGTCATCGCGATTTTTCGTAAATCATTTTTATTTTGAAATGGCCCAAGTTTTTGCCTCCAAAATAATTGGTGTTTACTAGAGATTTCTTTAAGTTCGGGGGTTAGTTATGCTCGGGGAAAGTGTTAGGCACCCTAAGACACCCATCCGAAGACTATACCTAAGTCTAAATAGATTTTCACGTTTAAACAAGTCTAAGTAATTTCCTTCAGTTTTGGTTAACACAATAACTCCCGTTTTTTAATGTTTTCGCCTTTTTATGCTTTTTTTTAATGTTTAAGAAAATAAGAAAACTATATTATCTAATAGCAGCAATAGATAAAACACATTAAATGAAAATATTTTAATTTTATTTTTTAATGTCGACTGAACTAGTAAAGATTGCCTACGTATCCCGATTTTCATGGGAAATCAGGTCGAAACGTAGTTTATCGTTTTAAGAAGATTTTTGTTTAAACAAGTAACCAAACCCGTATATGGGTTGCCTAGGTTTCTTATATAGCTGAGAATCAAGTCAATACATATTTCATCTCGAGATGACTTTAATTTGTTTTTTATGAGATAAGAAACATAAATCGCACCGATGATAAGTGGATATACACTTTTGATTTTGTCAAGAACACTCTAACCAAACTTACTCACTTAGGCAAGTTTAGTGTTCAGGTTTAGGTTATTAGTTTGAAAAAAAAACAAATATATCGTATTTGTGTCATCCCTACTCATAACTAAAAAAACTGAAACGTTTCTGAAGAAGGTGCACACTTATCTCCGAAAGAATAGAGGTTCTCCCTTTATTCCGAATTTTAGCCACAAGGGTCTCGACAGAGTAGTGTGTATATATATATATATAAGGTGGCAATTCATAAGCCTGTGACTTAGTGCGAGGTTGTGTTCTAAACTATTGCAATAAAGTAAAAGTCAGTTGTTAGTAGTCAGCAGTTAGTAGTTTATTTTGAGTTTATTGGAGTTTTGTTTCATGTGTTCTTGATAATGCTATGCACAATTGATGGTGTTCTTGATGTTCTTGGCATGTTCTTGATGTTCTTGACATGTTCTTGATGTTTTTAACATGTTTTTGATATTTTTGACACGTTTTTTTATATATACATTATGTATATGATCTATGCATCTAAGAACTAACCAAATACGCTATATACAAGCAATATAATAATTAAATAAAATCAAAAAGTAGTTTAAGAGGATTTACCTAACTTAGGGGAGTGGTCTTTCTCTAAGTGTTTTCCTTTTTCTCATTCTTTGATCTTCTTGGTTGTTTTTTATCGTTCCTCAACAACTTTTGAGATTTTGTTCTAAGACTTTCAAGTACATATTTTTTAAGTTTTTTTGACAATTTGAGAGTGTTTATAAAGTAGAAGGCTTAAGAATTCCCTAGATTCGAGAGAGATTTTTGAAACTAAAGAGAGAAAGTCTGGGTTCAAGCCCTTTGGAATGAAAAAACAGGGTGCCTATTTATAGGCTCGGGGGAGCTTGCGCATTCCCCAATGTCTAGGCCTACCTAGTCTTTTCCTTACGGTTTGTTTGGTCTAGATACTACCCTTTGATGTCTCTCACTTTTTTGGTTGAACCAAATCTTGAAAATTTACTAAGATTCTCTATGTAATCATTAGATTTTGTAATGATTACACAATCTTCAAAATATTTAGATAATGATTGCTCATGATTGCCAATCATTACTCATCATTGGTCATCATTAGCCATCATTGGTTGGCACATAGGTCATTGAATGATTGATGTGATGTTTTTGGTTCGGTTTGCTTGCTAAGTGCTAGCTACTCGAAGCAATTCGGTTACTTGCATTAAATGCCCCTTGATATTCAATGAATGTAATCTCTACATGTCACTTTTGTATTGAATGCTTAATTTGATATTTGATTTGATGGGCTTTTAATACCTTTGATGTGATGGGAATTGATCTGATTAGTTTTGTAACTGTTTAGTTACTTTTGAAGTAATTAAGTTTCCTTACGATATTTTGATCAAAATATATTAAGTATTTGAATGTAGTATTTAGGGGTTTTTTTTAAGCATTGTATGATTGATGTGATATTTATTTGATGGATCATTTATTATATGATGTGATGGAAAACCGGTTCAATTAGTTTTCTAACCGTTAATTATTTTTTAAGTAACTAGGTTTCCATCCTAAATATTTTGATAGAAATATCTTGAAAAGATCTTTTCATTAAATTCTCATCAACAAGGCATTTATTTCTTGATTAGGCCTTGATGCAATGGGCCTTAAATGTTTGTTATGATGACATTCGGTTTAGTTGGTTTTGTACCGTGTCTTTAGCATTAGTTTACCTTGAGCAACTAGACTTGTCATGGTAGGCTTTTGACATGATTTCTTGAAGATTAATACTTTAAACAAAAATTTAAAGAAGTATTTTTTATGTCAAAAAGACGAAACCAGTGATAGTAAAAGTTTAGGGGTCAAAACAAGAAACAAATTTAATTGGTGAAATTTCCTTAAGTTAAAGGATAGTAACTAATTTGTATTCATATTGAAAGTGATTTTCGGAAAATCAACCATTAATAATGTCATTTTAGCCCCTTTAGGAATTTTAAGTTTGACCCGAAACTTTTACTTATATCGAATTTAGTTAAATTGACAATTTTATATTTTCTTATATTTTTTATTTTATAGTATCCAACGTAATCTAAGACAGAAATTCGTTCTATTGAAACCCCAGCTTAAAGTTTATCCAAACTTATACTTTAGATCCGATAATAAATAGGCAGGGTAAAATGCGGTGTCTACGATAACATTGAAAGATCAATTATGGTAAGTTATATTTCAGTAAATTATGTGTAATTTCCATTTGTGCATTTCAGCTTTTAATTTCAATATTGGCTAATCGATAAAATTGTGCATTTTGGATTTGATTTCAATATTGGCTCTCTTGTTTCAAAATTGCCGAAATTCTAAAATTATATTCGAAATTTATTTTATTGGCAATCTTTTGCAAGTTAGCCCATTAATCTCATATTTTTGTTGATATGATTTATTTTTCTTCGTCGTCAATATATTATTGCATATATATGACGATTGACGTATCTAATTTTGGTTAAAGGATACTGTTCGAGTGTGCTAATTTAGTATTTTGTAGTTATAGATTTTGTTCATAAAGAAGAATTCCTTGTATTTTTGTATGCTCAGAAGTATGTTAGTGTAGTGAAATACCACGCTCTGAGAGAATTTTTTTCATGTGTTTAATAATGAACATTCACTAGATTCTATTAGTGAACATTCTCTAATAGCATGTAATTAGTTAATGTTCGGTAATAGCATGTGAATGTTAAACAAATTCAATTACTGAACATTCACTAATAGGCTACAGGCGTTCACTCGATGCAAGTTGCGAACATCCACTAAATAACTTGTGAACGTTCACTAATACAATTAGTGAACATTTAATAGATACCAAGTGAACTTTCACAAGAGTAATTTAGATTTAATGTTCAATATCATTTGCATTTATTGTTTCAATTGATCTAATTTATTTATTTTTTGTTAATATAAGGGAACATTCACTAATATAATTTTACATTCACTAGGGAAGTATAGTTTGAGTGTTCACCATCGGTACAACGCAGTCTTTTTCAATTGATAATACGTGAACGTTAATTGAAAAAAATAATTTATAACTTAACCACAAAAGTGTGATGAGCGTGTTTTACCATTGGTAACGCATTTTGTTGGCCCAAAAGATTTAATCAACAAATTTAAATCTAAGATATCAATTTTCTTAATTGATTATTATTATATAAACCAACGAAAAACTTGTAACAACCCGACCCGGTTTTCCAGGGCCACTACTATGGTTTCTCTTATAGAGAATTTCCTAGCCTAAAACCACCTCATCAACTTCCTAATATACAATATGCAGTAAATTTCTTAATGAGGGCAATAAATTCTTGTTACTAATTTTACGACGGCAAATATTTAATCTAATAATCACCATTCAAATATCACCAATTAAAATCACTTTCCATTTTATATTTAATCCACTCATTTTTTTTTCCCAATGGCGACCAATTTAAAAGTCTCAGGTTTATAATTTAAATCCCTATTTTCAATATTTTATTAACTCCGATTATCTCAACACCATTTTATATCAAACCGAATTCTTCAGTATATTACAATTTAGACATTTTACAAACAATTTCGTTAACTGAATATTCAATACATTAAATTTGGGAGAAATATTTTACATCAACTACGATAATTATAATTACCGTTTTCGCCGATTACAAAATAAATCATCATTACAATTTCTACAACTAGAAATTTCAAATGAAATTCTTCTCTTGTTTTCTCAGAGCCATCCCTGCAACCAAACACTGTGGGGGTTGTGAGCCAACGCTCAGTAGAACTCCAACCCCTCTAATACGTGCATTTAATTCATCACATAAAACCACATAATCATGTTCGTCATATAAATTTAACACATAACCACATAGGCATGCTCGTTGCATAAATCCTGCATCGTCTAACATATTTCACATAATTTCGACAGATAAAATATCATAACAATATACTAAATAATTTCATAATCACCCACGAGACAGTTAAATACAATTAAATGCATATATTAAGAGTGACAGAAATTCTACCTTTCCCAAATTTTTCGATGGCCATGAGATTGGACGTTATATTTTTGGTGGGGTGGTTTGTGTCATTTTTCCTTTTTCCTTTTCTTTCTTTTTTTTTTTCTTTTTTTTTTTTCAGCGCTTCTTCTTCGTTTTCTGTTTCCTTCTCTGTTTTGCTTTCAGTCGCCGACTCTATTGCCGACGACAACCTCTCACCGCCGATCACCTGCTCCCACCGCCGGACCAGACGATCGACTCACTGACCGAACCCACTACACTCACCCATACACGGCAGCACACATACCCACGACGAACATAGCACCACCGCCACCGACGACAAGCACTCTCTCTCTAACTTCCACTCACCGCCGGCCAAACTAAACTAATCGACAGCGACACCCCCACAACCGACGACTGAACGAACACACACACAACCTGATCAAATACCCACACCTATCAACACACACAAAGCCGAACCCACCTTTTCTCTCTCTAACTCTCTGGCCAACTCCAATGACCACCATCGCCTGCACACACACACCGCAGCAGCAACACACACACAGACAATGCTCAAACACACATACCGCAACATACACAACACGCACAAATGAAACACACCCAGTTGGCAAAACAAAGTGCTCGCGCGCACGCACACACACACTATTGTCCGATCAACACACCCACACACCAGTTGTGATAACACACACACACACACACGCCGTCGGACAAAACCGACAATAAACAACACATACACAGGGATGAACAGACGCACCTACCACGACGACCACACACCGTCGGCAACCTACTGATCACACACACACTCACACAACAATGACGACAATAGAACAACGCACATATACACACTCACGAGGGATGAACGGCGACGCCACACACCACCGGAGTGAACGGCGATGCCACACACTCACACACCACCGTCGACTGAACGACAGCACCTTCGATCCTCTCTCTCTCTCTTCTATTTTCGATTTTCTTCTTTTGAGAGTTGAGATCATGATTCGCATGAGGTAATTTATATGCATGTTTATAGTGGATCAACTTAGTCCCCTGCTTGCCATGTCGAGATTATCTTGATTCTTCTTCTCGGTTTGAGTTTGATCGCCTTCCACTGTATATATGTGTCTATATCTATATATATATATATATATATATATATATGTATGTATATATATATATTATCTTATTCCCTAATTACACTAACGCCCCCTCAGTTTTGTTAAGTTTTTAATTAAACCCAAACTAATATTTAATATTTTGAACATTACAAATTGACCCCTAAAATATTTAAATCAAATAATAAATTACGCCATCCACCCCGTTATTTTTGAAATATTATAAAATACGACTTAAATAAAAATCAAGGTCTTATAAAAATGTTTAGCTAAGTGCACACCTAAATAATCAGAAAAGTAACAATGCAACATACAAAGATTTATCCTATTTTAGCAAGTTATGTACTCTTACCTACGTCTAGTCTCCTGAGCTCCACAGGGATTTCGTAATCCACTAACCCTTTGATTCTTTTCCTAGGTATTAACCAAGCCCTTAAAATTCTAATTCTTTTCACCAACTTAGAGTCAACCTTTACAACCCTGATCCTTTTTCCAGTCTCATAATCAACCTATCACACTCTTACACTATTACACTTATCCTTTACATAGGCTTAGGAAGAATCTTATCTCACTCTAATTCTATTACATGAAGAATTTAACCTAATCTTTTTCATAGGCTAAAGATGAAACCATAATCATTTTCTGAGGCTAAATATTAAACCCTAATTTTTTTCTCAGGCTAAAGATCAAAACCTAACTACCCAGATTATACACCGTCCCAAACATGTCTAATCCACCAAAAACTCACAAATACAAAAGATTTCAACTTTATTCCCATAAGAAATTTCAACCACCACAATGTCATTATGCTCAATTAATGTCTCAAAATACTACATGATATATTCTATGTGTGCCACAAATTTGATTTAAACAGTTTAATGTACAAATAGCAAATAACCAAATTTCTCAAATAAAAATCATTTTTAAAAGATTTTCACAATATTATATTTGAAAACGATTTTTATTAAAATAATTAATTCAATTAATTAAACAAATAATCTAAGAAAGATAAATAATTAGCTTGAAAATATCTTACTGGAACTTATTGAAAACAATTATGATAATTTAGTGACTAACACAAATCGGTGACAAAAACTTTTAGCGCTTCAATCAAGAATTCTTTGAAAAATCTCTCTTATAAATTTCAGCTAAAGAAAATCTCTCTTATAATTGTCAAAAACTGAGTGTTCTTGATTATCAAATTTGAAAAATGCAAGTCGTTATTTATAGACCTTTAAATAGAACCTCGAGCGGTTACTTTTCAAATTCAAAGACTTAAAAAGACTCTTTGATACCCCATATATTATATACTTTTAAAATAAGTATGTTTCATTTAAAAATACTTTTAGAAGAGCTCGATTTGGTCTCCAAATCTTTTTTAATTCAAAATCTTTATGGATAAGAAGTAATTTCATTAATTCAATTAAGAGAATAATTAAATATGTGGAACAAATAAATAGGAAACAAATATTATATATAAGTAAAACATTTAAATTCCTTAAAAAACTCATTTAAAATCGTAAAAAATGAGGAGGTTTGACCAAAAAAACGAGTTAGTCAAAAAGTTGACTATAGACCGTCAGTTGACTGAGCATGCTGCCAGTTGACCGCTCTCTCCAATGGTCACTCTTATGACCGCTGGCTAGCCTTCGGTCGATTGACTGACCACTTGGCTGGTTAACTGATCCGTCCGTCCAGTATACTTCCTTATTTTTCCTTATTTCGGCTACTAGATTCGTTAGTCGACCGACCCTACCCATCAGTTGATTGAAATGATTAGTAGATCACTCATTTCACTTCCTTAAGCTACTGTTTTGGTTAGACAACCGGCCCCTTTCGTCAATTGACCAAATTAACCCAAAAAATACACAATTTTAAGTGTTAAAACCATTTTTTCAATTAGACCCTTAACCAAAAATATTTTTATGACTTAATACTTTTTTAAAAACCATATTATGACTTTAAACTTATCATTTCTTACTAAGACAAACATAAAATTTATTCATTTTCAAGTGTCGTGTGTTATCCAAATTCGGATTGCATTAAGAGCATAAAAATAATGAGTTCTTTTTACCTAATTGTCTTCAATGTCTTCAATACTCTAAAAATCTTTATTGTCTTAATCTTGCACCCATCTTGAATTCTTCAACGATTATTCTTTTTGAACAATTATTTATCTCATTTCAACATATGGAGCTTAATTCTGAAACCACTCAATAAATATATTAGTTCCATAAAATATCATACTTAATTGTCTATCAAAATATTAGGTTCAACATATTTAGTTATTATATATGTATATATTCATTTTGGTGGAGTATATAATAATGCATATAATAATTTTTACCACCATGTTAAGATTTTTTTAAAAAAATTAGAGAATGTACTATTTGATGGAATATCTTAAGAGAATGTTCACTATTTATTTATTTATTTATTTTAATATTCACTTAAACTAACTTAACGGAATAAATTATCTTTGAGATATTCCAGTGAATGTTCATTGATTGTGTGTTTTATGTTTATTTAGGTAGAAAATAGGAAGTCGTGTGGTTTTAATGTGCCAATTTTATGGATATACAATAAGTATTAGGGTTGATTCTAATTTCACATATGATATGCTAATTTAAAAGTTAATAGCACGCGATGTTACTTGTTGATTGTTTTTAGCTTTATTACTCAGTTACCTAATCGCGATATGTGTTTAATTTCTTGTCAATATATATATATATATATATATATATATATATATATTGATTGTTTTTAGCTTTATTACTCAGTTACCTAATCGCGATATGTGTTTAATTTCTTGTCAATATATATATATATATATATATATATTTTAAATTTTAAAATTAACTTTTAAATATTAAACATGGGGTAATTAAGTCATTCACTCCGTTTGGTACGTGGGATTCGACACAGGATTAAAATTGCCATAGGAATGATAATTTAATTCATATTTTTGGTACATGTGATTAAATTTTATTTCCATTACCAATTATTTCCTAATCTCACAAAATATGGGATTAACCAATATCGATAAACTCGGTATTAGTTAATCTTAATTATATGAGATTATGTTTTAATCTTTCATCGGCCAAAAAAAGTGGCCAAACACTATTCAAATATTCGAATTGAAATAAAAATTAGTTAAATTTAATTCAATTACTATTTTATCTTTGAAAATTTAATTAAATTGTTATTTTACCCTTTGATTTCTAATCTTCTAATTAACCCCCCAAAGTCTCTACGGGTATCATCACCCCCACTTGCGCTAGTAAAACCACCAACCACCCTTCGTTGGCCTCCCACCCCTGTCCACTGCCTCTCTCTTCTTTTTCTTCCTCCTCCTCCCCCTTGTCTCTCTCTACACACACATATATGTATATTGAGATTTACATCTTATTTGAAATTTCATTTAGTTTATGTTTAAATATTTTTATTTAAAAAAATAATATATTTTTCAAATTGAGATTTTATTGTACAAATGTATTCAATTCTTGATATATTCTCAGCACTAATCAAATATTAGAATGAGAATGATCATTCAAATATCATATCTAATCGTTTTTGTTACCAAACATAGAAATAATAATAATTATTTAATTTTAATACCATATTAATTTAATTCTGTTGTCATTCTATTCTATTTCATTTTATTCCTAAAAATAGAGAGCTTACTATTTCTCGCCAACAGAAAGTTAATGTTCAATTTAGTTTAGATTACAAGGAATTATGTGTATAATATTTAGGTATACATGATCAAAGTTCAAGGGGTTAAAAGGCAATTATTATCCTGATGAATTGCTTATCCCAATCACCGTATTTGTATTTTTTAAACTTATCCCGTATCATGCCGTGCTTTCTAGACGGTAACTCGTGGTCTAATCTATAAACGCGCTGAGTTAACCCCTTCCTGACAACGTCTCGGTACGTATAGGGAGCAAGGGCGATAGGGATACGAGATCGCCAATGTCCAGCCACCGACGGAAAAGCCGAAGATTATCCTACGATTCGGAATCCGAATCAGAGTCCAATTCGTCCGATGAGTCTGTGCCTGAGGATTCGTCCCGGCGAAGCCGCAGTCGTCGTGATCGGAGCCGAGGCAGAAGCAGTAAGCGGAGATCGCGAGATAGTGAAGATGAAAGCAACCGGGAAAGTAAGAAGAATAAGAGCCGCTCTTCCAGGGAAGTTACCGAAGAAGATATTGCTGAGTATTTAGCGAAGAAAGCTCAGAAGAAGGTACTTGTTCTTTTTCGTTTTTGATTCTTTCTTTCAGTTGAGGTGCCTCTAGGGTCTATCAGCGTTTAAATTTTGTTATATTTGGGCTCAATTGGTGACGTTTTCGTTTTCTTTTCGGTTTCCGACACTCAGGCGATGAAAGTAGCCAAGAAATTGAAAATGCAAACTGTCTCTGGATATTCGAATGATTCAAATCCTTTTGGAGATTCAAACCTCAATGAGAAGTAAGTTTTCGAAGTGCATATTAGTTGATTGTTATTGGTTAACGAATTGCTGGGTTAGAATTACATTAGGGGCAAATGTAGTTGATGCTGAATGTTCTAGAATCATGGTTTATTTTATAACGACACCTTTTCGATATATATATATATATATATATATATATAAAAGAGACTGCTCATGGGCATGGTATAGACATGGTTATTGGTTCACTTATTGATTGCAATTCTGTGCAAGTGTGGTTGCTAAAGGCTGGCTCTTTCTGTCTGTCTGAAACTGTTTCTGGCTATAAATAATGGGGTTATCTTTCTAAGGTGCGATCATTGAAGAAATTTATTATTTTGTAAACCCACTTAGCATTTTTATCTTTCCTTCATAGTTCACAGTTCACCCTAAACTAAGGAAGTTCCTTTTTTTTTAAAAAAAACAAAAACAAAAAACCCATTAAAGAATGGGAAGTTGCAGTGTCAAATATTTAGCAATGAGGGAGTTGATGCATGAAGCATTTAGTTTGCAATCTTTGGGGCCTGTGCCTGGTTCTAAGCTGATGTCAGTTTTAGAAAGTTGGCACCTCTATTAATTTCAAAATAATAAAAGTCTGATGTTTTATTTAAATTTTATTGGCATGGCTGCATGGTTGTTCTAAATTGAATTTCTTTCAGCGTTTATTGCCTAGTATAATAAAAAAGGGCATACCTGATAACAAAAGATCCTTTTAAATGCTGGAAGGTTATAAGTATTTGGCTTGCAGATTTGTGTGGCGAAAGAAGATTGAACATGACATTTCTCAAGGTGTTCCGCTTGATGCCTTTTCAATAAAAGCTGAGAAGAAGAGACAGAGAGAAAGAATGGTATGTAATTGCAGGTCAATTTTATGCATTTAGCGCTTCATGTGTTTCTAAAACTTTCAACAGTAGCACTTGTAGTGTCTGTGCTTCCTTGGATAAGATGGGCTCAGAAATATCATGTCTTTCTTCCTAGTTTTATGGCTTCTCAACTTAAATTGAGTTGACCATTTTCATGTCATTCTCGAAGGATAGGCCCTTTGAGAATTACAAATAGTTAAATTTTACCTTTGGGGTTCGTCATGGCTGATGCTTGTTCTGTGTGAGATTTAGCTTGTCCCTTGAATTCAAATCACAGGCAGAAATTGAGAAAGTGAAAAAGAGGAGGGAGGAAAGGGCCATTGAAAAAGCGCAACATGAGGAAGAAATGGTAAGTTTGGTGTTTATTCTGATAGTAGAGATTTCTAAATTATCTGTGACGAATTAAAAATTATTCATTACTGGGGTGTTATGTTTTTTGTTTTTTCCTGTATAAATCATCTGGCATGTTTTGACCTGGGATAACTTAAATCTTCCCTTTGCAGGCGTTGCTGGCCAGAGAGCGTGCTCGGGCTGAGTTCCAAGACTGGGAGAAGAAAGAAGAGGAGGTAAAACAATTTTACTGGTCTGGTCATTATTTTTGCTTCCATTCGTCTGTCATTTTTATATTTTTATGGACGTGGTAGTGCCATGGCTACCAAAAGAAGTTAATTTGAGTAAAATGGAACGAAAGAGAAACACATGTTAGTATGTAGAAACACATGCTACCAGAGGGACCCACAACCCATATTATTTCAGTGAACCCAAATACCTTGATATGTCATTATTTTTATATGTGTTTACTGCCTATAGAATTACTCCTGAATTTTTTTGCTCTTGGTACAAGTGTCATTTTCTCTTCTATTTGAAATTAATTCGTTGGTACGACATTTTTTATTTGCAGTTCCATTTTGATCAAAGTAAAATCAGGTCAGAGATTCGGTTGCGTGAAGGACGTATAAAACCAATTGATATACTTTCAAAGCACCTTGATCCTTCGGATGATTTCGATATAGAAATAGACGAGCCATACATGGTCTTCAAGGTAACCATCCCTCTTCCTTAGGCTTAAAATTTCACCAATTGTTTTTCCTCCTTCTGTTGTGCAGCTTTTTAATTAGTTATTGAAGGACTTATGTTTGCATTCACTGCTTGAAGAAAGTGAATAGACACTTTAGTTTCTATTTCTTCAATTTTTAGTTTAGTTACTTATTGCTAGCTCTAAAGTGGGAGTATAGAATGGAAATGGGGTTATATATTCATTGAATATGAGTGTGACACTCAATGTGCCAAGGGTGTGATAAATGAACATACATTGCAAAAGCTCCTTGAAGAGAAGCATAGAGAGATGCTTATATACTTGAACAAGAATTGGGCAAAACAAATGGGAGAACATTCTATTACATTACTAATATTTGGAATTTGGGATACGTTGTTCATGTCTAGTCTAGCTTGGTTGTATCGTTGGTGCCGATGGATTAATTTATAAATTTTTTGATACAACAACAACAATTAAGCCTTTGTCCCACTTAAGTAGGGTCGGCTACATGAATTCGTTTATGCCATAATAAACGATCAAGGGTCATCCCCTCAGTCAGGTTTAATGTCATCAAATCAGTGCTAATAGTCTCGTCCCAAGTCTTCTTAGGTCTACCTCTCCCTCTAATAGCCTCCCGCACTTGAACTAAATCACATTTTCTTACTGGTGTTTCTATGGGTCTTCTATGCACATATTCAAACCACCTTAAACGATTTTCTCTCATCTTCTCTTGGATAGCTATTCCTAAATTCTTTCTAATAGTTTCATTCTTAATTTTGTTCATTCTCGTTTTCCTACTCATCCACCGTAACATCCTCATGTTTGTTACACTAATTTTCTTGACATGCTTTGTTTTTACTACTCAACATTCTGAACCATACAGAAGCGTCGGTCTTATTGCAGTTTTGTAGAATTTTCCTTTGAGTTTCAATAGTAACCTACGATCGCATATCACTCCAACTGTACTTCTCCGCTTCAACCATCCTGCCTTGACTCTATGAGTAACATCCTCCTCGATTTCGCCATTACTCTGTATCATTGAACCTAAATATCTAAAATAATCCACCTTTAGAACCTCCTCATCTCCAATTTCGACTGCACCATCATCTTTTCAGGCATTACTAAAATTGCAATGCATGTATTCCGTCTTGCTTCTACTAACCTTCAAGCCTTTAGACTCTAAGGTTTCTTTCTATCTTTCTAACTTAGTATTAAGTCCTAGCCTATTTTAATCAATTAGTACTATGTCATCCTCAAATAACATACTCCAAGGTACTCCATCTTAGATATGTTTTGTTAGCTCATCCACCACTAGAACAAAGAGGTAAGGACTTAAAGATAATATTTGATGTAAGCTTATATTAATAGGAAATGCACAAGTATCGCCGCCTCCTGTTTGAACACTAATGACTATACCTTCATACATATCCTTAATTACCTCAATATATTCGTTAGATACATGTTTATTTTCTAGCACCCACCACAAAACTTCTCTGGTTACCCGATCATAAGTCTTCTCCAAGTCCACAAATACCATATGTAAATATTTCTTTTTCTCTTTATTTTTTTCATTAATTGCCTGAGTAAATAGATAGCTTCAGTGGTTGATCGGCTGAGCATAAATCCAAATTGGCTCTCTTCTATGCTCGTTTCCTAAAGTTTCATAGTATGACTCATAAGTTTTATGCCCCGGTAGTTCGCGCAACTTTAAACATCTCTTTTATTTTTATAGATGGACACTAAAATAGTCCTCCTTCAGTCATCAGACATTATAAGATACTCATCCTCCAGTCATCAGACATTATTTTAGTCCTCAAAATGCCGTTAAAAAGTCTAGTCAACCACTCTATCTCAAGATATCTCAGACCTTTCCACACCTCTATTGGGATCTCATCTGACCCTACTGCTTTTCCAATCTTCATCTTCCTTAGTGCTATTCTAACTTCCGAAGCCCTGATTCTTCTATGAAACCTATAAATCTTATCTGAATGTAAACTTGGCAACTCTAAATTAGATTCCCCAGCATTGTTCTCGTTAAATAAACTATAAAAATAACTTCTCCATTGTTCTATAATCTGTTTATCCTTTATCAGGACCTTCTCATAATTGTCTTTAATGCACCTGACACTTCCTATATCTCTAATCTTTCGTTCACGTTGCTTAGTGAGTTTAAATATGTCCCTTTCTCTAGCTTTTGTATGTAACTTTTGATACAAATTATCATACGTCCAAAACTTTGATTCTTTAATTACTTTTCTTGCCTCTGTTTTTGCATGTTTATACTTTTACCAACTCTACCGACTTCGACATTTTTGCCATTCTTTATAAGTTATTTTCTTGTCATGAACGGCTTTTTGGACCTCCTCATTCCATCACCAACTTTCTTTATATTGTGGTCTTCCTCCTCTGAAAACTCCTAAAACTTCTCTTCCTATCTCTCTAATACGACTCGCCATATCACTCCACATTTTGTACACTTCCTCATGTCTCTTCCATAACTCATCATTACTAATTTTATCTTTAAACGACTCCATTTTCTCACCTTTTAGATCTCTCCAACGTATCCTTGCATGCCTACTTATCTTAAAATCCCGCTTCCACCCCTGAAACTTCAAATCGGTTACCATGAGTTTATGTTGGGTAGCAATACTCTCCCTAAGTATGATCTTACAATCCTTACATATTAAGCGATCCCTCGTTCTTGTAAGGACAAAGTCTATTTGGCTATTTCTCTGTCCACTCTTAAATGTGATAAGACACTCATCTCTCTTCTTAAAACATGTATTCAGAAGAACTAAATCATACGCCATAGCAAAATCTAAAATCATCTCACCTATTGCATTCTTCTCCCTAAATCCATAACCACCACGTAATTTCTCGAAAGTTCCCCTTTCCTTCCCTGCTTGTCCATTTAAATCTCCCCCAATAAATATTTTTTCTTGGTTATGTATACTTTTAAGAACTTCGTTCATATTCTCCTAGAATTCTCGTCTAACATCGTCTTGCAATCCCACTTGGGGAGCGTACACACCAATAACATTAATGACCTCTCCAACCACCATCTTCATAACCATCATGCTATCTCTAATTCTCTTAATATTGACCACGCTATCCTTTAAATCTCTATCTGCGATAATACTCATCCCTATTCCTATGTTTGTCCTTCCCTGTATACCATAACTTGTACCAATAACTCTCAATTTCTCTAGACCTCTCTCCAACCCACTTAGTTTCCTTCAAGCAAAGAATGTTAATTCTCATTTTGCTCATCACATCCACCAATTTTCTCGTCTTACCCGTCAAAGTACCTACATTCCAAGTTGCTAACCTAAGCCTGTTCATATGGACTAGCTTCTTTATTTGTACCCGTCCACCATAATGCGACATCCCTTACTTATTTGACATCGTATCCGGGCGAACACACGGCGCGTCGCTTTCGGGCGATGCCCTAGCCCACCCTTGCTCATTTTTCATTACATTCGGGCGGTGGTAATGTAGCGCACCGCTAGTAGGGGGACGCCCCAGCGTTTAATGTATTTAGATTCATGTTGTAAGAGTTCTGACAAAGTTTTATGTTGGCTGTCAGCTACCTAACGCAACCCTCTTCTTTTACCTGGGTTGGGGATCGGCTGTGTAAAGAATATAGCATAAAATACCTACAGGCGGAGTTAAATTTTTTGATTGAACAAAAAAATTGGTTGATAACTTGTTTGGTTTTAATGTGTAACAAATACTATCAAAGCTTTAGCAATCATATGATTCTTAAATCATCATAGCAAACAAATACATCCATCTAATGTTTTATCTTGAACTTCTAGTCCATAAATTATAATGGAAAATGTTTTCACAAAATATATTGTTTTGTTGACTTTTTAGGCCATAGAGTTATTAAATCTCGCTTATGTATGCTTGTTCTATGCTTAAAAGGGTTTCTATCACCATCGTACTTTTTTTTCTTTCCCTTTCTTTATACCCTTCCTCCCCTCACCTTCCAATTTTGGTATGTTCTACAATGTCTATTTCCTTACCCTACATGTGGTCTAGGCTGTGCATCTATGTCAATGTTTTGCTTCACACAGGTCTTTGCAAGGCTTAGTTGCTAAACAAGCTTACCGTGCTTGTTTGCTTATTTTGATTCATGCATTTCAACCAACCATCTAGGTGATGCTGGACAAGAGTGAATTATTATTTTACTAAAATTGGATATAATGTATCCATCTTCTGACAATGCCCCGTAACTAGTGAACTGAAAGCTCCCGTCTTATTTTGTTATTTGAATTCAGACAAGGTTTGCTAACCTTCTGCGGGTTTGGTTGGTATTGCAACTAGTGTTTATAGTGGGTTCGAATACAATTGGACCATGGAATCAATACATCATTACTATCATTTTTCCGGCCGCCGGGGGGGGGGGGGGGGGGCGTGAAATTCACCAGTAATAAATTGTGCCACTCGTTGTGTGCCTCTATGCGCATGCATGTATGCATGTTTTATTGTTTGGGATTTGAATCAAATCAATAGTATACCACCTAGGCATAGAATCCAAAAACCATTAGGAGTAGGGAAGGAGGTCTATCTAATTAACAGAGTAATAATTCTTTTAAAAACGATGATATATTTAGGCCTCTTGAACACCTGACTAATGTTATTGTTACTGGCATGTGCAGCCATCACATCCTATGCCCACTGAATAATTTCCTTGACACATCTCTTGGATGATTGCCACAGGGTTAATTTCAATCCTGAAATTTTCACACACGTGATTGCCGGACCGCCCGCTAATCAGTCAACTGCGCCTATTGTTCCGAAAAAACAACAATGTCAAGATAACCCAATGTTACAAAAAATAGTATGAAAATGCACCACGCATGTGGCCGAAGCCAACCTTGTTTTTATTGCTTACGAAAACAAGGAAACATACAACAAAATCTGGACAACGTTCGCAGGAACAATTCACTCTTTGTTGAACCCTGATACAAATCCAAAATTTATACAAGAAGAAAGCAGTTGACACCTCCAACTGCTAGAAACATGATTGGAACCACGATTTTGAATCAGAAGAGAGATTTTAAGAAATGACATATCTATTCACCCTATCAATAATCGAGCCTGCTACAGAAACTATATGCTTAACACAGTTGGACTCTTGACTTTTGACCTTGAGCCTTCATCTCACCTAGCTATCTTACGGTGGATTCTTAGGAGAAGGTTGTGCGCTAAATTAGGCGAAGGAGACGGGATTTGAACCCGTGACCTCAAGGTTATGAGCCTTGGGAGCTACCAAAATGCTCTACTCTGCCTTGAGAGATTGGGCTAAAGTCGAAGCCTTGCCTGCTTGACCGGCTTAGCCTTAGGATCAACTAGCGCTCGTGACCCCCCTGCATGTATGGAGAGTCCCTCGCTCCCTACTTCACTGAAACCCGTTAAAATGGATTCAAACTCCCCTGAAATTCCTTCCAGAGCCTATTAAATAATTTTGATGGATTCAGTTATTTCACCGAGTCGTAGGATAGTTAATTGCCTCTGTTTACCAGGGCTTCCATTCAAAGCAAATTACATTGCATCCGACTTTCCAGCATTGGGCTGTTGTGGCTTGTCCCAAGGATTATTTTTCACTGCCTATTACGGAAATGATGATTGATGCAATGATCAGTCGCGAGTTCCTTTGAACTCCGTGGGACTCTCTTAATTTCTTCTACATCTTGATTTCTGGCCGTATCGCTTCTTTCACCCACGTTCGCCACCACAATTTGGGGTCACCAACAATGTACATGATTGACATGGACACTTGTTCGTCTTCGACCGAAGAATTCAAAATATTGGTCTAGGTCCCGTAAGAAATTCTCCAGTTCCTTGGTACTACGCATGCTTGAAAATGCCTTTGGTTTCAGCACCTTCACCCTTGCTGGATCATCCCTCGGTGCGCCTTGTCCAACGACGACTTTCTTTACGAACAGAAGATCTCTCTCGGCGTGTCGAAGGTTCATCTTCCAGACGTCGGCCTAAATGATCATGTCCTTAGACATGTATCATTGTAGAATTTCTTGATTGAGATTTGATTTTGGTGATCTCTACCTGGATCTCCGCAATCTGGACAAACAGACTCCTCTCGGCACTTTTCGTGGGTGTACCCACGTTGTCTTCCAACGCTTTCAGACACTCGTTTACCCTGTTTTAGATGCCATTTTGTAGGCAATTCTCTAGATCCTTGGTACTACACATGCTTAGAAATGCCCTTGGATTCAACACCTTCACGTTTGCTGGATCATCCCTTGACGTGTCTTGCCCAACAATAACTTTCTTTACCAACAGAAGATCTCTCTCAGCATGTCTAAGGTTTATCTTCCAGACATCAGCCTAGACGATCATGTCCTTAGACATGTATCATTGTAGAATTCCTTGAAAGAGATTCCGATATTGGTGATCTTTGCCCGAATCTCCCCAATCTAGATAAACAGACTCCTCTCGGCACTGTTCGTGGGTGTACCCACGTAGTTGTCTAACGCTTTCAGACTCTCGTTTACCCTATTGTAGATGCCATTTTTTAGCTATGCTCTGATACCTACTTTCATAGGTTTAGTTTCGAATTTGAAATTTTCGCACCTGTGGTGGTCTAATTGCCCGCCAATCAGTCCTCTGCACCTACTGTTCCGAGACAACAAAAATGTCAAGACAACCCAATATACTCGAATACACTAGAAAATAGTAAGAAAACACCCCGCATATGGCCGAATCCAACCCTGTTTTTATTGCTCATGAAAACAAGGAACCATACAATAAAATTTAGTCAAGGGTTGTGGGAACAATTCACTTTGCCGAATCCTGATAGAAATCCAAAATTTATACAAGAAGGAACCCCCAATTCCTAGAGACATGGTCTCGAACCATTGGGCATATGTTTGGCCAGGAACGCATGGCAGTTATGTTGCTGAATCTGTGGCTAGATTATATAACTGCCCTCTCATGTTAGGCACATGTTCCAATTGCCCTTAGCCAAATTCGCGCAGACTAGCTAAGCACCCGCAACACTAAACTGTTTTGCTGATCTTGCGCACATCTCATTGCATCTTGGTTGTGCTGTTGAGCCCTAGTGGTTCGCCATGCCATATGCATGACTCAGACTAGAACACATTGTTGCGCCCCAACAGTTTTCCATGCCGCCCACATGACTCTGATCAGAACGTGGCGTGTGCCCAAGCTCTATTGCATTCTCTTGTCCTTGCGCTAAGGTTGCTTTCATGCTTCGTCCATGCAATCCAATCCTAACACCGCACCTAGGATTTCCATGCACCTCATGCTAATGTACCCATTGTTCACCAAATGGCCCAGCAACACCCGTTTTGCTAATGCTTGTCGAGTACCTCATTTTAACACCACCCAATGCCAACTAGCATTGCCAAAGGACATCCTATTTTGCCGACACATGTTGATGCTTATTGCCTTGATCTCATGCCTAGGTCTTGCTTGTGCCATGTTTTGCCCATGGCACCAATCCTAGTATCGTGCTTAGGATTACCTTGAATTTAGCTTCAACGACGTCCAATGCCCACCGCCATTGTCCCACAGCAACTTGTCTGCCTACGTTCAACACCCCAGTTTCCGCGCTAAACATAGATTATTGGGTTAGCCTTGCCTAAGACTTCCCATCATGCCTTGGCCCTTGCCTACAACTTACCTTGGTGTGTCGACTCTCCTTAGCACGCCTAGGTTCCTTGCCAAGCAGAGGGTCTGGAGGGAGGGGTACCCTTTTATAATACTTTAAGTAGAAAAACTCAAGTGGCACCAATAAACATCAATAGTGAGAAGCCATAATGGAGTCAACAGTGGACCCCAACCCATAGTTAACTCTTTTGGTGTAGAAATGAATGCCAATGTTTGCGCAAGTTGCCCCAACTTAGTACCATCGTGCTAATGCTTTTTATTACCAACTTTTATCCTTTCCCAACATTCGTCTATGTTGGTCAACCTTCGTGCATTTTGAACCATCGCCTTAGTAGGGTGTTGCATACAACATGTGCGGTTGGAAATATGGCTACAATTCTGCGCCATCTCCTTTGCAACCATTTTAGGGGCTAACAATGATCCGCCATGGACCTTGCGTTAAAGAGGTGACTGTGTTTTCACTTTTCATAGATGATGATATCTTTGGGCTGACCCATGGGGAGACTAGTTGGTGTAGATTCAGGATCAACTTGTCGGCCTCATGGGGTTACATTAGCTATAAAGAAATGTCCTATTTCCTTTATTAACTGTCCTATGAATGTTCTATTCTATGCCTGGAAATGTACTGCCAACTCACCATTGTCGAACGGGAAGATAAAACAATCTAAAAATATAACTAGTGAATTTATTGAGTAATAGTTCAATTGAACTTGATGTTCCTTTCAGGGGTGAAATACTTTTGCCATTGTTAAAATGAAAAATAACTCTTTCATTGGATTTGTCATTCCCCAGTCTTAAATTCCTTGAGGCTCCATTTGGATTTGAAAGCATATGAAATCCAAGGAATTTAAGTAATTCCATTGCAAAGAAAATATTACTTGTAAAAGGAAATAGTGTCAAACGGGACTTTAAAACAGAGTTTGGAGCTAAAAAACTGCCATCAGAATAAAAGTAGTATGAACTTTTCAAATGACTTCTTTGACCAAGTCATTTCAAATCCTTCTATTTTGAATCATAAATGTTTGTTTTTAGTTTGTCGATATCCATCTCTAGTATAGATTTTAACTTCTAAGCTATAATTTTTCTATTGCACATCTGTTCATTTGAAAAGATTCAAACCAAACCCAACCAGACTTTAGTGTGTTTTCAGATCTTTTCTGAATGTGTACTTGATAAGTGGCATATAATCTTTTCTGTTTGGATTGAACTGGGGATTTAATCTTTATATGTTTGGATTGAACTGGGGATTTGATCTTTATAGACGGGCATGATGCAGGGTTTGACAGTGAAAGAAATGGAAGAACTCCGCGAGGACATAAAAATGCACTTGGATCTTGACAGCACAACACAAACACATGAAGAATATTGGAAGGTAGCATCATTTATTTTCTTTTGGGTGCAAACTAATTAGTGGAAAATTCAATATGACTTGGTTTTGTTAGTTATATTTGAATTTTGGAAGCTTGGTGGATTTTTTTTGTATTCATTTTTCGATTTTTTTTTGGCTGGAAAATAAAGGTTCTCTATGGTTATGCAGTACTTAAGAAGGCAGTTACTATTATTGGTCATGCACTCGTGCTTATGAATTGCTGAGTTTTACTCGTGTTGGTATTTGTACTAGGGGTGGCAATCGTGTTGGTTCGGTTCTGTGTTGGGTCAACTCGGGTTCATGTTGATATGGTATCAACCTTAACCCAATCTGTTTAATAAAATTGTTAAAAAGGATGACTGTAATGCAACCTTTTTTTGGGTCATCCAAAACCGACCCGTTTAACCCGTTTGTTATATAAGTCATGTTCGGTTTATTCTGCTTGAAATGAATCAAAATATCAATGAATAATTTGTTGTGTATTCTTTCTAGTTTTTTTTTTCCTTCAAATTCTATATTTGAAAAACAGGAAAAAACACTAAAAATTAACCAAAATCCTTCTACTGTTGAAATTCAAAAGTTATTAATGCAAAAACAACTAACAATAGATTCATCCAATTATAGTAACTAAAAGAGACAAAGAATCAAACTAGCGAATGAATTGACAAAAAGGTCATAGAGAACTCCAATAAATGTAGGAAACTGATGAAGAATCAGTAGCAGTTGGATGAGCTAAAAATAATTTCTATATGATCACTAAAAACGGGTTATTCAGGTAGAAATCAAGTTTACAAGTTTGACCCCAACAGACCTAATTTTGCGTATCATTCTCGTGTTGTGTCACTTTCGGGTTCGTGTTACCAAGCCCCAACCCTAACCTGCTAATCACATGTTTTTGCTGTCGCCTTTTCGGGTCATGTTGCAATTTGCGAAACTTAGTTTGTAAGCATGTCTTTTTTGTTAGGTTCACAATATGCTTGGTATAAGTTCACATTTTGGAAGAGTTTGGTGTTTTGGGGGGTTCAGGGATCACTTTTTGTGATTTTGACTTATAAAGAAAGTGTATTTTTTGACTATTCAATTATGCTTATGCTTGGATATTAAGAGGTATGGACACGGTTGCGGAAAGTGGTAACGGCGGGACATAGACATGGTGATACGCCAAATTCTAAAAATATAGGATATTGATGTGGGTAGGATACAACAAATTTTTGATTATATATATATTTTATACACACACACATCACACATATAAAACTATTGAAGTAGAGTAAAAAAATAGAACTAAACTTTATACATATATATATGATCATACACATCAAACTATTGAACTAGAATCATAAAAAATAGAAGCAAAACTTTTATTGCTCCAAATAAAAACTTAAGTGTCATTAGTACATCATAAACTAAACACCAAAAAGTTCTACTCCCTCCATTCGGTGCTCACTTGATTCAGCCTATTACCACCACTGGTGGCAATTAATTGAAGGAAAAAGAAAGACGAGAAAATGAGATTGGTAAATGGATACACTTGACGAAGAAGTTTCCAAATGATAAATTAATTATAAAATATTAAGACATGGATTTAGGTGTTTCGTATACATATCTAGGTGTGCCTACTACGTGTTGGACATGAATACATTAACTTACTCGAAGTGTAGCTTAAATATGTTATTGTTTAACTTCTTTACTATGTAGTACGTATTTCATAAGTTGCAATGTTGGCATGAAATTTTGTCTCAATGAAAGAATCCCAAGTGTGTGTGGGGGGTGGGGGTGGGAGGGGTCTGCTTGCACGTACATGTATTTAAGGTTTACAAACATATTGCATCAGTCACAAATACAAGAGAAACCATCCCTGAAGGAATATAATTACTACGCTCATTATTTATTCATGTTACACTTACATCTTACATGTGGTGCATTATGAGCATGAGAATCTCCAGCCTGTTTGTTAAGCAGGCTATTGACTTGCGCTTGTTCACTGTCTATGGTGGTGTTTACATTGCAAAAAAACGTATTTGTTCTCATTTACTTCTGTTAGGTGCAGTACATGTGTTTGGTTTATTGAACTGTGCCTTAACAAAAAAGCATTGCATTCCTGGACTCGGCGTCGATTTCTCCACATTTTTATTTTGCACATAAAAGCCCACGATATGTGCTACACGACTTTGCTGCAATTATTATTTTTTTTGTTTTAGTCCCCTTTACAAAATTTTTAGTTTCCTTGGAAGATTTTTTATTTTGGGAAATCATTTTTTAGCAGAAAATATCTGCATGTTTTTGCTCTTTTTTTTCCAATTAACTTTATTTTTATCAGAAATGCTTTTATGAATGCAAGTTTCTGTGCTTCATACATGGTTATCTTACTAGTTTGAACACCGCACATGCTCCTGCAATGCACAATCATGTTCGTTTTGCTGAGAAAAGGTTTGGTATCAGCTTATGGCATTTTGAGGTTAGAAGCTCCAGCCGGTGCATCAGACTAGTAATTCTTTGAAGTTATGAGAGTACATGTATTTCTATGACAGGAAATAAATTTATCCTAGGCATCAGTTTTGAGGCTGTACCCAAGCTTTTAGAATTAAAATGTTAAGAGGTTATTGTTTGAACTCTATATGTTGAATAGAATGACCTCAGTAATTAATGATTTCACACATTTGTACCCCAACAGGCACTTCTAGTGGTTTGTGATTGGGAACTAGGCGAAGCACGGAAAAAGGAAGCTCTAGATCGAGCGAGAGTGCGTGGAGAGCAACCACCTGCTGAATTACTTGGTGAAGCACGGGGTCTGCATTCAAGTATTGAAACAGATGTTAAAAATCTTCTACGTGGCAAAACCTATGGTGAATTGGAAGCAATGCAATCTCAGATTGAGTCGCAGATGCGATCTGGCACAGCAAAGGTTGTTGAATACTGGGAGGCTGTTGTCAAGCATCTCCATATCTACAAGGCAAAGGTATATATCCTCCAACTATGAAGCATCGGTTTTTAAAATATCCATGCGAATCCTATTTGGAGTCAATTCCAAATTTGTCTTACCTATTCTTCAGGTGTGTCCAATGAAACAAAACTGATCCCCATTGATCCAGATTGCTGACTAATACTTGTTAGGCAATCAGCATTGGAAATTAGGTCCGTTTGTTTAGTAGACAAACTGAAACATCAAATATGTTTTCAAATTTCTGGAAGCAGAAGAACATATAATTTTCTTTTTTTCTGCTTCTGTTCCTACTTTTCCTGGAGGGGAAAAAAACCCCAGAAAGATTAACCATAGGCCATGTAATTGGTTACAGTAGTATATCTTGGTGGACCATTGGGACGATGGTGGTTACACGATGTTTTCTTGGCCCCTTTCACTTTTATGTTGACTGGATCATGACCAATATGGATTCAGCTTGTTCTTTAATATTTAACATGAATATATATTCAAGCTTATATACTTTTACAATATAATGCTTATTCTATTTGTATTATGATACAATTTCGTAACATTTTTACAATAAAAAAGAGGATTTGCATCCTACAATCTGAAACAAATCCTTATCCTAGAATCCATGGCCCCCGAGTCTAAATGATATTCACAGAATTCTACCTTCATCAACAGCTTTTGTATTTGTGAATCCGAATTTTCGAGTTGTATATCAACAACTGGTTACTGCTTACAGGCTTGTCTGAAAGAAATTCATGCAAAAATGTTGCGCAAGCATTTAGAGCGCCTTGAGCAACCAATGGGAGGTGATGATGATATTGAGAAGGAAGCAAGCCCTCTACATAAAGAGGAAGATACTTATCATGATACAGAGGGTAAGAATTATATGTATTTGCTTCATTGTCTCCGTTCCCAATCTATTGTCATGTTTGACTTTGCACAAATTTTCAGTGATTTTTACTTAACTATATTTCCCTTATGGAGAATGATGTGGCAATGATACAACTTTTTGCAATTTGAATGTGTAGTGGAGAAGAAGGTTATTTGGGAAAGAGTGATAAAGTGTATTTTGTTAGAAAATGAAAAGGTGACAATTAATTTTGGATGTCCAGAATAGGAAAGTGTGAGGTAGGGAGTATTAGATAGACTTCCATTTAGTAGTGAGTTAACTGTTCATCTGCATACAGATGCTCAAGGTCTCTCTCCCGAACCCTTGTTGAATGAAGATGCCCATGATGCTGAAACAGATGTTGGGTCATATTCACCACAGCTATTGCATGGGGATGAAAATGAGGAAGCAATTGACCCCGAGGAAGATAAGGCTATATTGGTAATTTTCTTAATAACTCTCGCTCACACTCTCTCTGTCTCTCTCTCTCTCTGCCTGGCTATGTTTATGGACAATATGCTTGTTCTTACCTATGTTTTGGTGCATTAACAGGAAAGAAAGCGAATGACTGTGCGGGAAGAACAACAAAGGCGAATCCAAGAAGCAATGGCTTCAAGGCCAGCCCCATCTGAAGATAACTTGGAGGTAAAGGCAATGAAAGCTATGGGAGCCATGGAGGAAGGCGATGCAGTATTTGGTTCCAACGATGAAGTCAGTCTTGATTCACAGGTAACCAACCTTAGCCGGTTTACAATCGGTTCTCTTACATATAGGGGTGACACCCTTTACACCGAATTTGATGTGGATACTGGCAGGGGAGAAGATAGCATGTGCCCAGGTGGGTGGCGTGATCCCCTCAAGTTTGAAAAATTACATCAGGACCCCTAACAATTACATGTTGACCCTCTCGATTTTGAAAAGTACACTGAGACTCTTAATATTCAACGATATTTTTATATACAATTCTAAAATTCCATTTTCTGTTTGTTGAACTTCAAGGATTTTATGTATATTAATTACTCTAATATATTAATTACTCTAACATATCTTTTTATCTTTGTCCTCTTTTCATCTACTAGTTTTGACTCATTGTCTTTTCATCTTCTCTCCGTTTTGACTCATTTCGTTAATTTAGTGATACAGATACCTATATTCTTGTTTTTAATGAGTTATGATATCATGATATCGACAAAAAAAAAAAAAAAAAAAATACAGTGTCTAATTGTTTCATTGTATATTAAATTGTGACAAACCAATTCTTACTAATTTTTTCTAGCAGTTATATTTTATCTGTTAGAATATGTTTTAATTTTTTGTTGCCCCCAGCCCCCCAACGCCCTCTCTCATGAAACGTTGGTTGATTGGTGCAGGTGTACTGGTGGCATGATAAATACCGCCCGAGAAAACCAAAGTACTTCAACCGTGTTCACACTGGATATGAATGGAATAAATACAATCAAACTCACTATGATCATGACAATCCACCTCCAAAAATTGTCCAAGGGTACAAATTCAACATATTCTACCCGGATCTTGTTGACAAAACAAAAGCCCCGGTTTTTACAATAGAGAAGGATGGAGATAGTGCCGAGACTTGTATTATAAGATTTCATGCTGGGCCACCTTACGAAGACATTGTAAGTTGCTTTTTATCTGTTTCTTGATCTGATTCGATTTTGTTGAAGAAACAGAGAACTAAAATTTTGAATTCGACAATTCGTGCAGTCGTTCCGAATTGTGAACAAAGAATGGGAGTATTCACACAAGAAGGGTTTCAAGTGCACGTTTGAACGGGGAATTCTGCATGTTTACTTTAATTTCAAGCGTCACCGCTACCGTCGGTGATCCTTACCGGGAGGTAAAGAACACCCAATGGTTTATCATCCATTCTTCTGGTGAAGAGGTTTTTCCACTGCATCAGGTGACCAACTGCACTAGATTTGGCCTAAAATTCATTCAATTTTCCTCCCTCAAATGTCTAGCATTTTGCTCTTTTTTGACTGTTGAAACTTGATTTGGGCAGTGTTCTAAACTACTAGATTTTGCATAACTGTTTTCATAGTTATCAAGCCAGTTTAAATCTCTTTTATCTGTTTTACTTGTTTATCATTTGAAAAAGGGGAACATATTTGTGATACGTAAAGCATTTCTCTCTCTCTCTCTCTCTCTCTCTCTACACCATTTTTTCGGGTTAATTACATGAGTCCCCTTGTACTTTGGCCCATTTTCAGTTTACCTGTTCATAGTTTGGAAATAGGAACCCACTTTAAACTTTGGATTGCAGATTTGGTGAATGCCATTATGTCTATTGTTTTTATACAATTTCTTTTGGGGGGAAAAAAATAATTGGGTGCTGTTTATTTTGTATTTTTTATAAAGATTGACCTTTTGGTGATCAGAAATTGCTTACATAAGCAAAAAAATGAAAAAATAAACTTAACTATCAATATTACCCTATGAAGAAGTCAACTATTTTATTGAGGTGCAATTTACAATTAAAATCATATTTTAAAGGTTTAAAGTTTAATCTAGTCTTTTGTCCATTACCTCTCTATCGTCTTCTTCGTGAATGAACTCTGTTACCCTGCAAAACACCATTAGGTCCATCCCTTTGAAGCCTCCTTCCTTGCCACAACATCCTTCTACCCAGTATCATTTCTTTGCCCGCAACCCGCCTCTCTGCAACCATTGTAATCAAACCCCACTTAATCACCAAAACTCCTCCTTGTACAACAATGAACGCATCGAAACTTCCCATCGCTCTTTGAACTTCTGAATGTGGTTTCTGATAAGGGAGAAATTCCCGCCCATGGTTATCTAACTACAAGGGCATGTAAATGGGACTGGCTAAGAGGATGGGTCTATTGAGACAAGAGTCTATTTCATCAGGCTCAGGCCCAAGTAATTAAAGTATAAATTCCGGGCATAATGATTGAGCACTTCCAAGAGGAACGTTCATTTCCCTCAGGCTATTGGTGAGGTCTAGAATAATCATGGCTAATTGAGAACCCATCACTCCTTCCACTATGTTTAGCAAATATTGGCTGAGTGAAGACCGCGAATTTGGTTGGGTTAGTGGAGCATTCATCGTGTCGACGTTTCTTCCCCGAATTGAGGAAATTCATGTATGTTTTAGTTATAAATACATACTTTTTAGTGATGTGAAGATTATTATCTTTTCCACTTCCCAAAAGGGTCAAAACATATTAACTTATTCTCACGTTGAAGGATCTTTGATCAATACCACTCCGTGTCCCCTAGTTTTTCGATTGTTGCAGGTTTCTAGTCCCAATTCGTGTTCTAGGAAGCGTAGGTAATTTTTGGCTACATCATTTGACGACATCTGTGGGAAACGAAAGAAAAACCTTCAGGTGCTTCATGCCCCCAATTGAGATCAGGATGTGAAACCAAAAAGGATATGGTGTTGGATAACGTAAACAACGGCCTCTTTGTAGATCGTCGCGCCGCCAAAGAGATTGTGTTGCTCAATCGGCAGGTTAAGGAGCTACGTGCACCAGTGGAGCAGATGGTGGAGGCACAAAAGAAGGAACCCAAAGAATTGTCACCAGAGAACAACCACGACAAAGAGTCTAACTCCCCAGGACCTCCGCTGCAACCTCCGTGGCAAACAAAGAGCTCTAAAAAAGACCAACACGTTTATAGGGTCCCACAGTACAACAACAAGAAGGTTTTGAAAGATCTTCGGGGTGATGACCTGAGGACGGAGGATAGGCAAGAGTCCATCGCCTCAGGGAAGTAGCGGGATCTCAGGCATAAGAAAGAGCGGTCTGAGGTAAGAAAATGCATCACATTTGACAATTTGGAAATCGTACTTGGAGCAACCATGTAATACCCCCACAAATTTATATTTTTTAAACTAATATTTTTTTTAGAATAAGTTAAATACTTTTTAGGGGGATGATTCCGATATATTATGAAAAATTTAGGGTATAAATAGATATTTGATAACTTTTGGGGTTATAAGTGTGATTAAGGTTTGTTTGGTGTGGAGGTGTAAAGGTATGTAATTATGTGTGTGAGGTGTGTGACACGTGTAAGGATAATAAGAAAGGATAAGAAGATTGTGATAGGGTTGGAGTAGAAAAATATAGAGTGGGTCCAACCATTTTTTATATATACATATACATATATCGGTGAATGTGTGTGGGTTAGTGTTTCAAACGAGAAAAAAAGAGCAAACAAGAGAAGAATAGGAAAGAAAATAGGAAGACAGGAAAAATAAAGAAAATGAATAAGAGAAATTATATTATGTTGATTATCAATTCCGAATTTCAGGCAGGTTTTTTAATTCCTTTAATATCTGCGTTTAACCTTTCTATTGGTTTCTATTAATTATGTGACAATAATGTATTAATTATAAATATTGATTTGCATAGCCTGTTTATGATTATGTATTATGTGAAAATCATATGAGATATATGCCGACGTATTACAAACCATGACCCACTTTAGCGACTAGTTCTACGGGAGAGCCATTTCCCTATAAGTTTGATCTGACTAAGCTGGACAAATATGAAGGGAAATCCAACCCTATATCACGTTTGTCACTTCAGACATGTGATCACTAAATATTCAGTCCTCTATTGAGTGTTTGCCACAACCTTAGAGGCTTGGCCATAGAGTAGTTCCATCGGTTACCTCCCCATTCCGTCTTCTTTTCAAATCTTGGAAAGCACTTCATCAACCGTTTCATTACCTGCCAACGACTGAAAGGAGTTGATTATCTTCAAGCGCTCTACCAGGACATAGGGGAATCATTGAGGCAATACGTCATCCGCTTAAATGAAGAACCGACCAACATCGAGGGATGTGACTCCAACCTTATCTTAAACGCTTTCTTCTCAGGATTGAAGCGGGGTCGCTTCCATAACTCGCTAAATATGTATACACCTCCGAATATGATTGAACTAATGGAGCGTGCCAAACCTCATACAAAGCCAACGATTGAAAGTAGCTGATTATCTTCTAGCGCTCCACCAGGACATAGGCGTCGTCCGCATAAATGAAAAACTGACCAGCATCGGGGGATGTGACTCCAACCTTATCTTAAATGCTTTCTTCTCAGGATTGAAGCAGGGTCGCTTCCAGAACTCGCTAAATAAGTTTACACCTCCAAATATGATTGAACAAATGGAGCGTGCCAAACCCCATACGAAGTTGGAGGATGTAAGATTGGCTAGAGAGAGCAGATCGTCCACCAAGGAGCATCATGGCAAGAATGAAAATGAACCCCATACGTCATCCTGCTCTGTCAGGATTGAAGATCCCAATGTCAAGGATTCAACACAAAATTATATCTTCAGACAAAGTAAATTTTTCGTCGAGTATCATCGTTGATCACAACTGGAGAGAGAGAGACAAAAGTATTGTGACTTCTATTGGGACCATAATCATGATACTAATGATTGTGATCTTAGTATTGCAGGCATATGAATGTGGAGATTAAAAGGTTGTTGGAAAAGGGGTGCCTCAGAAGCTATCTTCACGATCAATCTAAAGAAAGGAAGAGGTAAGAAAGGGCCAACGATGAGAATGGCCGGTTAAAACAAGAAGAGAAAGCGTGGACAAACCTCGCAACATTTTCTACATAATACACAATAGTAACTTCATGACTCGAACCAAACTTGTAAACGAAAAGCAAGCGAGGCGACAATGGAAAGCGATCTTGGCAAAGTGCTTGCGGTAACTCCCAGCCTAGATCTACCACTAACATTCGACAACAGTGATCTGTAGGTAATTTCACATCCGCATAAAGACGTCTTTTTCATCACACGTCGGATCTCCAACTTTTAGGCCAAAAGGATCCTGATAGACACTGGGAGTTCGACGAATTTCGAAGCACCTTAAAATGAATGGACGTCCCTGAGTCTAGCGTTAGTTCTCCGAACTGTGATGGTGGGGTTCAATATCTTGGCTTGCTAAAGGAAAAGATCAATTTGTCCATCACAGTTGTTAAGGATGACACAAGAATCACAAAGACAACGGAGTTGATGGTAATGATCCTATAATGTGATTCTAGGATGACTATGGTTGCACACTATGAGAGTGGTGGCCTCGACATTAAACCAATGCATCAAATATCCCAACTCTTTGGGAAAATATGTAATTTGAGGATGCCCAGGTTGCTTCACAGGAATGTTTCCTATTCTTCTCTTCTTTTTTTTTCCCCTATTTTTTTTCGGTCTGAAACATTAACACATTCACCCATATATATATGTGTGTGTGTGTCTATAAAATAGTGGGACCCACTCTATATTTTTTTTCCTCCAATCTTATCTCTTTTCTTGTTTTCTTTTTTCTTCTAATCTTCTTATCCTTTCTTCTTTTCTTTACACGTGTCACACCTCACCTCACCTCACACACATAATTACACACCTTTATACCTCCACAACAAACAAATCTTAATTACACTTATAACCTCAAAAGTTATCAAATATCTATCTATACCATAAAGTTTTCATAATATATCAAAATCATCCCCTAAAAATTATAACTTATTTTTAATAAAATATTATTTTCAAATATAAATTTGCGGGGTATTACAATCTACCTCACTTAAATAAATTTTGTTCTTGAAATTTTTTGCATGGAAAAATAATTTAGAATCGCACAATCATATTAGTCACACTTGATTCTAGGAGAATTGTTCTCTATGTAGGGTCTCATAACCGAAAGTCACCCACAATTTATAACTTACAAAATCTATACTACACATCACCAATTTATAATTTGGACTTAGTCCGTGATCCAATTCTAACACGACCCTGATCTCAAGATTGTTCCATCGGAATTCCTCGGTGTGTCTTCAAACTTGCACTTAGAATCAGGAATAGATGGGTTGGACTTCCTGAGAGTTTGATGCATTGCGATCCAATACAAGGCCTTGGCCGCCCCGGGCTCTCTGCTGGCCATCTCCAGGCTACGGACTGGCATCTTAGTTCGGGACGAAACCCTTGCAGTTCCGGGCTTTCTGCTGGTCGTCTCGGATTTCAGTTGGTTGCCAATCTTGGATGTTGGGGATTGGAACAGAAATGACGACTCTCCTCGACTTTGGGGAGACAAAGCTTGGCCCGACTCTTTGTCCTGTTGGGGTGCCAGAATAGGATTAGACCCTGCACTTAGACGATGAGACAGAGGTGTTGAAGACGTCCCGTCATCCCGGTTTGTCTAGGACGAGGGGGTAGGACCACTTGGGGTGGTCTTTATTTTTATTTTTATTTATTTTTTTCTTTATGGAAACCTCAACGGTGCGAGGAGAGTTTTATTGATAAATCTAAAGAATACAAAACTTATGAGAGAGCACTACCCGACCTATGAAAAGAATCAAAACTATAGAAAGAAATGAAGGAAATAATTCTCTTATTCATTGATACAATTACAAGGGAGCAACCCATGGTTGCTAACCCTTGAATGAGTTTCCTAATTTATTCAAATTACTACTTTCCTAAATTATTAAAATTTCTAATCAATCAAATCCATACCAAAACTAACCCCAATTTACCGACATTCCCCCTCAAGTTGGTTCAAAGATATCCATCATGCCCAACTTGCTTACTTGAAGCTTGAAAGGCTATCTCAACAGTCTATTTGTCAAAACATCTGTAACTTGCTGTATGGTGGGTACAAATGGAGTTCAAACTATTCTTTCTTCAAGCTTTTCTTTTATAAAGTGTCTGTCGATCTCAACATGTTTCGTCCTATCGTGTAGAAACGGATTATGAGCAATGCTGATAGCCACCTTGTTGTCACAATACTTCATAGGAAGACTTACTGGTCTTTCAAGTTCTTCCAGAACCCGTTTTAGCCAAAGAATCTCGCACACTCCTATGTTATTGATCTGAATTTCGCCTCAGCACTACTTCTAGTAACAACACTCTGCTTCTTGCTCCTCCAAGTGACTAGATTGCCCCATAGAAATGTACAGTATCCCGATGTTGACCTTCTATCAGTGATTGAACCTGCCCAATCAGCATTTGTATACATCTTAATCCCTCTCTTCTCATTTTTCTTAAAGAAGCCTGATGTGCTTTTCAGATAATGAAGAATTTGATTCACAACTTCCATATGTTCTTCGTACTGAGAATGCATAAATTGACTTACCATGTTTACAGCGAAAGCAATGTCAAGTCGTGTATGTGACAAGTAGATCAGTCTTCTAACCAGTTTTTGGTATCTTCCCGTGTCTGCTGGAACGCTATCTTTTACATCTCCAAGTTTAGCATTAGCTTCTTTTGGAGTGTCAAAAGGTGTGCAACTACTCGTTTCAGTTTCTCTTAGGAGATCTAGAATGTACTTCCGCTGCGAAACTACAATGCCCTTTTTTCACACTGCCACTTCCATTCCAAGAAAATACTTTAGTTAGTCCAAATCTTTATTCTCGAATTCCTTGGCTAGGCTCAGCTTCAATCTGTTCATTTCTTCTAAACCATCTCCAATCAGAATTATATCATCCACATAGACAATCAAGACACAGATCTTATCTTTGGTAGATTTCTTTGTGAAGAGAGTTTGATCAAATTGTCCTTGTATATATCCTTGGCTTTTAATGAACTTTGTAAATCTCTCAAACCAAGCTCTGGGATCATATAAAGACTTCTTTAGTTTATATACCTTGATACCAAACTTCTCAGTAAGACTAGGTGGAGGCTCTATATAGACTTCCTCCTCTAAGTCTCTATTAAAAAAAGCATTCTTCACATCCAGTTGATTCAAAGGCCAATCAAGATTAGCAGCAACAGATAAGAGTACCCGAACCGTATTTAGTTTCACCATAGGAGAAAAAGTCTCAAAGTAGTCCACTCCATATGTCTAAGTGAAGCCTTTAGCTACAAGACGAGCCGTCCGAGTTGTACTTCACGGTAAATACCCATTTGGAACCAACAAGAGTCTTCCCATTTGGCAGATCTACTTTGTCCCAAGTAGCATTCTTCTTCAGAGCTCTCATATCCTCTAAAATCGCTTTTTTCCACTTAGGGACATTTAAAGCCTCTTGGACACTATTAGGAATGACCACACGAGACATTTGTGAAATGAAGAAGGCACAATATGAAGATGAAATATTTTTGTAAGATACAAAATTTGACAAAGGGTGTTTGGTACAAGACCTAACACCTTTCCTGAGAACAATGGGAAGATCAAACTAACTAGAAGAATTTGACTCAGAATTACCTGGAGGAATCTTTGACAAGTCATTCTGTATTTTATGATCCAACCTTTGATTAGACTCTATGGTGTTGTGGGATAGGGCCTCTTTTTTGTGCTAGATGCTCCTTTGAATATACAAGACTATTATACCGTTTTGTACACATCTCTGTAGTTTCAGTATTTTGATTCTAAGATGGCATTACCAAGGGTCGTTCATTGGTAGGTTCGATATTTTCAACATTTAATTCATTTGTTTTCACAGACTTTGTATTTTCCATATCATTCTCTTTCGGTAACTGGTTGTGAGAAACATCATCTTGAACAAACTCAAAAAATGAACCATTTAGAAAATCATCTTCACTAGTGCTCTCCCCTGTAGATGGGAATTGTGGTAGTAAGATTATCCTTCAAAGAATGTGATACCCATAGACACAAACATTTTTTCGGAAACAGGATCAAAACATTTATAACCTCTCTGATTTGTAGGATAGCCTACAAAATATATTTATGGGCCTTTGGATCAAGCTTAGAATGTCTAGGATCATGATTTTGAACAAAGGCCACACTTCCAAAAAAATTTAAGGGAATATCTGTTGTGAGCCGAGTGGTGGGAAAACATTCGGTGAAAAGTTTTATAGATGTTTTAAAATTCAAAATTCTTGTAGGTAGCTTATTAATCAAATAAGTGGCTGTTAAAACAGTTTCTCCCCAAAGATATTTATAAACATTAGTTTGAAAACTTATAACTCTAGCAACTTCAAGGAGATGTTTGTTTTTCTTTTCAGCCACCCCATTTTGTTAAGGTGTATTATTACAAGAACTTTGGTGAACAATTCATTTTGTCGGCAAAAACATTCCCTAACACTGTTAATTTTTTGTTCCATTATCACTTCGAAATTTTTTAATCTAAGTCTGAAATTATGTTTGAACCATACTATAAAAATTATTAAACACAATTTCAACGTCAAATTTTTCTTTTAAAAGGAACACCCAAGTGACTTTAGTATGTTCATCAATGAATGTAACAAACCAGTGTTTTCTAGAAAAAAGCTGGCACTCTAGAAGGACCTCAAACATTACTATGAATCATGGTAAATGGTTTTGAATTCTTATATGGTTGAGGTGAAAAAACAGCTCGATGATGTTTTGGTAACTCACAAGATTCTGATAGACCATTAATCAAGCACACTTATGTGAGACAAAGGAAGAAGGCATAGAAGCTTCCATTTTCGGTTAGAAAGTTGAGTTGTTAGGCTGTTAAGTTGTTAGAATAACAGAAGGTATTCCGTTATTCAGCTGCAAGTTGCTACTATTGGGGTTATAAATAGTAGAGAGGAAGAAGAAAGGATCACCGAAAAACTAAAGTAGAAATTGGGAGAAACCAGGTTCTCGAATTCCTGGATATTTGTTCATTTCCTTTACTGTTTTTCCTTTTAATCAAAGCTGTTTTGTATTTCATTATATCGGTGAATGCAATTACAGTTCATTTCCTTAAATCAATTCTGCTATATTTCCTATTTGGATACATTTATTCTATCAAGTTGGTAATCAAAGCAGTTTCAATCCTGGAAAACATGGCTCAAAAGAAGGTGGAAGCATTGGAGGAGAAGATGGACCTTGTTCATTTAGAATGGCAGAGGGAATTTGATTCTGTGCGGACTGAAGTTCAAAAGATTGGAAGCTTGGAGAAGGCAATCATGCTGATGATGGGGAAATTCGAGCAGTTCGTGAGAAGAGATGAAACGTGTTCTTCATCACTGATGGAAGAAAAGCAAAAACCGTCTGTGATGATGGAATCGCAGACCTTGGGAGGAGGAAGTACGGCTGAATTTATGGGGAATAGATCTTTCCGGAGATTGGAACTACCAATCTTCACAGGAACTGATCCGAATGGATGGATTTTTAGAGCTAAGAGGTATTATGCGATGAATAAGATGAGCGATGGAGAGAAATTGGAAACAGTGGCTTTGAGTATGGAAGGGAAGGCTCTTGCATGGTATCTATATGTAGAAGATAGACTCAAATTTCATACCTGGAACAATTTTAAGATGGCTTTTCTGCATTGTTTTCGATCGAGTATGGAGGGATCCCTTTGCAAGAAATTTCTGGCAATACACCAGGAGTCTTCTGTTGAAGATTATCAGGAGTGATTCGAAATTTTGGCATCTCCATTGAAGGGGCTATCAGAGGAGGTTTTGCAAAGCACATACCTCAATGGATTGAATCCATCGATCCGAGCAGAGGTAAGGCTTCTCAAACCTAGAAATCTTTTGGAAATGATGGATGCAGCTCGTTTGATCGAAGATAAGAACAAGATACTTCAATCCACTCGGGTCGGGTCTAGATCCACTGGGTCATGGAGCAAATCGTCGAGAGTTGGGTCGAGTTCAATTTATTCTAACCCGAAGTATTCGTCAAACTTAGTAGCGACGACGATTCGACCCTCAACGTCGTTCCGATCACCGTCGACGACAAATACTGGTCACGGCGGAGCAGATCTGAGGAAAACGCAGCCTGAAGAATCGTCGGCGACACGATTTTCGTCGAATTACAGGCAGTACACCGACCCTGAGTTGATGAACCGGCGTGCGAAAGGATTATGTTTCAAATGTGAAGACAAATATTCTCCAGGTCATGTTTGCAAGAATCGCAAGCTGCAGGTCTTGATTGTTGCTGATGCTGGAGGAATAGAAGAAACAGGAGGTGATTATGAAGGAGAAGAGAGTCTCGAGTTGGTGGAAGGCGCAATAGAATTGTCAATAAATTTTGTAATGGGATTTACTGACCCACATACCATGAAATTGCGAGGGAAAATTGGACCACAAACAGTGACAGTGTTGATAGATTGCGGCGCATCGCATAACTTCATCTCTAAAGATGTTGTACAGTGGTTGGATCTACCTGTAACAGCAACCACGACATACAAAGTGATTATTGGAACGAGAGAAACAGTGGGTGCAGACGGAATTTGCAAAGGGGTGCTACTGTCCCTTCCCGAAGTAGAGGTGGTGGAAGATTTTTTACCACTGGAGTTGGGCAAAGAAGATGTTATTCTGGGAATGCAGTGGTTGACGAAATTGGGAACAATGCAAGTTAACTGAAAAGCTTTAACTATGAAATTTACTTTGGGACAGACTCTGGTGACATTGAAGGGAGAGCCGGGATTATGCAAAACACAGATATCGCTCAAAGCGATGATGCGTACTATACAACATGAGGGACATGGTTATTTGTTAGAGCTGGAGTCTCTAGTGGCACGGAACGACAAAGACGAAGCGGCTATGGAAGTTCCTCACATTTTCGATGAGCTGTTACAAGGATATCCGGGAGTGGTGAACAAGCCGAAGGGATTACCCCCTCAACGGGCGTTGGATCACTGCATCATTTTGAAGGAAGGAGTGGAACCAGTGAGCGTGAGACCATATCGGTATCCACAGGTGCAAATAGACGAGATTGAACGATTGGTCGAGGATATGCTGGCAACAGGTATCATTTAACCAAGTCATAGTCTATTTTCCAGCCCTGTTATTTTGGTAAAAAAGAAAGATGACAGTTGGAGGTTTTGCGTGGATTATAGGGCTTTAAATCGGGTAACTGTACCCGACAAATTTCCTATTCCGGTAATAGATGAGCTCTTGGATGAATTATATGGGGCACATTTTTTCTCAAAACTAGATCTTAAGTCGGGATACCATCAAATTCGAGTGAGGCCACGGGATGTGCCTAAAACGGCCTTCAGGACACATGAGGTTCACTATGAGTTCCTCGTGATGCCGTTTGGTTTAATGAACGCCCCAACCACTTTCCAAGCATTGATGAATGAGGTATTTAAACAGTACCTTCGGAAATTTGTGCTCGTTTTTTTTGACGATATTCTAGTGTATAGTAAGTCCATGGAAGATCATCTGGAGCATTTTGCGAACGGTATTGGAGATCTTGAAGGAACATTCATTGGTAGTAAACCTCAAAAAATGTGTTTTTGGGCAACGGGAGCTAGAGTACTTGGGTCATATAGTCTTGGCAGCAGGAGTGGCAGCTGATTCCAAGAAGATCCAGGCGATGGTAGAATGGCCAACTCCGACTAACTTGAAAGCCCTCCGAGGGTTCTTGGGTTTAACGGGGTACTATCGAAAGTTTGTGTTGAACTGTGGGCACATGGCGGCACCACTCACAAATCAATTAAAAAAAGACCGATTTGGGTGGAATGATGACACACAAAAGGCATTTGAAGTTTTAAAAGTGGCGATGACAACGGTACCTGTATTAGCTCTTCCTAATTTTCATCAACCATTTGTGGTGGAAACGGATGCCTCTGGTGTTGGTCTTGGTGCTGTGTTAATGCAAAATCAGCAGCCGATTGCATTTTTTAGCCAAGTCCTTAGCCAAAGGGATTGGACTAAGTCGGTATACGAACGTGAACTAATGGCTATTGTCCTTGCGGTCCAAAAGTGGCGACCTTATCTTTTGGGACGCAAATTCATTGTGCGTACCGATCAGAGGAGTTTGCGATTTTTGCTTGATCAACGCATGGTGTCTGAGGAGAATCAGAAATGGGTTTCAAAATTGTGGGGTTACAATTTCGACATTGAATATCGCCCAGGAATTGAGAACAAAGCGGCTGATGCTTTGTCGCGAAGAGAGGAAGGTTGCGAGCTTACCATTTTTACAGTTTCATGCCGTGCACAAGTCGATACGCTGCAAAACGAGATTGATTCCGATTGCATTTATGGACCCATCAAGCAGCAGCTACTACAAGGGTCGGACTTGTTTCTTGACTATAGTATCCAGTATGGCATTCTGCTGTACAAAGGACGAATGGTGTTTCCGTCAGAATCCAATCTCATTCCACAACTATTGGATGAATATCATGGGGGCAAGATTGGAGGCCACTCTAGGGTCTTGAAAACATTTCAACGTTTATCCCGAGATGTTTATTGGCGAGGAATGAGGAAAAAGGTACAGAGTTTTGTAGTTGAATGTTCCATTTGTCAACAAAATAAAAATGTGTCTCTCAGTCCCGCCAGACTACTACAGCCGCTACCTTATTTCAGATCAGGTTTTCGAAGATTTGTCCATGGATTTTGTGAAAGGATTGTCGAAGGCCGATGGGTTCAATTGTTTGTTTGTGGTGGTAGACCGTCTTTCGAAATACGCTCATTTTATTCCACTCAAACATCCTTTCACTGCTCCTGATGTTGCGGCCATATTCGTAAAGGAGGTAATCCGCTTGCATGGAGTTCCCCGTTCCATCGTCTCCGATCGTGGTAAAGTCTTCCTCAGCAAGTTCTGGACGGAGTTGTTCCGTCTGCAAGGCACAACGTTGAAACACAGTATCGCTTATCATCCGCAAACAGACGGGCAAACCGAGGTGGTCAATCGAGGCATTGAGACCTATTTACGATGCTTTGCGAGCAACAAACCCAAACAATGAGTTAAGTGGTAACCATGGACAGAGTATTGGTACAATACCTCATTCCACACATCCACTCAGACCACTCCATTTCGAGTCCTCTATGGTCGTGATCCACCACCATTGCTGCGTTTTGAAATCGGATCCACTCCGATATCTGAGGTGGATTTTCAATTACAAACACAAGATCAAATCTTAAGGGAACTTAAATACCACCTGCATCGTTCTCAGAAACGCATGAAGGATTATGCGGATAAGAAATGCCGCAAAGTCGAGTTTGAAATAGGAGACTGGGTTTATGTGAAGCTCCAGCCGTATCGTCACAAATCCTTGGCAAGGAAAGCCAATGAGAAGTTGTCTCCTAAGTTTTTTGGGCCTTATCAGGTGCTGTCTAAAGTGGGCACAGTGGCATATCGATTGGCCCAACCGTCTACTACTTCTATTCATCTAGTATTCCATGTTTCGGTGTTGAAAAAAGCCGTGGGCTCTAATATCAGTGTGCAACCCATTCCGGAGATCCTTACGGAGGAATTGGAGTGGCATGTGCAACCGGCATCGGTGGTAGGATTGCGCTACAATGTGTGCACGGGAAGTTGGAGGTATTGATTCAGTGGCAAGATCTCCCGGATTTTGAAGCATCGTGGGAAGAGTTCGAGTTCTTGAACACCCAATTTCCTGCTTTTCACCTTGAGGACAAGGTGAGATCTCGAGGGGGAGGTATTGATAGACCATTAATCAAGCACACTTATGTGAGACAAAGGAAGAAGGCATAGAAGCTTCCATTTTCGGTTAGGAAGTTGAGTTGTTAGGCTGTTAAGTTATTAGAATAACAGAATAACAGAAGGTATTCTGTTATTCAGCTGCAAGTTGTTACTATTGGGGTTATAAATAGTAGAGAGGAAGAAGAAAGGATCACCGAAAAACTGAAGTAGAAATTGGGAGAAACCAGGTTCTCGAATTCCTGGATATTTGTTCATTTCCTTTATTGTTTTTCCTTTTAATCAAAGCTGTTTTGTATTTCATTATATCGGTGAATGCAATTACAGTCCATTTCCTTAAATCAATTATGCTATATTTCCTATTTGGATACATTTGTTCTATCAGATTCACACCGAAAAATAGAAAGATTTTTATTCATGAATAACTTGGGATATTTCCTATTTGGATACATTTGTTCTATCAGATTCACACCGAAAAATAGAAAGATTTTTATTCATGAATAACTTGGGAAACAAATGTTTTAAGTATTGAAAATTTGGATGTCCTAATCGATAATGCCATAACATAATCTTACTGTAACTAGAAACAGAAAATAGAATTGAAACAAGTATGCTGATCTTGCCATCCAAAGGTTGATCCATTATTAAAAAGGTAAGGGCCACCATCTTGTTTAGTACCCCTAATCATCTTCCCAGAGGTTATGTCCTGAAATTCACAACGAGAAGACCAAAAATTAACTTGACAATTATGATCAAGGGTTAATTTGCTGACAGACATGAGATTATATGATGAATGAGGAACGTGCAAAACATTTTTAAGAATTAGAGAAGGGGAAATGGTAATTGTTCCTTTCCCAGCAACAATAGCAAGAGAGTAATCAGCAATTTTAACTTTTTGATTTCCTGCACAAGGTGTATATGAAGAAAAAAATTGTGAAGTGCCGGTAATATGATCAGTAGCACCTGAATCTAATATCCAAGAGCCATTAGACTTGGTACAAGTGATGACAGCAGTGAAAGAGTTACCTGATTGTGTTAGAGAACAAGATGTCTTGGAATTTCCTAAGAATTGGGACTGAAACATTCTATATGGCTGCTCTATCTGTTCCTTTGTCAATGGAACCGATTCTAAGGAAGATTGTTGCCTTGGATCTAAGCTGTTAGCTTGAAATGCGCAGACATTTCCCCCTAACCTGGTGTCATTGCCTGGTTTCTTCTTCCAATTTGTTGTTTCTCGTGTAGCTTCCAACAACTTTTCCGGGTATGGCACGACTTTCTATAATGGTCACACTCACACCAAGGCCTCTGTTTTCCTCCTCGCCTCTCTCCTTCTGAATCTGCACCTTAGACCACAAGAGCAGATTCTTCACCATTTATTTTTGGTTCATCGATGTTCTTCAACATCACTTGCTGCTATGCTTCTTCTCTACGTATTTCGGAAAAGACCTCCCTTATCGTCGGCAAGGGTGGCTTTCCTAAAAGATGTCCTTGAACCTCATCGAGTTCTTTGTTCAGACCAGCTAAGAACACAAATACCCGGCTTCTCTCAACCTTCTTTTTGTACCGAGCACTATCATTTTGATTCTCTCATTGTTCAACTTCAAACATATACAATTCTTGCCAAACGTCATCATATCATTATAGTAGGCTGTTACGTCACGATTACCTTGTTGCATCTTCCACATTCAGGTGTTTAATTCGAACAATTGTGAGTGATTATCCAAATTTAAATAGGTTTCCCGAGCTGCTTCCCAGACATCGTCAGCCGTTGGCAGGTACAAGAAGGGTTTTCCAACAATTGGTTCCATGGAATTGGTTAGCCAGGCAGTCAACATTGAGTTTCCGAACGCCACTGCCTGTATCTTGGATCGTCATTGGCTGGCGATGTGACTTCGCCATTCAAGTTCCTGAGTTTCCCTTTGCCGTCGATCACTAACCGCATGGACTGAGACCACTCAAGGTTATTCTTTCCATTCAATTTGTGAATGGTGATTAGAAGATAATTTTCAGAGAGAGAGGCAGCCGAAAAAAGTAGTTGTGAAGAAATAGTCGAAGGCGGCAGCAGCGCAGGTCCCGACGACATCGCTAGAAACGGGGACTGCGAACCCCTTGACGCCATTGCCCCGCTGTTGTTGTTCGATGAGCCGGAGCCAGAGCCAACTATGGCGGCCTTGAAATTCATGATCGAAAACCCTAGGGTTCTGATGCCATATGGAAAGAGAGGAGGGAAAAAATTCTCTTATTCATTGATACAATTACAAGTGAGCAAACACCTATAAATAGGAAAAAAAATAACACACTGTTGCTAACCTTAGAATCCATACAATGAGTTTCCTAATTTATTCAAATCACTACTTTCCCAAATTACTCAAATTTCTAATCAATCAAATCCATACCAAACCGAACCCTAATTTACTGACAAAGACAATATAATCTAATGAAAAATAAAAAAATTCAATAAAAAAAAATGACTTAAAAATTCCTTTAATCTTCTGAATGTTAGGGAAATAAAGTCTATCCAGTCTCAACCATCCACGAACAGTCGTCAAACATTATGATTCAGACCAGAAGGTCTGATTATCTCCACCATTTCTTAGCTTCGCTAACAAGTAGCAACCTTCTTTTTTTGCAGATTGGATGAGATTAGTTGCTGCTGCACATTCCTCAAAGGTCTCTTAAAGTTCAATGAAACCTGGATGAGTTGCTTTAGAGAGCGAATTCCAGGAACTAGAAAGTTTCTTCATTTCGGTCGCAGCCATTGGTCTCATAGGAGATGACTTGAGAGCTTCCTTTACCTAGAAAGAAAAATCAAAATAAATGACAATTAGGTCTCTCAGCACAATTGGGGGAATTTCGATTTGAAATACTGGAAAATATTGGAACGTCTTGGCAACATGGGAATCAAACCTCTCTCTTTAGAGAGAATTCCCAATCACAATTGAAGAACATGTAGCAGCTCTTCCAATCTTTGATAGAGGAGGGAAGATCAGTAAGGAATTGACTACCGGCCAGTATAGAAAGGTAATATCGGCCATAGGACTTTTAAATTTAACGATTTAAACATCCGTAATCATTTCTAGGGTTAGGGTGACATTGTGAATTCGGGAAAGAGCAATAGCACCCATGATTTGGTGAAATATCCAAGAGCTTAGCACACTTCATCAGGAAGTCAAGAATAAGGATGGTCGAACTCATTAGGGACCATAGTTGACACAGACTGAGGAATCTGATATTGATTCCTTAACTATGGATCGTGATCCCCGCAAGAGCTGGAGGGATCAGAAGTCGAAAATGGTTTCTATTGGGTTAGGGTTTTTGGAAGAAACTACTACGTGAGAAGGGTCAATGTGGGTCAATGTCCTCTACGCTATTTTCAGGACTCTTTACTGATTCTACTTCCATGGTCTCATGACTACAACGTGGACAAAAAATTTACAAAGAACCGAGGTAAGAGCGCAAATGGAAAACGAAGACCGAACGTGAGAATTGAGATGAAAGAAGTACAAACACTAACAGAAATTCCTCAGAAACTGTGAAAATGACTCCTGGCTTCCTCTTTCGAAATCGGTCAAATGGTCAAGGGCACAATGATAGGGAGGAAATTTCCGCCCATGGTTCTCTAAGTATAAGGGCATGGAAGTGAAACCTGGGAAGAGGATGGGCCCATTGAGAGGAGAGCCCATTTCATCTGGCTCTTGCCCAAAATAATTGAAGGATAAATTCTGGGCAGAAGGAGTGAGCCCATCAAGTGGAAAGCTTATTTCCTTTTGGCTATTGAATAAGGAAGGTCCGACTCACTAGGGACCCTAATTGAAACAGACTGAGGAATCTGATATTGATTCCTCAAGAACGGAATGAAATATTCTGGAAAATAGGAGGGACTGTGATCCCCTCAAGAGCTAGAGTGATGAGAAGACAAGATGGTTTCTATTGGATTAGGGTTTTTGGAAGAAACTAATACGTGAGAAGGGTCAATGCCCCCTATGCTATTGTTAGGACTCATTGACTGATTCTACTTACATGGTCGCACGATTAAAACACGGATGAAAGATTTACATACAAAGAACCAAAGTAAGAGTGCAAATGAGAAATCAAGCCAAAATGTAAGAAGCGGATTGTTGCAGGTTTCTTGTTGCAATTCATGTTCCAGGAAGCAGAGGAAACTTCTGGCTACATCAGTATAATTTTCAGAACTTTGGAGTTTGGGTGCTTGGATATGTTTGGATTTCAATCGGATTTCACATCAAGCATCAAAAGTTCATTTTTTTTTAATCGAACTCTAAATCTTCTCCTCCCTCCTAGAACCTCCTGGTAAGAACCCGCCACTGCAACTTCATTGACTGCGCCAGTTAGCACTTTGTGACTTATGTGGTTCTTCGGGAGTTTGAGCAATTTCGGCAACCAAAAGAAGCTGATTTCTATGAACAATTCTCAGGTGATTGTATAATAAGAACTCAATTTGATGAAGAACCCGTGGCGGACTGTGGTTTGTTTGTGCAGGTGCGAGAAAGAAGAAAAAGGAATCAAAGCACGTATGAAAATTATACTTTATACCCCATATACTTTAACCCATTGATCTTAATAATATTAAAGAGTATTTTGGTCACAATATAAATCGGTTTGACCAAAAACACACTTTTCGTGCACTTTTTTGCGTGTGAAATACATGTGCAGTTAAACTTAATGGAAAATGCGAGTTTTCCACTTTAGTACTTTAGTCCAAAGTTGGAGGGACGTGATATTTTTTGTGGATATTCTTGGATGCCTATTTGACATGATACACAACATGATATATGTTGTGTTGTATGTTTGCCGAATCTGTTTCTTGCAGCCTGCTTCTTAGCTCGGTTCTGTCAATTAGTAGAATAACTACTTTTCATCGAGCTTCGATGGGGATTGGCTCCTTTTTTTCTTTTCTTTTCTTTTTTCCTCTAATTGTGATGCACGCAACTTTGGATCACATATTTCAATATTAATTGTTCCTTCTCTTGCATTTTTACGTTTCTAATGTTAAACCTAGGCCTGCAGATGTTGTTGAGGTGCTGAGAGGCCATGAGGTGTTAACATTTTTGTGCCTTTTTTCCGAGTCCATAGGTGTGGCCGAGTCTAATCTTGCTGAGTGAAAAAGCTGCAGTTAGTGGAATAGAATTGTTTGTTTGGTTCAGGTTACGAGGATAAATTTACCTGGAGTGTTAAATCCCTGTTTAAATACACACTTTGGCTGAAACAAGTGCTATGTTATATTTTGGATTATAATATTAGCTGATAAAATGGCAAAATCAGGGGCCAACATGGAAGTAACTTTTATTTATTTATTTATTTATTTATTTTTGTGATTAGTTTGATGATTTTTGATATGTTATATTTGATAAATATTTACAATAGAATTTTTTTTGTGTATTATTAAAAAGAAAAAAAAGAAATATGCACTCTTTAGCTTCATGTTCTAAAACTGTTGTGAGTTAAGTATTGTGTTCTGCTACGTTTCCAGCTAGTGTATTTTATGTGTTTTTCTCTTGCCCTGGTAAAGGTAAGTACATGGATTGCGCCATACTTGGTACTTACCCTTCTTCTTTCCTGTATGGGGTAAATGGAGAGAGCTTCTCTGCTCAATCTGAGTTTTCAATTTTCCCCATTCTCTTCACACACAAGTTGACAGTGCGTAGTAGTGTCTTCCTTTTCATGCCAAGAGCATTAAATTCTTTTCTCTCGTTACAAATCCCTAATTCCGTTCACACTGCCTGAAAAAGTCTGATCCAATTTCCGGGATATTGAGTTTGTTTCAGAAAAAAAACTAGAGCTCTCATGTATCTCTCTTCAACGATTTCTCTATACCATCCGGTTGCAGTATTCATTGGAAAAGGCTCACAGTGCCCGGTTGACGAACTTCATTCCAGATTAAGCAACCTCGAGGATTGTGGCAGCTCCGTTCAAAGCCCATTACACGCAGGCACTGCCCATGGGTGAGTGGATATTTGCTACAAGCGTAAAGATTATATACTCAATCTAATTGATAAAGAGAGTCGGAAGTTCAATAATTTTCCCATTATTCTTGAACTCGATAGAGAGAGAGAGAGAGAAGAATAAATGAGGCAATGCTTGCTTACATGACTTTTTTTGAAGAAAGTCTTGCCAAAATTTTAATCTAAATTATTCATTTTTTAAAAATCAAAATAGTGACATGGTTTAAATTAGAGATAACCGAACAAGAACAAGATCCGGCCGGCAATCGAATGAAACAAAATGAATGATTTGGGTTTGATCATGGTTAAATCATTTTGGTTTTGTTTTTTATTTGGGAATTGAAAATCGAAGCGGTTTCGATTTGGCTTAGTAACTGTGATATAGAACTGCGTAACCAAACTGGGTAAACTGGGTAATTGTTGTTTTAAATCTATTTTTTTGTTACATATATTATCCTTATTATATAAAAAAAAATTATAACTTTACCTATAGTATATATATGTCTGTGTGTATATATATATTATCATTCATTCAGGTTTATTATAACAAATTAGTGATTTGGTGGTATAATTTTGATTTAGTTTGGAATTTATGTTTTACAATATAGTTATATTTTTATTTGTAATTTTATGAACTAGTAATTAGAATAGAGAAAATAAATAAATACATAACAAGAAAAACTTAATGTTTTGTGAGTTGATTTTAGTTTTATGTTAAAACTAAAAGGTTCGGTTAAAATCGATTCTAGAATAACAGAGGGTTACGGTTTAATTTTTGATTTTGTATTTTCCTTAACCATTTAGTTTCCACTAAAATGAAATTAAAATCAACCAATTTCCATTCCATCTTTAAATTGATATGTCTCAAAAATATTTTATTTTATTGGTAAATAGAATTGTTTCTAGATTCATCTAGGATATAATCTAATATGTAGGATAGAAGCCGGATCTTTTAATTTTTAGTTTTCCTATATTTTTTCCATAATGATATAACAACAAGGACAAAATAACGTCACAAAAATATAGTAACTAGTTGGAGAAAATATAAATAAATTGAGAAAAATACAAAATAATATCAAATTGTGGCATGAAAATCTCATTCTCTTGAAAAAAGATTCAAGCCATGTGTTGACAATACCTTTTGATCGCTTCAACAGGTCTAATATTTGATTTGTCCCCTCCAACATGCAACAATCCAAGTTAAATGTTTAGTTTACACAAACTTCACAAGTAGTATAATACAAAACTCTCGAATAAAACACATTTCTTTACCTAATATAAAGGATTTGAATATAAAATTATGAATGATTCACAAGGCTTATACGTAGGGATGATAACAATTTGGTTTTGGATTGGATTCACTTTAAATGAAAACCATTTAGTATATATCAAACCCAAAATCAAATAGTAAACCGTTGATTTTTAAAAGTTAATTTTTAAATTGAACCATTTAATTTTATATAAAATCAAAATCAAAATCACAAAACCTGAAATCGATTAAGATTTTTTTATATGTTTATTAATTTTCTCTAGCAACATAGGTTCGTAAAATTAAAAGCAAGAAAATAACTAACATTTAAAATCTAAATTCTAAACAAAATCAAAACAACCCAGAAAATCATTAATTGTTAAAATAAATATACTAAATATAAATAAAATACAACACATAAAATTTACATATAATTAAAAATAAACAAACAAAAGGGTAAAAGTATAAGTAAAAACATATATGACATGTTTGATATATATGTTTATATACACATACAAGAGATAAAAGCGTAAAAGTAGAGGTAATATAATAATAATAATAATAATAATAATAATAAAAGTTACTTGGTAACTATTACAAAATCAAAATTAAAACGACTTCGATTTACAATTCCGAAATCAAAATCCTAATCGAAATCATTTGATCAGTTTCAAAATCGAACCATTCGGTTCGATTTGTTCGGCTACTTGCTGGTATATATATATATAATAAAAGTAATGTGGTTACTATTACAAAATCAAAATTAAAACGACTTTGATTTATAATTCCGAAATCAAAATCCTAATTGAAATCATTTGACCAGTTTCAAAATCGAACCATTCGGTCCGATTTGTTCAACTACTTGCTAGTTCGGGTTCAATTGCCATCCCCACTTGTAGGGGACCTATTTGTAGGTTCTCAAAACATACCAAATTAAAAGCACAAAATGAATGAAAAATGAGTATTTGTCATTTATCTTCCTTGTCCTTTTGCCATTAACTAAAAAAAAAATCTGTCATTAACTAAATATTAGTTAACACATTATCATTTTTGGTCAAAAACCATTTCATTCTAGTGCAGATAAAAAATTACTGAATTTTTTATTGTAATTACAACTTTATTGTTAACCATTTAAAAATAATTAAAAATTTAAATATATAAATATCCCTTAAGTTTTTTTTGTTTTTTTTTTATTTATTTATATTATATTCCTCCTTTACCTTTTTACACTATCACTATTTAAAAAATATATTTTTAAAAACTTTTTTTTTTTTTTTTTTTTTTTTTTTTAACAAAACAACAACAACAACAACAACAACAATAATAATAATAATAATAATAATAAAGATTAGTCTTTGTCGGTCTTCTTTTTCTTTCTTCTCTCTCTCTTTCTCAATACCCATTATTGCATTTGTGCTCCGGCACACAGATCTGGTGACAATCTGTGCTTCAGAGCACAGATCCAGTTTGGTCTGTGCTCGGGTGCACAGATTGGCGCACTTAGAGGAGGTGAAGAATGATGAGAGAGAAAGAGAGATGGCAACGATCAGAGCAGGAGATTTAGGATGTTTGTTGTGTCTGGGCAAATCCTTTTGACCTTGGTCAACAGAAATTTGGGATGCTTATTGTGTCGCCCTTGATGAACACAAATGATGAGAAAGAAAGAGAGATGATGGGTTTCTTGATCGGCGCAAGAGAAGAATTCCTGGATTCCTCTGGCAAGAATTTGCTAAAGAGCATCGATTTCAAAGATCTCTTGTGGGGATTAACAATGATGATTTCTTATTGGATTTCTTGTCAGATTTGGATATTCTTGCAAAATTCTCGGCAAGAAGTACCGATGAATCAGAGATGAATGCATCAGAGAAGAGAGAAAGAGAGTTTTGGTTGCATATTGATCTAGGGTGTTCCTCAAGGGCGACGTAACGACAGATCTGATTTTATAGAAATTTGTAATTAACTATTTCAGGAGAGAAAGAAAGAGAGAGGATGAGGAGGAGGAGGAAGGGCGATTGCGGTGGATGGGGGTAAATGTAATTGTTCAAAAATTTAGGTGTAAAAAATATATTTTATAAAATAGGAGGGCGTTATTGAATTTTAAAAAAAATAAAAGAATAAAAAAATATTTTTTAAGGGCAATTGTGTCTTTTTACAAAAAAAAAATGGTCAAAAGGAGTGATCGGTATTTTTCAAAATACAAGAGAGGTTTGTAGTTTTAAGCAAAACGACAAGAGAGGTAAATGCTACAAACCCAATAAAAAATATTATAAAATACCAAATGTCTTGAAAATTACAAGAATGTGAAAAAACATCATGAATGGAGCACCAACCCACTAAGATACTAAGAGACTATAGTTTCATAACTTATTAAACTCCAAAATAAATAATTCAGTGAATAATATATATATATATATATATACCAACACTCTCTCACTCATTTTAATATAAAATAGAATTACCGGGAAAAAAATGAATCAACACAACCTAAAATTGCCTGAAATTCAAAAAATCTCCAACAGCTAGTTTTGACTACTAAACCGTTGGTTCTAACCCTTAAACCCTAACCTATTTGACCCTACTCATTTAAGCATATCTGACTATGAATTCAACCACTTTAAAGTTCATATTCAAGTCACAAACTAATTCAAATGCCTGGCTAAAAATATAAGTAAAAGGGATTTTACCGAACAAATCCGATCAGAAAACTATGATGACCCTAAGTGTTTTGATAAACAAATTAACGTTGATGTTTTGTAGAATTAATGATTTTCTTAAGTGATTTGAGAAATAAGTTTCAATTAAGCAAATGAGAAAAAAAATGGGATTTTAAGATGAAATTTGTTGAAAGATTAAGATAGTAAGACAATGGAGATTTTTTTTTTTAGCAGAAAATATTTTAAGTAAAAACAACTCAATTCTTTTTATACTCTTAATGCAACCCGATTAGGATTACGCATAACGCTTATAAAATAAGTTGAATTATTTGAAATATGGTTAAAAATGATACACTCAAGTGTCAAAATATTTTTTTTCACTAAAGTATAGATCAAGAAAAAAAAATTAAAATTGGAAAAATATGTATTTTTGGCTTGAACGGTCGACTGACAGATTCAGGATGAGTGTTTTGAGGTTTTAGGCTTGACAGTCTTGTGATAGGTTGGACAATTGATTTTGAGCCTAAAACGGTTCACTCAATTGTCAACGGCTAGGAAATGAGCCATTGAGGGTACAATCGTTAACCGATGGTGTAACTGGTCGATCGACAGTTTGTTTTCAACAAGTTTGACCAGAACGTTTTTTGAGATCTTCAACCTTCTTGTGCCTTTGAACATTATGGAATCAGATTTTATGAAGTTTTGATTATATTTCATGGATATATTATATATTTTGAAAATCTTATTATTTGGTCCATATGGCCCTGTTTGGTTATTGTTCCCAACCAAACCCAATCCAACCCAAAAATTTTGAGTTTGATTTTTGGGAATGCAAAAGTAAATACAAAATTCAACTCAACCCAATTTAAAAAATAAGGATTGATTATAAAATGTTAAGGAAATGAGAAACAAAAAAAACTTATTTTTTTTGTGCCCAAAAAATTCAACCCAACCCTCTCAACTCTGGCCACCGTCCGACAACCATCCGCCGCCGCCGGCCACTGCGGTCACCGCCGTCGCCGCCCGCCGCCGGCAACTTCCAGCGATCGTCGCCGGCCACCGTCCACCGCCGCCAAACACAAAAACAAAATCTAAAAAAAAAAAAAAAATTTAGGATAAAATCATTACCAAACATGATTCTGTTCTTAACTCAAAACAAAAATTGTCGTTACCAAACGTAATTCTGTTCCCAAAGTTCTCGACCCAACACATCTCAGTTGGATTCAGAAAAATGGGAACACTAAGCAAGCGCCATCTATATTATTTGATTCTATGATATTTATCGGCAAAACTATTTTTTATCTTAGAAAAAATACATTTTAGACCTTCTAACTATTGGCACATTTCTAAGTAGTATTTCTAAGTTTGCGCATTTCATTTTAAACCTTTTACGTATCAATATGTTTTTAAATTGTCATTCTGTCAAAAATTCTGTCAAAAGTAACATAGACAAAATAGTCTTATTACATTTTTTAATTTTTTTTTTCTCTTTTTCACTTTTTCTCTTTCTTTCTCTCTTTTTTTTTTTTTTTCACTTCTCTCTCCCGCTCAACTCTGTCTCTCTTCCCTGGTTCTTATAGCTTCTCATGCACATCCCGTTGAACACCCCCATGTCGCTGCCGGCGGATTCGAACGGCGGAGGAACTTGATGTGGTCGGCGGTGATCGGGTTGGATGGCGCCGTAAGAAGGCAGTTTCGTGGCGGAGAGTTGGTCGGAACCCGCCATTCCGCTGACGAAACTTTTCTGCATCATTGGAGAATTGATGTTGTTGCTCGCCGTCGCTCCCATCTGGGCGGCTTTCTGCAACAAGGTGGTGGCCGACACATAAGAATATGGACACATTATCTCAAAAAGAGTCCAAAATTCGAGGACAAATGGAAAATTTAACCTGATGTTAACTCTACAAGCGCGATTGTGTAGATATACATACACATAAGAATATGGACATATTATCTCAAAATGCTAAAACCACTCAAACTAAAACGAATGGATCTAAACTAAAGCAAGAAACATAATTTTTTTTTTAGTAAGATCGAAGATTCGGAGCACATTCTGTTATCTGATAAAGCACAAAAATGATATCATTTTTGAACAATACATATAATCAAATCACCAAGAGCGCCTGATCAAAAGGATATAAAAAAATAGAAAAAAATAGATCAAGCAGATAATTAGCTAAGTGAAATGTGTATCATGTTGGCAGAGATGAAGAGATCCAGAGTGAGACGAGAGCATATCTTACTCAGAAGGAGCGAGAGAGGATCGAAGGCAATTGATGGTGTTCGAAGAGATCAAAGGTGCGGTAAAACGCCTCCCCTGTCGCCTCATCGCAGCCATCCCTATTTTGATTCGATTAGGTCGGTCTTCTTCCTGATGATGATGAAACCCTAGAGAGAGACTGCCCCCTTCGTTTGCTTGCTGCTGCTTTTAATTTCCAAATTTATTCCTTCCTATAAACTACAGAAACTACACCGCCCACCACAAGAAGTTCCTCCGCCGTTCGAATCCGCCGGCGGCGACATGGGGGTGTTCGACGGCATGTTCATGAGAAGCGATCAGAACCAGGGAAGAGAGAGAGAGGTGAAGAAAAAAGAAAAGAAAAAGAAAAAGAAAAAATAATTAAAAAATAAAAAATATAAAAGGACTATTTTATATCTCAATTATATTATTTTGACAAATGTTTTAATTAAAAAGTTTTGAATATATGAGATGTTTATATGACATTTATGAGTTTATTAAATTCGGAGTTTTGAAAGAGTATTTCGGATAAAATATTTTAGATTAAAAATGTTCTAATATATGAGATCTTTATATGGTATTTATGGGCTTAGTTTTTAGAATATAGTCGTTATAGGTAATATTTGAAATCTATATATATTGACTTTCGTTTTTGGGTATAATTAATCAAGAACAAGAGTTTTAAATAAGATATTTTCAAAGAGATAATCATTTTTGCTGAAATATATTTTTTGAGAGAGATTTTTGAAGATTTTCTTAGTCACGACGTTCATCATTTTTATCAAAGGTTCTTGTGCTATACCTTTATTTATATTGTTTTAAAAAAAACTCCAGTGAGATCTCTCCAATTACTTTATGTTCTCAATATTTTGTGTTTAACGTAATACATATATATTTGTCTTGTAGTAATTTGTTTTAAGAAAAAATATTTTCTATCTTTAAATATCCCAAAAATCTTGTAAAATAATTTTTTTCCTGATAATCTGATTTACATAATCACTATACTTTAGTTGAATTAAAATTAGATTTGTATTCTCGTGTAGTTCTATCACATAGTATATCAGGATACTAATTGAGCATATTTTGAATTGAAGTAGTAGAAACTCCTATGAGAAGAAAAAAATTTTATTTTATTTGGTGAGTGTGAAATGATTAGACATATTGGGTTGGTGTCTGATCAGGGTTAATATTTAGTCTGGTAAAAAGATAGATAAGTTTGATTCTTAACTTGTAAAAAGATTATGATAGTTTTTAGATTGATAAGAAGATAAATATATATTTTTTCTTAGCCTACAAAAGAATTAGGTTCTTCCTTAAACTTGGCGAAAGAGAAATTATAAAGGTTTGATTCTAAGCCTAGTAAAAGAATTAAGTTAGTCCTGAAATTAAGAAGACAATTGGAAGAGTTTGGTTCTTACTTAGTAAATGAATTAAGATTAGTGGATTGAGAAATCCCTACGAGAGCTCAGAGGACTGACTAGCCATAGGTAAGGGTAACTTGCCGAATTAGGATAAATCGGTGTGTTCAATTTCTTTATATCTTCTTGTTTGGTTGTGCATTTAGTTAAATACATTTTCGCTGTAACTTAAGATAACAATTAGTTAGGAAAATTGGTGATTTGATTGATTAATAAATTATTTATTTAAATTTTTATAGGTGATAATTATTTATTTTGGAAGGACAGAATGACTGCATTCTTACAAGCTACTAACTACAATGCATAGTTAGTTATAAAAAGTGGTCCTTATGTTCCTACTGTTAATGGTGTTGCTAAAATAGAGAAAATCTATGATGCAGATGATTTCAAGAAGTTGTCTTTTAATGTTCAAGTTATTAACCTTTTATTCAGTGGATTAGATGCAAATGAGTCAGTAAAGCACATGTGGAATACTTTATAAATCACAAACGAGTGAACAAATCAAGTGAAAGAACTTAAAATCAATGATCTGGTCTATCAATTTGAGCTTTTCAGAATAGGTGATACAGAGTCAATCTAGGATGTGTGTACAAGATACACCAACATATGCAAGAACCTCAGTACACTTGGAAAGCTATGCACCATGCCGGAAAAAGTACAGAAAATCGTAAGATCATTTACCAAAGCATGGGAGCCCAAAGTGACGACAATCAACGAAATTAGGTATCTTACCAATTATACGATTAATGAATTAATTGGTAATCTAATGACCTTGAATTAGTCATTCATTGATATGAAGGAGAAGCTAGTACTAGCAAATGGAAGTTCTTAGCACTAAAAGCTCAAAGAGTTGAGTATGATGATGACAGTGATGAAATAAATCTCGACAGCTAGCAAGAAAGAGATGTGGCTCTTATAACTAATAATTTCAGGAGAATGATCAGACTAAGGGTATTTATGACATTTAAAAGAAATTATATATTTTTAATAAATATTATTAAAAAATATTTTTTTATTAAATTTTTAGAAATTAAGCAAAATTTGTGTATATAAAAGAGAGAATTTTGAATTGATAATTGTTTTGATATTTTTGACATAAGTCTATTTTTAGATGTCTTTAATTTTTTATTTTTAAGTTTTAAGATTCAAAAAAAAAATAACTTACATGTTTCTCATCGGGTTTGAGCAACAAGAATTAACTTCAAAATTTTAATATAATATGAGAAACAGAATACTAGAAAACTTTTGATCACATTTAGAAATGTAAATTTAAATACAAAAATATAACTATCGAATTTAGTAGCAAAAATTGAAAATTAAAAAGACATAGATATCGTTTTATTGTTTTTTAACAATTCATAACTATATCTTAAAAAATAAAATAAAAAATAATACGAATATGAAAAATTAAAGAAGGCATAAACTTGTCCTGCCGGAACTCGGAAATATATATATAATTTTATGCGAGGGTCTCTGCTAGTTTCTCTTTGGCATTTCACTCTAATAATTCAACCAGAAAGATTTGATGGACAAGTTGCCCATGGCCTAATGGATAAGGCGTCTGACTTTTAATCAAGCGATTGTAGGTTCAAATCCCACTGGGCGTGACTTTCTTTTAGGTTTTTTAATGCAGTAAGGTGATACGAAAAATAACACAAACACTCATTTAGAAGTCACATAAATGAATTGGTGCAAACGAAAGAGACTTAAGCTCCTTAAGCAACCATCCCGGATTCGATCCGTGGGAATTGTGGATGCAAAGTGTTTTGTTGGGAGAGGTCTCCACTTCTAGCGCCTGACAGTATCTCGAGGAATTAGTTTCCGTCGATTGTGGTGTGGGGATGCCCTGGGAAACCAAAAAAAAGAAGAAGAGGTCACATATAATTTAATAGGTTTTACACTTCTAAATTAATTTTACTTTTATTTTTAATTTTGAATTCTGATTGACATTATCATTTATACGTAAAGTCTCTTTATCACTAGGAGCCAAATGAATGAAATAAAAAGAATTTAAATTCAATTTTTAATTTTTCTTCCTTGATACTTCATCTTCTTTATCACTAGGAGCCAAATGAATGAAATAAAAAGAATTTAAATTCAATTTTTAATTTTTCTTCCTTGATACTTCATCTTTTCAGTGTCTTTATTAATTTATTTTATATATTTTTTAATTTTTTTGAGTTGTGTTATATTTTCATTCTTTATTTTCAATTAGTAATTGTTATTTATTTTTTTATATTTGAATTCTTATTTTTGTATATTTTATTTTGATTTTATTTTTGTTTTTGTTTTCCATGATTCAATATATTTATTTTCTTTATTTTTCATGTTTTCATTATTTTTTAAGTTTTTTTTATTTCTATTAAATAGAAAATGAAAATATTAATTATCAAGTAGTAAAATGTAACTAGAATCAAATTTCAAGGATAAAATCTATAATATTTTATTTAAAAATAGAACACATAAATTGAGATTGAGAGATAATTGTTTATTTCCAAATATTGAATATTATAACATTTGGAAGTAAAGCTCAAAATTTAAGAGTAAATTGAGGTCATTAATTGGAATGCCAATTTAGTTTTTTTTTTTAAATAAAAAATAATAAAAAAAATGTTAAACTATATTTATTTTATTAAAATTGTGACCACGAACAGATAAAATCAATCAATTATACAACAAATAATATATTTTAGACTAATATAAAAATATTAAGAAGTTGAAAGCATATATATTTTAGAGCAATATGAAAATATTAAAAGTTTGGGAGGAAATACTTTTAGATAATTCATCTTTTTAGTGCCTTTAATTGTTTATGTTATATATTTCGATTTTTTGGTTGTGTTTTATTTTTGTTCTTTATTTTCAATTTGTAGTTGATATTTTTCTTTTTCTTTTTGATATTTCATTTATTATTTTTTTATATTTCATTTTTATTTTATTATTGATGAGGGTGTTTTTGGGAGTCACCGAAATAGCACCAGGGCCTCAGCCACATGTTCACCATTACTGTGACGTGGCAACATTCAGGAATCCAAAATGTCACGCAGGAGTATACGCTAATCAAGACTCCTTCTCTGAAATCTCTTTTGCACCCAGGGAGGAGCAATGTGCTTCACAGAGACACAGCCGCCTAGAACTCTGTGCCGTGCCTCTGGATGGCCAACTTCATGAACTTAGCCGTTTGTGTCAACCGGCATACCATTTAAGTTTGTTTCTCCTTCAGAACTCCATGGATCTCTGACCTCCTCCACCAGGACTTCTCCACAAGCCTGACAGTGTTTAGGCCCATTTAGGTAAAATAATTATCTCCAACGCCTATAAATACTAGGGGCTATGCAAACCCGAGGTAACGCTCAATCGCTATTTACATACTTGATGTGTTTTTGTACCTTTTCTCTCTGAGCTCTTACTCTCATGCAATAAGGGTTTCATCGGGACAAATCTCAACTCAGCCTCCTATAGGTACAACTCCCTGTAAGGAATGACTCTAGACTTCAGCAAGTCCGTGCCCCAGAATGATAGTTATAGCTCACTAGAAGAATTTCCAACTTAGCCTCCGACTCAGCAACTCCACCTCAGAAAGAGGATCCACATGTCACTCGACTGGACCATACTTAAGGTGTTGACTACTTTAGGACACTAACAGTTTGGCGTCGTCTATGGGAACCGTGCAAAAAGCCTTCTCTTGATCATTGCTCTCTACTCAGCTAAGTCTGGGTGATCACAAGGTCTGGTTAGACAGACAGACACAGAACAGAAGAATCGAAAGATATATTGAAAACGCCAAGGTCACACCCCTAACTCCTACCAACGAGGATAACTGGTCCCCCAGGACCAGGCAGGGTCATTTGTCCTGCCACCTGGGGCTGCGGGACAAACCTCGGGAGCTGCAAAAGCATCTTGGATGGGCGAGTTCAAGTCACACGTATAGCTCCTCCTCACGCGCCTGTCGCTACCTCCCGTTTAGGGGGAATCAACTCTTCAGATTGTAGGACCCGAGGTGTGACCCCAAAACTGCAATATTCGTATGGAATCTCTGAATGGGTGCGCACCCGGCACCGCCCTCCGTCTCGTAACCATGTGTCTACAGGATTGGAGAGGGGCCCCCCCGGTGGCATAAAGATCTCCACCTCATCCGCTACGTGGACATGTAGCCAAAGACCTGTCAGCGCCCCCTAACGGTCAAGCTTTCCATCGGCCAACCAAGTTTGACCCTCGGGGATGACTCGAACGTGAAATCGGCTCTTACTTGCCTTTATCCCGTCATTTTGTGGTCTAAGTTGCGGACAGTCATATACGAGGGGAGCCTTAAGTAGGGGAAGCCGTGGAGAGCCACCTTGCTAACATAGAGGCCCGCCTCTAGGAGGTGAACGGAGGCTGGGCAGGATAAGGCGTTATTACAGAGGTGGGATCTCCACTTGTAGAAGAAGTTATAGAAGAAAAAGTGCCGAGACACTTTGTTCTTCCCAAGATGAGTCCATATGACAGAACATGCAAGTGACCTCTTTAGCCCTACGATGTAAAGCCTTTCTCTTTACCCTTACAAGGGCAGTAAGGTCCTGGTTCCAGGGCCTGAGGCCAGCATCCATCTCCATATTCTGGGAGCTTGAGAAATTGTTTCTAGCTCGTTTTAGTCGCTCTTGGCGGAGGCCGAAGACTATGGCCCATGTTCTTACTCTCCAGCAGGAGCTGAGTGAATCATTGAGAGATTATGTTGAGCGCTTCAATCGAGAAGCCAATGCGTGTGACAAGCTCCCTGAAGACATGGCACTGAACGCCTTTGTTGATAGGCTCCAACGCCAAAGATTATCCTATGATCTTTGTACAAATCATGCCCCCACTCTTAATCAAGCTTTGGATCGTGGGATTAGGTTTTATATTACTGACCACCGAGCTACAACCCAGAAAGATAGGGAAGGGGCGAACAAGTCGAAGGAACCAAAGAATAAGGTTCCAAATCAAACCCAAGGCTCGAGAAGATTACAAGTTGAAGGAAGATTGGGACCCTATCCTGGGAACAAAAGACCATTTCCTCATCCAGGGCATCGCCAGTAGGGGTTTACTCCGCTTACGACCTTGGTGGCCACCGTCTTCGCAAAAAACTCAGGGCGTGATTTCTTCTATCCTCTACTACCCCTAAGAGGAGAGGAAAGCTAACTAGGAGGTCGATAACCAAGTATTGTGAGTTCCACCGAGACTAGGGCCACTGTAAAAAAAAAAATTACTTCCAACTCTGGCAAGAGATTGAAGCTCTCATCCGAAGAGGCTTTCTCGGGAACTATGTTTGGAGAGAGAATCAGGGGCATCCCAACGAGGATGAACCCCAGGGAGAGCCTCAGGCCCAGAAAAGACGTGAGAACCGCAACTGTCCATAGCCCGGAGGGCTGAGGCCGGGGATGATCACCAACATATGGATGGCGAGATCAATGTCATCCACGGTGGATTCAGCTCTGGAGGAGAAACTCCATCTTCTAAAAAGAGGCATGAGCGAAGTCCAAGAGAAAAGCTGTAGATGACATATATGAGGTGAGTGCGGTTAATACTGCCTCATACAACATCATCTCCTTTAGCAAACCTGACATCTAAGGAGTACATATGCCCCCACAATGACGCCTTGGTCATCACGAACCTAGTCAATCATTACAGGATGGGGTGTGTCTTAGTCAATAGAGGAAGCTCGATTGGCATCGTCTTCAAATGGGCCTTTGACAAGCTGAAGACTGAGGTTAGTGCCCTACAGCCCACTAAGTTTCCCCTAGTCAATTTTGGAGGAGAGGTGGTCAACTCCCTTGGATGGGTCTCTTTGCCCGTCATGGTCGGAACAAATCCAAGATCGTCGATAGTGTGGACCAAGTTCTTAATAGTGGATAGGCAGTCGCCCTACAATGCTATTATGGGGCGACCGACAGTTTCAGCCCTCAAGGCCATCTGCTATCTTGCACTTCCATATGTGTATGTTGGGTGAACCCCATGATCCTTCATTTTGTGTGGAAGGGAAGGCAAAAAGAAGGCGAATGCAATAAAGGTTCATAGGGACCTAAAAAAGGAGATAGAGAGAGCGAAACAGTCTTTCCAAGCATCAAACAATCCTTACCTATACATTCCATGGCAACAGAAAGAAGGAAGTTTTGTTCTTGTTGTTAACATAAAGTTATGAAATTCCCCACCGATCAAGGGGTAGGAGAAGTCAGAGGTGATCAGGAGGCATCATGGCAGTGGAATATTACGTTGCTACTTTCACCGCAAGTGTATGGGTCAAGTTATATAGAATAGTGAATGAGAAGGGTTGTCGTATCCACAGATTGGATTAAATTGTCACTAAGTACTGCAATTATCATAACAAAATTTTATTTAGGCGATAAAAATAGGGCTTTTGTTAATAAAATATACTAAACTAAATTAATTATTAAACTATAATACTAAATATATTATATGGGAATAGATTATTTAGGGATTAACTTCGTTTACTTATACGTGTTTGATCCAATCTAGTTTACATTAACGGTATTCAAATCTATCCGACAATCTAGGTATCGAAAACTTACTCACTACCTCTCTCGAGTGTAAAGTGAATGAATATATGACTTTGCGTCAACGCCGAAGTCCCCCTCGAGCGTCTGTACAACACTTGACCACATGAGTCTCGCCCCAACCTCACGGATTGCACACTTTCTAATACCCCTTAGGTCATTAGATCATCGCGTTGTATTTAAACCCTAATCTAAATTCGAGGTTACATCTCCTGAGTGTCAAACCTCATATTCTCAAATCAACCACAATATCATAACAAGCATATTATGGAGGTAAAAAAATGATAAACACAATCGAATAAAGATAAACAACTATCAACGAAACATGATTTACTCAAACAACGTATATTAGTAAACTACATCAATCCCATAGATAATCAGTATTTAGCTATTAGTAATAACCATATATTAAACAATAATCCGTATATACATGTTCAAACAACCAAAAACCAGTTAAGAACAAAGAGAGAAACAAAGGAGAATAGTCGTTATCTGAAGGTGGCGTCCATAAAAATCGCTCTGATCTTGTTTCATCTTCTCCAATTGTGTTCCTCCTCTTTGGTTGGTTGAGAACTCTAAAAAACACTCCAAAAACACTAGCAATATGTTCTGTCCAAAGTGGGATCGACCTTGGAACAAAAAGAACAAAAACAAATATCTAGAAAATATTCTAAAACACTTTACAGTTAGGGGCTTCACCGCTGCAGCGATGGGGATGTCGCCATGCTCACTACTGTAGTGGTGGGAAGTCTATGGAATTCTACTCTTTTACCGCTGCAGCAGTAGATCTCACCATTGCAGCGGTAATCGATCAGAAACTTTCTGATCTCTCTATTGTTTCATCGCTGCAACGGTCAAGCTGCTGCTCTTCTTTTGATCATCTTGATCGTTTTTCCACCAATTCTCTCATTTTTCGACTGTTTTCACTCTTAACCCCTGCTTTGAATAAAAACAAATTAAAACATAACAAGAATACTCGAAAACTACCAAATTCGGTTTGGAAATAGATAGATAAACTTCACCTATCAAATATCCCCAAACTTGGAATTTTGCTAGTCCTCGATTAAAACACCCATTACAATAAAATAAACTACTACAACTATTAACGAATTTAATTACTGAAAACAAAAAACATAAATGAACAAAAAAAATAACGTGTAAGTTTTGAAATTCATCTAACGACTAAAAAGTTTTCCCTCATCAACCCCCAATCATATCGATTTCAAGAGCAAAATTCACCATGTGGTGTTCTATAATTTTAACATTCAATAAGAGTAAGCGCCATTCTAGATCATGTTCAAGTGTGTGTGTAAAAACTCAATCATACAACCATCCACAGACCGAATTGGATTATCCACCAATAGAGTTCATGACTAAAACCAAAAAGGTATAGGAAATCCATATACTAGACTGGGTCCCTTTCTCCACTAATGTAGGCTTGGAAATTCAAAAAGATCAATAGGACTTTGTTCATTTTGAAAATGGCCAAGGGTATATCAGGAATATAAAAACAGGTTAACGTTATTAACTTAACGATACCTGAGGCAAAACGCTTGGCTCAATCACACTCGTAAGCCCACACAGATCAATTCGAAGCAACCCTGAACTTATATTTGAAAACATAATACTTACTTGTCAAGACAAAACAAAAATAAAACTATATTTATTCTTTTTTTTTTTTCAACAAACACACCCCTAAACTTATTTGATTTGTTATAATTTGACGATTGTGGAAATACGATAGAAAAATGACAAGTGAATACTCGAATACCGAACCAATCAATAATTCGCCCAAAACCCAACCACTCACTTCAAGTAGCATAAACAAATACTAACTTGATTTCACTCAAATTTTGCCGTAGGTTTAGCGATAAAGGTTTAGAAAAGCTTTAATTGGCCAGGGTATTTGTTACATGTTCAGAATTGAAACGGCTTACAGGCTTCGACAGGGTAACAAAGGATAAACATATAATAAGGTAAGCTTTAAAGGCTCAAGCGATCAAAATGAATGCCTAAATCATATATCCTGAACTACCCGCCTAGGATTTTGTCTTGAATTTTCCCCAAATCGGGTTCTAGAATTCCTATTGTCATGAACTTGGCTAACAGATAATCAGCGTTAAATCAATTGGATAGCTAGTACATTGAGTTTAAGTGCTTGTGCATGTTAGAATCCACAATAACTTTTATCACAATAAAACGTCAATCACACAGAACACATATGAATGGGTATTACCGCTGACCTTGAAAAATAACTAGGGGATAATATCATCATCGGGTAATGACTCAGATGAACTACAAAACTCAGCACACACAACAACTACTACAAACAATAACAGACTAACTAAACTAAACAAGCATGCATACAATTAAACAATAAATTAACTTAAACTATATAACTAACAACAATAAATATACTTGCATACTACACATCACCCCCAAACTTAAAACGGGCAGTGTCCACAATGACCCAATTATCATTCTCAACAATTGAAATATGGCATGTCGATGAAGGGGGTTTAGAACACGTACCTGGGAGGCGAGACAATCTCGCCTCCAAATGAAGTCAGCGGTGATGGATCTAATTTATTCTAAAAACTTGGGTTGTCTCCCAAGAAGCGCTTGGTTTAAAATCCTCAGCTTGACACAGAGAATGGCTCGTCAAAGAGCGGCTTCTGCCCATAGTATGTGTTATGCAACACTACATATAGGTCTTGGTTCAGAACGCCCTCAAGATTGACGAGATTTGGCATTGTTTGGTCCGTACTTTCAACTTGACTCGTCTTTGGCTCATGTGCTTGGTCGGCATGAAAGAACGGTGCTAAAGGCGGTGAATGACAAGTGAGCCACATCGAATCCTCGTAGATGTGATCGTCTTCGATCGGTGGTGGAATCACATGGTGGATCTTAAATAGTGAAGAATCATAATTATCGATCCATGCTTGGGTTTTCGTCTCATTCGAATAATCATCATTGAACGCTCCCAAGCTCCTCCCGCTCGTATTCGGTTCCTCTTGGTGGCTTTCACTGAATGTGGCATGTGTGTCGCTTAGCGCCACCACTTCTGACTCGGCCTCAATATAGCAGATAAGCTGACTGATTTGTGTTTGAATAGACATTACAGCCGCATCAATTTCAGCGCAGGTCGTCTCAATATTGTCAAGACGAACCTCATGCTCCTTGAGACGGTCGTTCATCTCCCTCCAGAAGCTTGAGTCTCCTCCATAAATTCAGTGAACATTTCCTCTAGGGTGGGGGAAGACTCCACATTTTGGTCCAGGGTGTCAATCCATGGCACTGAAATGGTAAAACTATCCCCCAAGCTTTAGTAGCTTGTTGAATAATTCCAACTGTGAAAATCATACTCTGTCATGTCTTCCAACAACCGATAGGCTTCGTCCGCGATTAGTTGGTCGAAAGAGGTGGTACCGTTTTCTCATTCAACCCAATTTCTTGTTGCGGCTAGTAACCTATCGAGGAAGTTCAGTAGTTGCTACTCCCTCGGGAAACGATGGTTCAGAAACCGCATAAGTAACTCCTTGTATCGATCCCAAGCACAATAAAATGGCTTGGAATCTCGTTGAAAGAAATGCAACAATACTTGTTGATCTAACATCTTCAAGTACCCTGCAGGAAAAATAAACTACAAACAAAAATTATAAACAAAATAAATGCGTAAATTAAAATTAAGTTACTTACTCACAATATCAACAACAATCTAAAAAACAATCCCTGGCAACGGCGCCAAAAACTTGGTAACGAAATATTACGTCGCTACTTTCACCGCAAGTGTACGGGTCAAGTTTTATAGAATAGTGAATGAGAAAGGTTGTCGTATCTACAGGGATCGGATTAAATTATTGCTAAATACCGCGATTATCATAACCAAATTTTGTCAATAAAATATATTAAACTAAATTAATTATTAAACTATAATATTAAATATATTATATGGAAATAGATTATCTAGGGATTAACTTTGTTTACTTATACGTGTTTGATCCGATCTAATTTATACTAACGATATTCAAATCTATCCGACAATCTAGGTATCGAAAACTCACTCACTACCTCTCCCAAGTGTACAGTGAATGAATATCCCTTGAGCGTCTATACAACACTTGGTCACATGAGTCTCGCCCCAACCTCATGGATTGCACACTTTGTAATACCCTCCCGGGTCATTAGATCGTCGCGTTGTGTTTAAACCCTAGTCCGAATTCGGGATTACCTCTCCCGAGTATCAAACCCCGTATTCTCAAATCAACCACAATATCATAACAAGCATATTATGGAGGTAAAATAATAGTAAACACAATCAAATAAAGATAAACAACTGTTAACGAAACATGATTTACTCAAACAACGTATATTAGTAAACTACATCAATCCCATAGATAATCAATGTTTAGCTTTTGGTCATAACCATATATTCAACAATAATCCATATAAACAAGTTCAAACAACCATAAACGAGTTAAGTATAAAGAGATAAACAAAGGAGAATAGCCGTTATCTGAAGGTGGCATCAGTAAAAACCGCTCCGATCTTGTTTTTTCTTCTCTAATTGTGTTCCTCCTCTTTGGTTGGTTAAAAGCTCTCAAAAACACTCCCAATATGTTCTCTCCAAAGTGGGATCGGCCTTAAAACAAAAAGAACAAAAACAAATATCTAGAAAATATCCTAAAATACTTTACAGCTAGGGGCTTCACCGCTACAGTGGTGGGTTTGACCACTGCAGCGGTGGGGATGTCGGTAGGCTCACCGCTGCAATGGTGAGTCATAAGAAACTTTCTGATCTCTCTGTTGTTTCACCGCTACAACAGTAGATCTCACCACTACAGCGGTAAAGCTGCTGCTCTTATTTTGATCATCTTGATTATTTTTCCGCCGATTTCCTTGCTTTTCGATCGTTTTCGCTTCTAACCCCTACTTTGAACATAAGCAAATAAAAATGAATTAAAACATAACAAGAATACTCAAAAACTACCAAATTAGGTTTGTAAATAGATTGTTAAATTTCACCTATCACATCACGAGCTTGTGCACAGAGGGCACTGGAGCAAAATAAATAACAATCAACGATGGGGCCTGGACTCTAAGAGTCTGAGCTAGTAACTCCTGAGCTTATGACCCTGGATGCCGAAGAAGTCCTAGTACCGATTGATGACCCCAGGGATGATGAGCCGGGCCCCGCCTCCCTAAAGATTTGGTTGAAGTGTTAATTCACCCAACTCTTAAATAAAGGACGGTCAGAGTAGGAGACAAGCTCACCCTAGAAAAACGAGCTGAGCTCACAAAGCTGCTACGAGAAAATATTGATGCGTTCGCCTGGTCTCATGATGAGCTCCCAGGAATCGATCCAAGACTAGCCATGCATAGGCTCCATGCAGACCCATACTATCCTTAAGTCAGGCAGAAGGAGAGGAAGTTTTATCACGAGGGCCAAAAAATCATCGAGAAAGAAATACAAAAATTAATTAAGTCTGGTATTGTGGAGGAGGTGACATTCCCTGATTGGCTGTCTAATGTCGTGATCCCTAAGGCCAGGGACAAGTAGAGACTCTGTGTTGACTTTAAGGACCTCAACAAGGCCTACCCCAAAGACTTATTTCTTCTACAGATGATGGATTTAATGATCGACGCCACAGTAGGTCACGAGCTCCTCAACTTCTTAGACGCTTACGTTGGCTACATCCATATTCCTCTATTCTCACCTAACAAGAGAAAAATATCCTTAATTACAGATAGGGGAACATACTACTACAAGGTCATGCCTTTCGGATTGCGCAACGTCGAAGCCACCTACTAGAGGTTGGTTAACAAAATATTCAAGGAGGAGATTGAAAAGACTATAGAGGTCTACATCAACAATATGCTAGTGAAGAGCTCACGGCTCCCGATCACCTAGCGTACCTTCAGAAATGTTTTAACACGTTAAGGGCTCACTGTACGAAGCTCAATCCTACCAAGTGCATCTTTGGTGTATCTATCTGGAAGTTTCTTGGGTACATGGTCTTTCTGTGAGAAATTGACTCCAACCCTGACCAGATCATCGCCATAATTGGCATGTCTTTGCCCCACTCGAAAAAGGAAGTCCAAATGCTGACCGATAAGCTTGCAACCCTAAACCTGTTCATCTCTAAATCTTCGGAGTAGTGTTTTTTCTTTTTCAAAGTGCTCCATGGGAATAAAGACTTCACCTAGATAAGCGAGTATGAAGCTAGATTCTGTGATCTGAAGCACTACTTCTCCTTGGTTACTCTGCTCAGCATCTCGAGGGGGGAGGAGTTGTACTTATATATTTTTACTTCTGCAACTACGGTGAGTGCAGCCCTAGTGCGAGAAGAGAATGATGTTTAAATCCCAGTGTACTACTTCATCAAATCCCTCTTAGACATTGAGATAAGGTACTCACGGTTCGAGAAGTTGGCTTATGCCCTGCTGATCGTCTCCAAGAAGCTTTGACAATATTTCCAGGTGCACACAATTGTGGTTATGACTGGTCAACCCTTGAGGAAGATCCTACACTCACCTGATTTTTTAGAAGGCTGATAAAGTACAGCTTTGAGCCAGGACAGTTCTATAAGGAATACCCACCGAGAACAGCCATCAAAGGCCAAGTCCTTATCAATTTTATCGTGTAATTCACCTTCTTGGATGATCAAGACTCGAAAGTAAATCTCTAGAGAACTTTGTCCCTGGAAGACCCGGGGACCCCGTCTAGCCCCTGCGATTTTGGCCCGACAGCTTAGCAGCTCTATACAGATGGATCGTCTAATGTGAGCAACTGTGGGGCAAGGATGATTCTGGTGGCCCCATGCAAAGAAGTTATGGGATTTAAGGCTACAAACAATCAGACTGAGTACAAAGCCTTGCTTGTTGGTCTCTGCTTGGCGAGGAAATTCAATGTGCAAGTTGTCCTGGTCTTCTATGACTCACAATTCGTGGTCAATCAGGTGAACGGTAATTACATGGCCAAGGACCCGAGCATGTCTGCATACTTGGAAAGGGTGAGGGCACTTATGAAAAATTTCAAAAAATCTAATTGTCCCAAATCCCTCGGAAATACAACAGGCACGCCGATGCACTAGCAAACCTTGCCTTGGCGATGGAGTAGACCTTAAAAAGGAGTATCCCTATAGAATTCCTTGACATCCCTAGCATTGCAGCTTCGGATCCAGTGGCCACCATCTACGAACTCACTAATTAGACGACCTAGATGGACCCAATCAAGTAGTACCTAGAGCACGGCACCCTGCCAGGAGACCGTGCGGAGTCCAGGAGGATATGCTACCGATCAACAACGTACACCCTCATTGACAGAGTTCTGTATCAGAGATCATTCTTGGGCCCCTACTCCGGATGTCTCCATCTAGAGGAGGCCGAGTATGTCCTGAGTGAGACTCACGAAGGGCTTTGCGGTAACCACTCAGGGGGCAGGTCCCTCCCCTGCAAGCTACTTTGCTAGGGATACTTTTGGTCCAAAATTTTGCAAGACGCCATGGAATTTGTCAAGAAATGCAACAAGTGTCAGAGATTCACATTGCACCCTCACGCTCCTCCAATTGTGAAGGTTTTGACGACTAACTCGTAGCCCTTTGCTCAGTAGGGCATTGACGTGCTTGGACTTTTTTCTCAGGGAACCGGGCAGAGAAAGTTCCTAGTCGTCACCATTGACTAATTAACGAAGTGGGCGGAGGCTGAACCTCTGTCCTAAATCACCAAGAAAAAAAATCGTGACTTTGTATGGAAAAACATAAATTGCCATTTTGGGGTCCCGAGAGTAATTGTGTCCGACATCGACACTCAGTTCAATAACTCCCTATTCATCACCTTCTGTGTAGAGCTGGGGATCAAAACTAACTTCACCTCCCTCGGCCACCCTCAATCAAATGGCTATGTAGAGGTCACGAACAAAACTATCCTGTGCGGATTAAAGACAAGACTTGATAAGTAAAAGGGCTGGTGGATGGAATATGTCTACCCTGTCCTCTAGGCGTATTACATAACTCCTAGAACCCCTATCGAGGAAACACCTTTTGCGATGTGTTGAATCCAAAGTTTTGATGAATAATTAAGTATTGATATTTTTAGTGGACTAATGATTTTATCGAGTGATTTAGATTTATAGTTCCGTGCATGTGATTGAGAAGAAGACCTCATGAAAAAAATATAAAAGGTACAAGATGGACGTAATGAAGATGTGAAGAGTTTTGAAGACCTTGAAGAAAAATAGTTGAAAACAACTCTCTACTTATATACTCTTAATACAACCCGAATTAGGATCACACACGACACTTAAAATGAGTTAATTATATGTGTGTCATAATAAGTATTGATCCTAAGATTTTGATGAATAATGAAATATTGATGTTTTTTTGTGGAACTAACAAGTTTATTAAGTGTTTTAGTATAAGAGTTCCATTGAGGATAGTATCATGAAGAAATGTTTAAGGATAATAAGGATGCAAAGAGACTGGCAAATAGACGAGCATTAAGAAACTGAAGACTTTGTAGAATTTAGGAGAAATCAACTCAAGTTAATTTTTACTCTTAATGTATCCCGATTAGAATCACACACAACACAAAAATAATTTATATCTATGTGTGTTTTTATTAGGATCCAAATTAGTTAACATATTTGCTCTAATGTGAAATTGAAGAAGAAATATTGACCTAAGAAAGATTAGTGTTTAAAATTGATTAATAAGTGTTAATTAAGTTAATCGAGAAAAAAAATCGGTTAAAGAGGCAAAAATGTCAAAGATTGGAGTGAAAATGAACTAAGGAAAAGTTGTTTCATCATTGATTAGTTAACCGACCAAGTAGGATTGGTCAACCGATGGATGTAGGCTGGAAAATGGTATAGTCTCTGGATCAATCGATCAATTGACTGAGGAGAGATCGGTCGACCTATGGCCGATACATGAATTTTCTGAATCAATCAGTCAACAGATCATGGAGGATCGGTCGACTGCCTATGGCCGATAAATTGCCTTGGGAGCATCCTGAATCAATTGTCAACCCATAAATAGAGGATCGGTCAACCGACTGGCGAGTAATTTTGGATTGGGCTACAACCTGAATCGATCGGTCAACTGGTGATGTTTGGTCGGTCAACCAACGGTGTTGTTTTAGGATTGGAGGATTTCGTGGATTTGATCAAAAAATAACCGTTACTAGCCGTTTTATGGTTAAAATTTGAGAGATATCTTAGGGATTTGATATTATTTAAGATATATGGTTTTTATTTTGATGTCCCTAAAAATATGGTTCGTATATTTTAAATATTTCTCAAAATGGTACATTTAATTCTTTCTATTCTATCTATTTGAGATTGAGAAATATTTGAGGGACTAAATTGAATACTTTAAAAGTTATAATTAAGTAAATTGAACCAGGATTAAGTCATATCAATATAAAGGGTCTATAAGAGCAATTAAGTGTCATGATATATGGAAACTAGCCGTTGGAGGGTCTGTTTTAAATCCTTATATATAGACCTACGTTTTTTCATTTAGAGAGATCCCAATCAATTGTTTTTCAAGAGCTATTCAGTTCTTGAGTTTTCAGAGAGTTTTTATTCTAAAATTATACTAAGAGTATTGTGAGATTATCTTTGAGAAAAGTTCTTAAAGAAGTGTGCATATATTGTTATTGTCACCGATCTAAAGTTTCATTGCGATTCAATTTTCAATTATTCGGTGGCATCATGGTGAGATCGTTCCAAGCTTGAGCTTTTTATTTCTATTTGTTATTATTATTTATTGCTTGGAATTTAGATATTTGAAATCGTTTTTCTAAAGTTAAATTGCTTGAAAATATTTTGAAACGATTTTCTTGTGAAAATCTGATTACGTGTTAAATTGTGTGCTACCCATTTTTTCTAGAATCAGATTTTGAAATTCTCAATTTATTTCTATCACTAGTATTTATTGGGACATTAATTGAGTTTAAATTAATCTGAGGTGGTAGAAGCTCTAAATGGAAAAAACACTTATCAATTTAGGTAATTAGTGAGTTGTGTGCGGATTAAACATTATTGGAAATATCTAATCTGGGGTAGCTGGGTTTCAATCTCTACCGGTAAAGATATTGAGGTTTGATCTTTTCATAAAGTATAAAAAAATTAGGTTACTTTTTTTCTGTGAAAAGAGATAGGATTAATTCTTCCTGATTAGAATTGAAATTGTGTGAATTGTAACGGTTCCATTCTTACCAGTGAAAATAATACTTGGAGTGGTTTTTGTGAGGTTTGATTCTTAGCCTAAGGTATAAAAGAATTAGGTTTGATCCTTAGCTTATGAAAAGATTAGGTTAGTCTTGAGCTTGGAAAAAAAAAAGATAAGGTTATTCCTGAGCCTGTGAAAAGGGATTGTAAATATTGATTTTGAGACTACGAAAAGAATCAGTGTAAGGGTTTGGTTCCGACCTAGGAAAAGAATCTTGAGTTTAGTGGGTGCGACTCTCCGTAGGGATCGGAGGACTAGATTAGCCAAAAGTAACTTGGTGAACCAGTATAAATTTTGGTGTGTTGTTATTTTACTTTATTTTTTTTCAGTTGTTTGGGTGTACACCTAGTTTACATAACACTTATCCATTGCTATAAAGATAATAATTAATTTAGGATAAAAATAATTATTTGATTTTTCAAGTGTTATAATTTGATTTAATTTTATAACTACCCAATTCACCCATCTTCTTGGGTAAGTCACTGGGCCAACAATAAGAAGTGATAAGTTTAAGACCCTAAAATGAGATATTTTATATGCTCCTTATGTGAAATGAATTTGATAATTGATCTAATTGGAAAACATGGTTTAAATCATAAAAAAATTAAATTTTTGGGCCAATTCAGTCAACCGAGAGAAGCAATCGGTCAACTGAATCAAAAAATATATTTTAGAGTTAAAACATAAAGGGTGCAAGATGGAAATGACAAAGAGTTTTGAAGACACTTAAGAAAAATATGTGAAAATAACTCTTTACTTATATAATTTTAATGCAACCCAAATTAGGATCACGCACAACACTTAAAATGAGTTAATTCCATGTGTGTCATGATAAGAAGTGATAAATTTAAGATACTAAAATAAGATATTTTATGTGCTCCTTATGTGATTGACCTAATTTAAAAATGGATTTTAAAGAAAAAAGTTGTGTTTTTAGGTCCATTCAGTCAACCGAGAAAAGCAATTGGTCGATTAATTAAAACAGTGAATTTTGGGGTTAAAACGGAGTCTTCCTGATCGAATCGGTCAACCAAGAAATTCATTTAGTCAACCGTTTGAAACAATAGTTGAAATGGGTAAAGAAGTGAGTACTTCGATCCAATCGATCAATTGGATAAGAAGGATTGGCCAATTAAATGAAGCAGTGTCTAAATTAAAAGAATTAGGAAGACACTGATCCAATCGGTCAACTGACTTGGTAGGGGTGGTCAACCACTGGTGTAAGTGCCAAAGGCTAAATTGTATCTTGGCAAAGTCGGTTAACTGAATAGGGCAGGTCAGTCAACTGACTGCTTCAGTTAGGGATCAGGCTTGTTTAGTCTTTTGGTAAAAAACTATCTATTTTTTATAATTCCAAGAGATGAATTTGGGATATTTGAATGCATTTCAAATATGTACAACCTATTAGTAATCCCTATTGATATGGTCCATATATTTTGAGATTCTCTTAATTTAAATGACATAATACTTTTTATTTCTATGGTTTTAAATTGAGAATAGTTTCATGGACTTAAAAGTAAGATTTGAAAGATATTTTTAAGTGGAACATATCTATAATGAAAGGTTATGATATATAGGATCTTAGAATGCCGTTTAATAACATATATTTGAAAAACTAGCCTTGGAGGGCTAGTTATTGGTCTATTAATAAAGACATGAAGGAATTGAATTAAATATATCAAGAACATCAGTTTGAGTTTTTATAAGTGTGAGCTTTTTGTTGAGATTTCTATGAGTGATTCTTTATAAGTTCTTGATCTAAAGTGCTTCCGACTTGAGTTCTAATTGCGATATTGTGATTGTCTTCGGTGTTTTCCCGGTGAGATCCATCCAAGTTTTATTACTTGTTTTCTAAAGTTATGTCTATATTTATATTGATTGCTTGATTTAGGATTGATCTTTGTCCTGTGAAAAAAATTAGAGTTTGATCTTCGTCTTGGTAAAAAGGTTAGGTTACTCGAGGGCTCACCAAATGGCCAACCCACTTGTTCAGCTCTTTCTTGCCTGATTTGTAGCACAGGTCCATCCATTTCCAACTCATTTTTGGTTTCAGATTAATCGTTAAGATTCGAACCGTCTCTTTTGAACGTATCATTTGGGGAAAGAGGTTAGATTCCTTATGCATTTCATTTTTTAAAATTGCATTATGTTTTGTCTTTTGGCAATGGTTAACAATTTTGTTGGTACATAATTGTTGGGTGTCGAGCTAGAGGTCTTGTTAAATGCTAGGGCTGTCATAATTTATAATTTCTTCATCTTTTCCGACGGATATACTGGTGGTTGTCCAGGGAGCAGCGGGAGTGATAGCACCATTTGTGGCTTCCCCGGGGGTGACTCATAGCTCGGGCCTCGACTCTGTCAAGAGAGGCATAGCCTTATCGTCAGCGTTATTATTTGTGACAAACCAACGACGAGAAGAGCTTGGGGGTCCTTTTCGACTGCTTCTGGGAAGGGAAAATAGAAGATAGGCAAGCCTTTTGGAGAGAGGCCACCATCTTGTGATCCCATGATGCGATCTCCTAGGGCCAAGGGGTCAATGGTCGGTGAGAAGGCTCTTTTCTTCCCGTAGGGTACGACCAGGTAGGGTCAAGCCGTACTTCCTCCAAGGAACATTGAGGTTGCTGTCGCGAAGTTGGGCAATGATCTAGTGTTGACCCTATTACATTTGAACGTTGTGGTAAGAGTATTTTTCCTTGACTCTGATGATCTTTTGGGAATCGACTAACGTCCTTTGGTGGTTTTCAGGCTGTAGTATAATCCTTTGCTTTGCTTAAGGAGTAGAGGGGAATCATGTCCCTGCTTGACGTCTTGGAGCGAGAGAGATGAAGTACGGGCCCATCTGGAAGAGTAGGAGCGTAGGGAAACAAAAGTTGAACGCACAACTTTTGAGGCTCTCTAGATTGTGGAGAGGTTGAGACAAGAGGTTGCTTTTGTGTAAGACCCCGACTTAGCAAGTACATCATTAATAATTTCATTTTAGAGCATGGGAAAATTCGGGGTGGAAATTGGATTAATTAAAATTCAAATCAAACCTTTAGAGGTCAAATTGGAAAATTTAGAAACAATAAATTTAAACTTGAGATTCAAGTTGATGAGTAAAAATCAAAATTTGAAAACATTAGAGATGAAATTATGATTTCAGAAACTTTTAAAAGTTGAATTGATTAAAATAAGGATTGAAAGAAGTTAGGGGGGAGGAAAGTGCAATTTAACTAAAGTTTATTTTAATATATATATATATATATATATATATATATATATATATATATATATATATATATATATATTCAGCAGTGAGTTGTGCACAGTGCCGGAGACGGAGCAGAGCGAATCGAGGGACGTGGCAACCGAACGATGAAGTCTTAATCCACTAGTTTCATGCATATATACACATAATGCATAGGTTAATGATCAAAATCCCCCAAGAAACGTCCAGAACCGAAGAGAGAAATCCAGAGAAAGAGAGCGAAAGGAAAAGAGAGAAGGACTCGCCGGTGATCGTGCAAGTGCCGATCGTGTGGGGTTCGCCGGCGGTGGGTTTGCGTGCAGCATCGGGGTGTGTGTGGTCGCTGTTCTATTCAACTGTTTTGCACGTTCGTTGGCATGCATGTGTGTGTTTCCCGGTGATCCGGTGGTGTGGGTTTGGTCACCGGCAGTGAGTTAGAGAGGGAGAAAGTGGGTTGGCCTGGAGGGTGTGTTCTATAGCGAGCTGCTGCTGTGTGTGGGTGTTTACGGTCGACAGGGGAAGTTCGTGCGTCCGCTGATCTGATCAGCTTGGTCAGGGGCATTCCGTTCGCCGGCGGTGTGAGCGGTTTGGTGGCGTGGAGGTGTTGTTCGGCCGGCGATCATGTGAGTGAGTGTTGTGTGAGCCGTGTGTGTTGCTTTCCATCGTCTAGTGCCGGTGTATGTGAGTGTATGTGTTCCGTTCGAGTTAAGTAGGCAATCGTGGGTGTGGCGTGACGACGCTGCTCGGCTAAGTTGAAACAGAGGCAAAAACAGAAAAAGGAGAAAGTGGTGGGTCGCCGGTAGTGAGGGTCAGGGGAGGTACCAGCGGTTGAACCAGAAACACAGACGAAAATCAGAAGAAGAAAAAGGGAAAGGAAGAGAAAATGGGGGCCGTCGCCGGCGGTGCAGGCCGACAGAAGAGAGAGGAATGTTCGGTGAAGCTAGCGTAGGCCAGAAAACGAAGAAGGAATAGGAAGAAAAGAAGAAAAAGAAAAAAAAAAAAAAAAAGAAAAAAAAAATGGGGAAATTCCACAAACCACCCCAACGAAAATTAAAAATCTAATTTTGCGACCGACGGAAAAGTCGAAAGAGGTAAAATTCCTATCACTTTTAATATATGCACTTAATTGTGTTTAAATTGTCTCATGAGTGAATATAAAACTAATCTCTAACACCGAAATGTTAAAGTGATAATAATAAATATTGAGACCATTCGCATGAATGAATTCGATATCGTAAACGGTAACGGAACCATACTCGTTAAATAGTAATATAGAATTCGGTGAATAGGAAATTACGAAAAATTAGGGCCTGTATTTATGGGTTAGGTTATTTTTTTCATAAAATATTAATTTAGGGCTTGTCACGAATTAGTTCCCGATTTCCAAAGGATCAGTAGCAGAGAGTCGGTGGAACTTTTGGAAACGGATATTCAGGTGAGTGTACTGTCTTCTTGCGAAACTATTTTTCTATGTATCTATATGATGGAATATGTATTTACTTAAACTGTATGAATTTATAAATGATATGGATCAAGCAGGATTTGGGTGAGTCGGTAAACTGATTTTCGGAAGGTTTCGGTGGTTTCTGAAATGAAGTTGAAAATGAATTTTTGTTGGAATCAGACGGTGTTTTTAAAAATAATAGAAAACATCTATTTTTTTTTCTAAAAATGTCTGGTTTTCTAAAAATAAAGGGGGGAAAAGTGGTTTTAATAAAATCAGACGTTTTCTTTACAAGAAAGTATGAATTATGTTTTTTTTTTAATTTAAAAGTTGGTTTTGAGGAAAAGAGATAGACGTGGTGATTTGACGAGGTTGAGTAGACAATATCTATTGAGTTGTTATTCGATGATACCATATTTGATTTGACGATGCCATATATTTATCTGTTTCGATAGAGTGAGGTTATCCGCTTCGGCGGAGTGATGTTTATCTGCTTCGGCAGAGTGATGTTAGACGTTATACTGCGCAGTGATTATTCGCTTCGGCGGAGTGATGGGTGTTCATAGGAAGACATATCCTACAGATGGTACGATACCATTACAAACTCCCGATCGTGAGGTTAAAACGATCATTAGGGCTGGCCAGTGTGTGTATTTGAGGTGTGTGTTTGAGATGGGTGCTTGAGATATGGTATTTTACATATATTGGTTGATTTGATATTTATTATCATGGTGATTAGTATGATTTTTATATTAGTTGAATTTGAATGGAACTTAATTATGTCACTTTATTTATCCTGCTCATATACTGGGGATTTTACGAGCTATGTGGTATTTATAAACTTACGCTTGATCCATTTAGATGTTGTAGAATAAATTATCATTATTTTAAAATTATTTTTACTAAGAAGGCAGTACACTCGCAGGTGAAACAGCTAGGAGTCGGTCGATCCCCTACTGGCGCTAAATAGAGTTATGCGGGTTCACGCGATGGAGTCATTTGAGAGTAGATTTTGAGACGAGGTGTAAAGGATGAATCTAAGTGAGATTCGTGGGTTTCGTTTGGTTCTTATATTTGGGATGGTGTGTCCTTATCAGTTAGAATTATGTATATGTGGTATAGATCATTTGTTTGTATATTTGTCATAATTGTGGTTGTCTGGTCAGTTAGGTGATGTCATGTCGACGTCACGCCGACCCCATGGTGACGGGAGTCCGGGGTGGGGTGTGACATTTTGGTCAACAAAGATTTGTTGAGGCTGTGGAAAGGATTGTGTTCATGGAGAGACTCTAGTTGTCCCCTTATCCCGAGTCAACGGCGAGACGCCGTGATGGATAGGATGTACGAGGACGCTTGATCGCACCGTTTTTTGTGTGATTTCATACTATTAAACTTAGTTTTGTTAATTGTTCAATTATATTAAAATATTATAAATTAGTTATTTTATTTGTTTTTGTAGGTTTTGAAAATGGAAAAAAACGACGTTAATTTAGAGCAAAACAGACAAGAAACGAGTAAACTGTAATGACTCGGTTTCTCAGGGCCGCCACGCGGTTTCTCCCTCGGAGAATTTAACACTAAACCGAATAATCCATATTTCGTTTTATAAAACTGGAGAATTTTTACTATGCTACGGCAATAATTACAATTCGATTATCTGATAAATTAATAATCATTAATACTAAAACTAAATAATCAATACTTTATTTATTAGAAATCTAAGAAATTCAGAACATTTTTATTTTAAATTCTAACTCCACGGCTCCAATTCCATGCTTCCAAACATCACCTATCTAGTTAATCGATATTTTATTTAAAACACAAATCTGAGAAATTTTACAAATACGTCGATAATCATAATTATCGAATTATAATTATATAATCCTAGAATGTTAATATGTCCAAATTGAGACCCAAGTGACCAAACCAAAATTTCTATCAAACTTATGGAGTACAAAGCATCAAAATCAACTCCCAAATACATGAAAACCCATATTTCCAATAATTGATAAATTGATTGTTATAATTATAAATATCACATTAAAAGAGTTAGAAATTTTATCTGAAATCCGATGCCAAATTCCGAGTCGAAATATTATCTTTCCGCTAAATACTGTCGGACTTAATAATAATTATCTCAATTAACTTTTCTTCATTCTTGCCAGAAACATATTGCCGCTTCCAATCTTCTATTTTGATCCTATATATATGCAATTCTGCAGCTCCTCTCTCCTGCTATATGCTATGTGATAATAATAAGAAACATTATTTATAATATAATTCATATGTACACGCCACTATTTGTAGCCATTTTTTTCCCTCTGTTTTTTTATTTTATTTTTATTTTTATTGCATGGTTACAATTTGATCCTTAAGCATTAAGAATTTCAAAATTATATTTAACACCCCATGATTATAAAGTAAATCATATTAAACCTAATAATTACCCTTATCTCCCTAAAATTATCAAATATTTATTATAAATTACCATAATACACAAATCAACACAAAAATATTACATTCATATAAAATAATATTTTTAAAAATATAAATTTAACATTTAACTCCAAAAATTATCAAGTATATATTTATACCACATTTACAAAACCGTCTAAAAAATATTAGACTTATATAAAATAATATTTTTTCAAAAATATAAATTTCTGGGGTATTACATAAACCACTATGTTCCAAATAAGAACCGTTGAAAATGGCTCGAATCGGGATAGGCTCGGTAGAGCCATGCATTGTGCGGTTCCATCAAAGTATAGTACTACTACTCGGCTTCCGCCTGAGCAACATATTGTGCGGCTCGAGTCCGATTTACAGCCCGGATCCAGCCCATTTTCAATCTCTCTAGCCCTTTCCAGTCCATTTTCTTTTGGTAGGTTAGCCCATTTGCCGAAAATAACAGCCTGTTGTTGTCATTTCCCCCAAGTAATTTCTTTTTTGCCAATTTCAACCCCAAATTCTCTTTCAGCTCCCTATAAATAGGACTTGAGGTTTTGGGAAGAGGAGAGACTATTTCCACTTGAATTCCACTCTGTTTCTAGATATTTTGTAGCCTAATTCTCCACTAAAGTTTGAATTCAAGTTCCTAAAGGTAAGCTAGTAATGGCGATTTCGACGATTGTATCCGAGAAAATGTCATTCTACATGGTGATGAACGACTAATCCTCCTTCAACCGGGTTAGGATCATGGTAAGGTATTTTTTTAGTTTATGTAATATTGTACATTTCTATTTCATTTTGAATTATGTGTAACTATTGTGTGATAAAAATTTGTTGATCTTTATATTGATTTCATTGTGGTTGAATTTAATTACAAAGTGTTATTGTAGAGATTTTACTTAGAGAAATTTATAAGAGATAGTTGTTGAAAGAGTTCTTGATCGAAGCACGAAAAACATTTTGGTCATCGGTCTGTGTTCTTCACTTAGTTATTATAATTGTTTTCATGAAATCCTAGTGAGACCTTTCCAAGTTAATTAAATTACGTTCTTAGATTATTTGTTTAAGTGTTTTAAAAAAATCGTTTTCAAATCTAATATAGTGAAAATATTTTAAATTGAATTTTATTTATGAAATCTAATTATTTACTATTTGTATGTTAAATTAATTAAATAAGATTTGTGCCTCACATAGATTCTATCACGTAGTATCGGGACAATAATTGAATATAATTGTTTTGAGGTGATAGAAACTCTTGTGGTAAAAAACTTGTGATTTTTTTTTTTTGTATTTGCAGGTTTGAGCGGGTTAGGGGACGATGTCTAATATAGGTAGTTAGGGTTTAATCTTTAGCTTGAGAAAAGATTAGGGTTTTATCTTTAGGTTGTGAAAAAGATTAGGTTAATCTTTAACCTTCTAAAAGATTATGTTTTGATTCTTATTGTAATATAATTAGAGTGAGATAAGGTTTTTATTAAGCATGTGGAAAGAATAAGTGTAATAGTGTATTAGTGTGAGAGGGTAAATATTGATTCTGAGCCTGTGAAAAGAATTAGGATTGTAAGGGTTTGGTTCCTACCTAGGAAAGCAATCAAAGGGTTAGTGGATTGTGAAATTCTTGTAGAGCTCAAGGGACTGGACATAGGTAAGAATAATATGCCAAACCATGATAAATTGTTGTGCGCTGCATTTATTTTTGTTGTTTGAATGTGTACTTAGTTAAACACATTTTTGCTGCTTAATAGGATAATTATCAATTAGGGAAATTGATATTGAATTAATTGTTTAAATTTTTGTCACTATCCAATTCACCCCTCTTTTGGGTAAATCTTTAGGCCAACATTATTATAGGGTGAGTATTTGTCCTTTCAAGATAAATATTTGAAAATTATTCGAGATTTAGGAATGGTTAGGCATAATGATGTATGTTTAGAATAGATATTTGATAATTCATCGCTACTTTTTGTGATGATAATGGGGGAGAAGTTATATGGCGTTGTTCAATGTATCCTGTGTTCTCCTTGCATTAATTCAATGTGTTTTGTGTTCTCTTAGCATGAATTCATGAGTATAATTAGACAGGGAGAGCAATAATATTTATGAGCCATATTGCATATTTTTTAATAAATATTTTTCTTATTACGGTTCTTGAATGAGTTAAAAACCCGTCCTCATATTCAAGGAAAACGTAGTTACATATTTTTATTCAGAAAATATCAAAATTAATTGTCATCATAAAAAATAAGGAGATTTTTTACCCTAGATGTTTTGATGGATAATTTAACGTTGATGTTTTATAGAACTAATGTGTTTATTAAGTGATTTCATATTAGAGTTCTGATTGTTCAAATGAGAAAAATATTGAATCAAAAAAGATATTGATCGTTGAATATTTAAAAGAGAATGTTTTATAAAGGATTCAAGATTGTTGCAAATGAAGACGGTGAATAAATTTATGGAGGATTGAATATTTTTTTTGTATTCTTAGGGAAAAACAACTCAATATTCTTATTCTCTTAATGCAACCCGATTAGGATCACGTACGACACATAAAATTGGTTATATTATATGTGTTATTATCAGAAGTAATAAAATTAAGATCCTAAATGATTTTCATAAAGTGTTAAGTCATGAAAATATTTTTTATGAAGTGTTGAATTGAGAAAATAATTTTAACATGTGAAATGGGAAAGTTCTAGTCAATTTGGTTGACTGACAAAAATGGTCAGTCGACTAATAAAAACAATAGCTTAAAAGAAAATATGGAACAAAGCTACTAGTCAGAACAGTCTACTAACGGAAGGCTCGGTCGACTGACATAGGCCGTAAACGGTCAGAAATCAGACTGTTGCAGAAGGCCAGTTGATCGACAGGAGTCTGTGTCGATTTTTGAGATCTTCTACCCAAATCTTATGGTTTTCAACGTTGGAAAATCAAAATTTAGGAGGATATGAGTATATTTCAAATGTCTATCATATATTTTGAAGATCCTGTTAATTGGTTCTTTTATTAATTGATTCTATGAGTTGAATTGATAAAACTACTTTTTATATTTCAGGATTTTGAATCAAATAACTTTTGGGGGCCAAATTGAGTTTTTCAAATAATACTTTTAAATTAAAATATCTATTTTGTGTGGGTTGGTGATATTTAGGTATTATGAAAGATATCGATATGAGTATTAGAGAATTGAGGTAGGTATCGGGGTTAATGATAGTTGAGTTATCTGTGTTTATGAAATTGGTGGTGATTATAGTTAGGTTAAGTGCTAAATGGAAAGTATTGTTGCAACGGGCGACTAGAAAATGTCAGATGAAATAGATAAGTGCCGGTTACGACAGAATGAAATAAACTCAATGTACTGGAACAGTTTCAGCAGATAGTGTTGTTACTGATCTTGATGTTATCAGAGTAGCGCAGTGGAAGCAGTTGAGAACATGAGATTCTTTGACAGTGGGTGATCTGTGTTAAGTGTAACCGACCAAGTGCACTTTGTTGGTTAGATGATTATGATTTGACGAAAAAGATGTTGCATTATAAATTTTGGGCAATTTGGGATGTTGAGACCACATATGGGGAAACAATTGTTTTAGCATCACGTAAGACGAGTATAACTTTGTGATGGGACTTTGACGTATTAGTAGCTTGGCAAAAATTAACGAAGTGCAGAAAGAAAGGGAAGTTAGATCCAAGGTACATTGGACCATATGGAATTTTAGATCGGGTGGGCACGACAGCGTATGGACTTGCGTACCGCTAGAATTATTTTGACTACACGACAACCTCTATGAATCGATGTTTTGGAAATATGTGCCAGACCCTTCTAATGTGTTGATTAGGTGTGCAAATGAAAATGATTATGTTAGCCAAGGTGTTATGGCGTAATCGTGCAGTGGAAGATGCGACATAAGAACGAGAAGACGAGATGAAGAACATATACCCGCATTTAATCGACTAAGGTAATAAAATTTCCCTCTTTCGATTTTTTATCACCCTCTAAGCCCCTTAGAACATATTTAGGGTGAGTTTTAGAGATTTTTTAGGGAGAGCTCACAACCCGAGATGGAAGAAGAAGAAAAAAGTGATCGTTCAATGGTTTTAGAACCAAATCTTTATATCTCGGCTAAGTTCTTTCATTTCTTTTCTTTGTTTTCTTTATTTCGGTAGTTGTTGGGCATGTTTAGTCCATTTTACATTGTATATATGGTTATGGTCATTGGATAAATATAGGTTGTTTAGGGATTAACACTATATTTATGAATATGTTGTTTGATTGAGTTTTTGTCTCGTTAGCAGTTGTTCTTCGTTATTTTGATTGTGTTTATCGTATTGTTTGTTTATTATGCTTAGATGGATATATCAAGAATTTAGGGTTTGACACTTGGGAGAGGTAACCCCGGATTCGGACTAGGGTAAACAACGCGATGATCCAATAACCCGGGAGGGAGTTGGATTATGGGCAATCGATGACGTTGGGGCAAGACTCACGTGACCTAGGGTTGTTAAGACATTGAGGGGGACTTGTTCATTAACTCGAAGTTATGTATTCCTCCATCTTACACTCGGGAGAGGTAGCGGGGGAGTTTTCGAACTGTGATTGTCGATAGGGTAAACATAACGCGACGATCTAGTAACCCGGAAGTGAGTTGGATTGTGTGCAATCAATGACGTTGGAGTGAGACTCACGTGACCTAGGGTCGTTACGACGTTGAGGGGGACTTTTTCGTTGACACAAAGTTACATATTCCCTCGTGTTACACTCGGGAGAGGTGGCAGGAGAGTTTATGAACTGAGATTGTCAGATAAGTCGAACGCCGTTAACGTGAACTAAAACGAGATCGAACACGTATTCATAAACGAAGTTATTCCCTAGACAATCTATTCTCTCAAAACTATCTCAATATAGTATTAGTATAGTTAAATTAGTATTTTAGTATTAGTATTTAATTATATTCCATTTATTTTTGCCTAGATAAAATTAGGTTATGATAATCGCGGTAATCGATAATAATTAGAACCAATCCTCGTGAACACGATCCCCTTACTCTCCCCAACTATACTAAAATTTGACCCATATACTTGCGGTGAAAGTGACGATGCGTAATTACGGCCACCACTTGGACTCTTCCATTCACAATTGGAAGCCCCAAGTTTCCTATATCGGAGGGAGAGATTGGCAATTTGGCCCGAATAACGAAAGGAAGTATCCCTTTCGGATGGAGTGGGAAAAAATAGGTAAGACTGTGGCCCCTCAGGAGGATTTCGGGTTCTCGAACTTTTCCCAATACTTGGGCTAATTTTTTTTCCTTTTGCTTTCTATACAGAGAAAGAGAGACCCAAGAAGTACAAGCCCGAGTTGAGCAAGAAAATTATCAAGCAAAGGGACAAGGTTCTGAGGACGGCCTTCAAGGAGGTGAAGACTCTAATCGACTCCCATCTCTTCAACATTTTCTGGTACCTACCATCTAGCACTCTGCCAATCCTCGAAATACCCGAAGACTCTCAGAACTGTAAGTTGTCTCGGCCCTGCTAATTCTTTGTACTTTGCGAATTTCTGCCTTGGCTCAACTATACAGGTCATCTTATGTAGAATTGGATGCTACCGGCCTGGTTAATGGATTTTCTAAATACTTTATTTAATGTTACATCTATGGACAATGCGATGGCAGTTCAACGGCTCAGCGAGCGTAAGGCTAAGGCCGACGACTCTTTACAAGTAAGAGATTCCCAAGCCGGCACGGCAACATAGCCTGTTCTACCACCATCCCAATAGCAGCAGTAGGAGCAGGAGCAGGAGCAGCAGCAGCGCCCTATGACATCGTCCTAGAGCTTTCCACTCGTACTTCCAAGGGTGGTGATCAAGGACCTTCCGAAGTCAAGGTCGGGGTCCCACCAATCCCTTTCTAAAAGTAGTGACATCTCCCCTTCCGACCCATCTTGCAAGGGGAAGAGGAAGGCCAACGAGGGCAAACGGAAGGCCAATGAGGGCAAACATAAAAAGCATAATTCCTAAAAAAAGTTGAAGCTGACAGTCAAGGCCTCCTCTTAGCTGTCCGTCGATGCCACGTTCTTCGGGATCCCGAACACGGGGCTCCCGGCTAATCGGGCCCTGCTTAGAAGTCCCAAGGTGGTACTTGACTACCTGTAACGTATCATACCTCCTAGAGACAAGAAACTGATAGCTGCCGAGGACACCGGGAACCTCATGCGCCAGGCCCTATGCGACTAGATCTTTGTACGAACCCTGCTAAACTGTTCAATTTGAATTCCAATTTTTTGAAATTTTCTAAGTGCTATCATTTTTTCTGATCTTATGCAAGGCATGCTTCAGATGTCCGTTGTGTTCGACAGACTCTCGGACAGCACCATGGAGGAGTCCCAACTCCAGACCGAGCTAAACACGGCCGTTGGGAAGGTGACTCGGCTAACCGATGATCTCTAGCTGGCCTTTTAGGCGCAGAATAGTCTCCAGGCCAGGTGCATTCTCGTCATGACTAAGCAGGATAATCTGGAAAGAGAGAAGGTCGAGCTCAAGTCCAGAGTGGAAGACGTGGAGAAGAAGATGAAGAAGGATGAGCTGGTGATTGCGAAGGCGGTTCGCAAAGCCAAGAAGGAGGCTATCGAAAAGTACCAGGCAAACAAAGAGTTTGAGGATTTGAAATATGAACTTGCTGTCAAGTACATGGACGACTGCCACAAGGCCACGCTCTGCTACTTCTGACGTCATTTCCCCAAGATAGAATGTGAATAGGTTGGGATAGAGTTCCCCAATGAGGGCCACCTAGCCACGGAGAAGGTTACCGAGAAGGTCCAACCAGAGTAGGCTTCAGTGGCCGAAGCGGACGAGGGCGGTGAAGAGGAGGCCAAGGGTGAGGGCGGAGATGGTAACAAGGACACCCACGCCAGCGTCATAGACGTTGAGGGTGTCTCTAAAAAGGAGTAGGTTCCTGCAATCCCAGGACGGTTTCGATGTGGCGCTAGATACTCAGCCCGGCCTTTTTTGATAACTTGACATTTATTTATTTATTTTTATTTTGAAGTAATCTGGCACTAACTTTGTGTAAATAGGCATGAACCCCTCCAATGCAAGCCCTCGTTTTTAACATAATACACACAGAGCAATTTTTTTGGATAATCTCTTCTGTTAAATATTTCTTTTCTCTTCTCCCTTCGTTTAGGATAGAGTAGACAATAAGATTTTCAAAACGATCCAAGGTGGCATGCTTAAGAGCCTATGGTCGACAAATCTCCCATATTTGGCATTTCAAACGGCCCTTAATTTTATTTCCAAAATTCTCGATCTGTGTTGAGTGTCTAGAGAGGAGTGTTCTAATACCTTCCCACTTTTGAATGCGTCTGAGATGAGGGTGCTCGGGCATTTTCCCACACTTGGAAAATCAACAAGAAGGAATGCTCTGAGGTTTTTCCCTCTTGGTATGTCCAACCTGCGGGTACTCGAACACCGTAGCTTGGACGTTTCTTCACACAAGAATCCAGAAGAAAGATGGCTCTAGGGGTTTTCTTTTTTTCGTGTGTCTGAGCCGCGGGTGTTCGAACACCATAGCTCGGGTGTTTCTTAACACTTGGGAACTGTACCCACACTCTGCCCTCCAGCCCGGAGCAGGAGTAGTGTCATTGCTCATGCTGCTGGCTAGAAAGTTGGTTCTAAGTGATAGTCCTTGGTCCTATTGGGTTCTCCCTATTTGGGCTCATCCTTGAACCTTTTTGGGTTATCCCAATGTAGTCCCTGGGCCAATAATATCCTTTTTAAGTCGCCTAAACTGTGGTCGGTTGTAAAAGGATATATACTGAGCCTTAGGCCCTCAAACCCGATCGATGCTCCGCCCTTGGTAGGTGACCTTGGTTTACCCCCAGGTTCAAATTGTTGACCTTTAGGGGGTCTGGTTGGCACTCTCAACGCGCATCGCTGGAGTGTCGCTTCGGTAGAATTGTGTATGGGTGAGGAAAATGTTGCTTTGTGGATAGTCATTTCATTGATATGAAAATTTGTTACACTTAGTAGAAAAATGGAATGTTTACAAAATGACCTAATCTCTATAGAAGTATTGCTTGAGATGGTTGGCATTTCAAGGGTGTCGCAGTGGGACCCCTTCTTTGGTCTCGAGCTTGTTATGCGGTAAGGTCCTTCCCAACTGGGAGCTAATTTTACAGCATTTTGTTCTTTAGTTTCCAAGGTGACCTTTCTGAGAATGAGGTCGCCTATTTCAAAACGTTGGGGACGTACCTTTCTATCGTAGTAACAAGCTGCCCGTTGTTGGTAAGCCGCTTGTCATACTCGGGCGCTTTCTCTTCGTTCTTCTAGTAGGTCTAGGTTAAGAGCTAACATGGCATCGTTTGCTTCTTAGTCGCGATCCCTTCTAGCCGTTCTTAGGGTTGACAATCTGATCTCGGCAGGAATCACTAACTCTGATTTGAATGTCATTGCGAATGGTGTTTCTCCAGTTGGGGTTCGTGAGGTAGTGTGATATACCTAGAGAACAGGGTAGAGATCTTCTACCCACCGTCCCTTTGTTTTGTCGAGTTTGGTCTTCAAACCATGCAAGATTGTTCGGTTGGTGACCTCGACTTGGCCATTGGCCTTGGGATGGTTAGGTGACGGGAACTGAGTTCGAATTTCGAGTCCGCGGCAAAATTCTGCAAATAGGTCATTGTTGAATTGATTACCGTTGTCGGACACGATGGCCTTTGGAATTCCGAACCGGCATATCATCAATTTCCAGACAAAGTCCCAGATCTTTTCTTTTGTAATGCACTCCGGGGGCTCGGCTTCAACTCATTTGGTAAAGTAATCAATGGCGACGACCAAAAATTTTCTTTGGCCCGTGCCTTAGGGAAATGGGTCGAGCAAATTGATTCCCCACTAAGTGAATGGCTATGGACTTGTCATTGGGACCATATTTGTCGAAGGCATATGAGGGTGGGGGCTGAATCTCTGGCACTTATCGCATTTTTTCGCAAATTCAATCGTGTCCTCTAGTATCTTTGGCCAAAAGTATCCTTGTCAGAGTAACTTGCTAGCGAGGGCTATGCCCCCCGAGTGGTTGTCACATATCCCCTCATAGACTTGTCTCATGACATAATCAGCTTCCTAGAGCTCGAGAAGGAGCGTCGGTATAGGACCCCTTCCATGATACAATATCTGGCGGACCGGTAACTCATCCTTCTCGCCTCAACACGGTCTTTAGGCAGTGTCCTATCTTCCAAGTACAACTGTATTGAATCCATCTAGGTGGGTTAGTCGTTAAGTTCACAGATTGATGCCACTTGATCGGATATCGCTGTGCTTGGAGTATCTGGGTACTCGACGAGCTCATTTCTCTTCAGGGTCCCTTCAATTGCCGAAGCGAGGTTGGCCAAGGCATCGGCGTGTCTGTTCTCTTCCCGGGGTATCTAGGTCACTTCGATTTTTCCGAATTCATTCATTAGTGCCTTGACCCTCTTTAGGTATGCAGTCATACTTGGGTCTTTAGCTAAGTATTCCCCGTTAACCTGATTGACGACGAGTGTGTTGAAATTCTCTTGAGGGCTCCCATATTGAGCAAGCTCGAGCTACGAGTGCCCGAACTTGCCAGCTCGGAGGTTGTCCAAAATTCTCTAAGGCTTCCCAATTTGAGCACATCCGAGCTGCGAGTGCTCGGACTCCTTAGCGGATATCTTCAAAAACTATCTAAGACTTCCCAATTTGAGCACATTCGAACTGCGAGTGCTCAGACTTGCCAGCTCGGAGGACATCTTCAAAATCTATCTGAGGCTTCCCAATTTGAGCACATCTGAGCTGCGTGTGCTCGAACTCGCCAGCTCGGGAGGATATCTTCAAAAACCATCTAAGGCTTCCCAATTTGAGCACATCCGAGTTGCGAGTGCTTGGACTTGCCAGCTCGGAGGATATCTTCAAAATCTATCTGAGGCTTCCCAATTTGAGTACATCCAAGCTACAAGTGCTTGGACTCGCCAGCTCGGAGGATATCTTCAAAATCTATTTGAGGCTTCCCAATTTGAGTGCATCCGAGCAGCGAGTGTTCGGACTCGCCAGCTCGGCGGATATCTTCAAAAACCATATGAGGCGTCCCAATTTGAGCACATCCGAGCTGTGAGTGCTCGGACTCGCCAGCTCGGAGGATAACTTTATATACCTATACGCGGCTTCCCAATTTGAGTACATCTGAGCTGCGAGTGCTCAGACACTGTAGCTTGAACATTTCTTGATACTTTAACATGCGAATATGTCTCTTAACACGTGTGATCTCCGTGATCAAATTTACCTCCATCAATATATATTTTGTTTTAATATTAAAAACTTAATACGATTTATTTTACGATCTAAACTAGTTCACCCAAACGTCACGCTTTAACCCGTGGACTTGACTACGGGCCTACAGGGTGTGTTTAACAAAAACAATTGAGTAGATATAGAAGCTCCACCATCTGCTAACTCGGGCACAGTAGCATGTTGTTGGAAAATATATCGAGTGTCTTTCCACAAGTCAAATTCTCCCCCATTAATGACCTTCCCCCCTCTCTCCCTGTCAGTGAACTCGTACCATTCAAACCCTGCCACCTACTGAATCACGACTGCTTCTAGCGGCGCCACCAAACACCTACGAAGCAATGATTTGAACAAGGCCGGTGAACATACAGTATGGGGGCATCGTTGTCCAACCTGACCGAAGGCCCCCACGGTTCGCTAGCCGGACCGGGCCTCGGCGACATACCGGAGAGCTGCGTCGCCTGCGTGTTCCTCTACTTGACGCCGCCGGAGATATGCAACTTAGCGCGGCTTAACCGTGCCTTCCGCGGTGCGGCCTCCTCGGACTCCGTCTGGGAATCGAAACTACCCCTCAACTACCAAGATCTGCTCGACCTAATGCCTCCAGAGCGCTACCAAAACCTCTCCAAGAAGGACATATTTGCCCTCCTCTCTCGTCCCGTGCCCTTCGATGATGGCAGTAAGGTATATAGTCTCTTTATTTGCTTTTACTTTGGGATTGAATCTTTTCTGATTCGCAATTGGGGTTTCGCTTCACTTCCTCGTGCTATTTAGGAACGGAGCAATTGCTTAGTAGTTTATTTGGAATGGATTGGTCTTCATGTACTTTGCAGCCATATTATGAACTTAGCCGTGCGCTTTTTTCAATATTCGTCTTTTACTGACTTGGAAGTTGAATTAGGTTTGTATATTTGTTCTATTTTCCGTCAGAATGACATTATGTTTTTGCGGAGGTAGTTATTTGTTTTGCGATTGAAAATTTGGCTTTTGCTTTTCATTCCTCTCTGCGTTATATTTTTGGTATAATCATGTTTTATTTTTTACAATTATTTTATCCGTTGCATCTATAATTTTTGAAGCTGCTGGCATGGGTTTTATTTTTTATTATTTTTGAGGCGTAGAAAAATTTAAAATGGGGCAGAAATTTGGAATGAGAGTTTCAAAGAAGTTTATATTAGGCATCTAGACTACAGTTTCTGTATATCAATTTCAGTGTTGAATGAATCTAGAGTTTTAGTAAGATGGCCTGTTGGAGATTTAGAAGTTATGGAGCACAAGTTTATTTTTATTTTGTATTTGGAGCATATTTTATGCCATGTCATGCTCATACTGATGTAAGGGAGTATAATAGGAAGTATGGCTGGATAGGGTTACAGGAAGAGTTTGCATGTCAATCTCTGCGAAGGCAATGGCAATTACTGGGATTGAAGACCGGAGATACTGGAATTGGGTTCCTACTGAAGAATCAAGGTTAGGTTCAAATTATCTGAATCTGATGCTACTATTATTAGTAATTCTTTAGTGAATATTGCAATCCTAATTTTCTTTGACTTTTGAACTTGTTGAACTTCTTTGATTATTTTTTGGGGAGATATATGGATCTCATTGAGATTCATATTTCGAGTTGCAGCCTTCAAGGTAGGATATATTAAAAGTAGCCTGTGATTCATTTAATCCTCGATCGCACAATTTTACTTCCATAGGGTCTAACCTTTGTGTGAATTTGCATTAAGGAATTTTTTTCCTTCTAAATGTTGGAAGATTGATGGTTTGCTGTTTACTTTCAAGTTGATGTTAAACTGGTATTGGCTGGGTTTGGGAGAGAGATGGTAGGAGTTCTAAAGGATCATGTATGGAGAAAGTCTAAAAGGTGTAGAACTTTTGCGTTAAAATGCTGAGTTAGCTAAAACATGGAGAAACTGATGAAGAAAAACAGAAGAAACTACTTTGTCTGTCTGAGGAATCAACTTGCAATGCACTATAGAATGTTGTGCACTACCAATTGAAGAGGGGTTTTTTGCTCTTCTCATTGCAGTAGGCACATTGGTCTTCTGTTATTTGATGCAACACACCAGGGGAATGGTCTGCCTTGATTGTGCTTGCGGCAATTGCTCATTTTGTTGGCAATGCAAGACAAACGAACCCTTGGTACATGTTACTATGGAGCCTTCTCATATAAGTTTTTGTCAATTTCCTACTCATTACTATGGAACTTTTCATTGTAATCTACAGACTTCTTATCATTGAGCTGTTTGTGCAGCTTCACAACCGCAAGAAAATGTACTTAGTTCTCCTTGTACTGTCTCATCAATTGTCGCAGTTTTGGCCTTGCCTCTGAAAAAGATGCACTGACTAGATGATATCCGAGAAGATATTTTTGCTTGGAGGATAGGATGAACCACTAGGTATATTCTTTACTCCCTAGGAAAATAGAGAGGTCATTTCCATGAAGAGTTTACCCCATCACATGTTTCTCTACTACCTAATGTGCCTTCTACTTGACCACCAACCAACTCTACTACCTACTCTTCCATCTCATACTATTCTACGTAGCGCATGCTTATGAGACATTCCTATACTTCTCCTACAATTCTCTTTGCCTCACACTCTACGTATATTCACTCTTAAATAGGCGAACCTAAGGTAGTATCTTTATGCTATGAAATCTAGATCCCTGTCTCACCTCCTATTGGGTTGTAATCATCCATTGAAGGAACACCTTAGCAGCCTTATCTCCAGCCATTGACATTCCTTTCTCCCTTCCTTTCATTGGGATGCCATGCATACTATAGAAGAAAATTAAATTTCGAAGGTTGTTCCTGTGATCAGTGATAGGAGGATTTACATGCAATTGAGACAAAGTGGCTTACGATTGAATCTAGAGTATTCCTACCATCTAGTATATCGAAGTTGACTGATTATTTAGTGCTCACTAGGTTCTTTGGCTACCAAAGGTATGATGTACATGTCCCCATTGACCTCGTAACTCTTTGGAGAAATTAACTTGAAGAGCTCCCTATTCTGCACATTATGCGCAGTTTTGAGTCTTATTATTCAATGCATTATATTGCATCACAAGCATTTCTTTGTTCCTGCTTCCCTGGCATTGTAATGCATCATAGACACATAAACTAGCAGTCAAGCATATTTCTTTGTTCCCTAGGTGTTCATATCTCTTTAACTGCTTGTTTATCCACTTGGACTCATTAATCTCTTTTCCGACAACCAGCAGAAAATTGGTGCGATAAATCTATTGGGTTTGCCTTGAATAACGCTTGGCTTCAAGAAATTTAGTTCTCTAGAATACACTCCTCGCAATGTTGTCTACTTTGGGATGACATCACACATAATGCTGGGGCTAGATATAAAAAAAGAGAAGAGAAAATAAAGTAGTTGACTAATCAATAGGAAGTACATAATGGTTTCGGTCATAAAGAAAGGAAAATATTCCATGCAAACAAAGGCCATCAATTGCCGGAAGAGGAAAAAATAATATCCATGAAACAACTTCTGATGTTGATTTCTCATCCCAGTAGACCTTAGTAGCTGAGAAGTGAATTTTAATCTTTCGTAATTGTAGAATTAACGTACAAATGAAGCAAAACCTTAACCCGTGGTTCAGCCATGAGGGCCTACATATGCGAGAGAAATCTTCCTTGACTTAGTATTTATAGAGCTTCCTAACTGGAGTAATAGATTTGACACAACAATTCCTATCTAGGAATTCAGAACCCTTGTGTCAATGCAACTTCAAAATATAAAGGAACACTATGATATTACTATTAACCTTATGTATACTCCACTGGTAATTAAGATATAGGCACGGGAGAAGGCCTTGCTCATTTGGTCAACTTAAGGCGCAGTGAAATTCATCAGCTCCATCCGTCTGAACATATTTTTTCTAATTTTGTTTTTAGGATTTTCCAATTAATTGTCCCCTTTCATTTTTAACTAACAAAATTTTAGCACTTTTCCCAAACTAACTCTATTCTTGATCATTCATTCAAAATCGAAAAATAAAACATTTTTCACCATTTCCATTATTGGAAATGTAGTATATACAGAACACTAAAACACTGCCTAAAATTATATGCAAAATCAAATAAGATGATAATTTTCATACGGATGGGAGTAGCTTACGTAGAACACTCCAACCCTTAGCTCATTTATTAGTCTAAAGGTGTAGTTAGAGTTTTATTAAACTACTTGAATTTGGTTTGCTCTTTTGCACCTTTGCTCTTGGGCTTATCTCGAACATTCCATGTTAGTGAGACAAGTTCAGGTCTTTGTGCTCTGGTGCTTAGGGGGTGGTGTCTTCAACAGCAATGGAGTGATGAAGTAAAGGAAGCGAAACTAGAATTATTTAAAAAATAAATTTTTTAGAGAGCTTTACATTTAATCCCTACCTGACACTAGACCCTTGGTGGCTTAGTCCATGAACACCAAGTGTGCAGAGCCATATGGATCTTTTGGGCTGCCTTGCTTTTTTCATTGCTCCTTTTTAATCAATTTCGTCCATGAGTTGCTTCCCTTTGTTAATTTCTCTGAGAAGCATGTAATGGCATCAAGAATAGGGATGGCTTGATGTCTTAAGAGGTTCAAAGGGTTAGAGTTCGGGGTGTACATGGTTGCGCTCAGGTAAGCTTTAACCTGCCCTAACTTGGCTTGTAAAACATTTTACATAAATCCAACCTCGATATGGCCCAACCTTAAGTTGGGTTTTAATGTCTAGCCCAAACCCGACCGTTGAAGGTATTAGGCTGCTTAGCGCAAAAATTTCTGTTTTATTGTCCTATTATTATTCTTATTCATAATAATTTTGTTTATAACTTTATATATATAATATATATGTATGTATGAAAAGAATTTACTTTAAAATATAGTAGCAGTGCACTTTATAATGTAAAAATAGTACTTTACCCATTATAAAAATAGTACTTTACCCATTATAATAAGTGAATATATTCTATTGTGTACAAATCCCGACGGATACATATTTCGACGGTCCGGATTAAATTAAACTAAATGAGAGATCCAGATCATTTCTGTCAATATAGTTTACACTATCTCCACTTTTTTCCACTCACCCACTTTTTCAAATTCTCACCCACGTTTCTCTCTCGCACCATCTCCCATTTTTCCACACACCCACTTCCTTTTCCACTTCATGCACAACCCCCATCCCCCAATCCTTCACAAATTCCCTCGTCACTGCTTGATTTGGATGTCTCTACAAATCATAGAGCTTCTCTCCATCTTCTTCTTTATTTAAGAACTGATTAATGTTTAGGTAGTGTTTAGCCTTAAATTTCGCGCAACCAAATCGAAAAATTCAGAAACTTCAAGCTTTCCGATAGAGAGAGGGAGAGTAGAGAGAGAGAATAATGGCGATAGAGAGAGGCATTAAGGGTTTCTTTCGGTAGAGAAAGTCCACCGGCAGCATAACCAAGTCCAAGCCCAACTCCAAATCTACTACCATGAAGAAATCATCAAAATGTTCGCATTCGAACCACTCCGCCATATTCAGCTTCGACATCGTCCAACCTCCACCCCTCAACTCCTATAGTTCTCTAGATCTCCAAGGTCTGCTCCCTCCCTCATTACTCTGTTCATCCAATCTTCCATTTCGTAATCCTAATCCTAATCCTAGGGTTTCAGTTTTGATTTGGGGATTTTTGTGACTCAACTGCTCTTTTAACCCTTTCAATTGTCTCAATTAACGAAATACGTGATTTGATTTGGTGATTTAAGCAGATAATTATGATGGGAATGAAGAGGTATTGAGATAATTCGATCTGAACATGGCGTAGGGACCGTGCCTGGAGATGAGCAGACTAGATCGATGGGAACGCACTTTCGATTTGGGACTAAACCCTGCGAGAGATGTTGAGCGTCTTATCCAAACAGGCAAGGATCTTGATCAGTGCTTGTGGGATGGCCGTGTCTAGCTCTATTTAGTGTTTAGGTGGTGTCTGGCTTTTTTGTTATATCTATTCTCTAATTAAACCGAAAACTGGAAAGACAGATGTAGAAATTCGAGAGTAATTCTCTTCTTTTTCTAAAAATCTGTTCTAAATTTTTTGAAATAGAACGAAAAGAGATTTTTTTTTTGTTCTCATGTTTTTGTTTGAGTTCCCAATTTTATTTGGGGGATGGATGGCGAAAGGTTTCTGATAAGAGAGACTAAGAGCTTGGGTGAAGTGCAATTTCCACCCTCTTCATTGTGCTATAGTTTTTGAAGTAACATTTTTTTTTGTTTATACAGTCTAATTTTGAACATTTAGTTTCAATTATTCATGGTTCTTCGTGTTTGAGGATGTTATTTTCTACATATTTTATGCTGGCGTAATTAGTTTTAGATAAAAACTTAAAATTGTACCAAATATAATAGAAATTTATAGTTTATGGGGTACTAAGTGTAATTTATACTAATTAGATCTTTCTTATGTTTTTATTGGTTCATGTGATTTTGCTAATAATCTATTAATAAATATATTTAAAAGCAAAGACATTTTAATGGTCCTAATTTAATTTTAAAAGATGAATGGTTGACATTGAATTTAATTTTGTGTTATTTTTTAAAGTTAGTGATTGCTATAATTTTTCTCTAGAGTAATCATATTTTCGGGGGTGTGAGTAATCTTCTTTGTTTGTTTACTCCAACCATTGATTTAGATTTTGTTGGGAAAGTAAATAACAAATTGTCAACACAATTTCTTTTATGATTTATGTATTTGAACTGATTGTAATTTATTCAATATTAAGGTATTCAATTTAAATTAGTGCCTTTAGGCATGGGGTATATACTTGTTTATTCTATAAATCCGTACATTCTTTATATTTGCGACACTTTTGACCATTGGATGGTTGGAGACATTTCCAACCATTAATCCAGATTTTATTGAGAAACTAAATAATAGACTCTCAACAAAACTTGTTTTGGTGATTATGTATTTGAATTAAAATTAGTGCCTTAAGGTATGAGGTATATACTAGTTTATTTTATAAATCATGACATATTTTCCTGATTAATATATTTGAACTATCTATAAGATATTGAATATTGATATATTAAATAAAAATCTATATAATCTTATCCAATAAATTATGACATATTTTACGTCAGAGACATTTTTTACCTTTAAATGGTTGAAGACTATTGGTGTATAAAATTGATACACATTTTGAGTATGGTCTGGTCAGGACACGTGGACGTTCCTGTGCTGAGGTGGAGGTGTGATGTACTATAGATCCTTGTAATCCAAGCTGAGTTCTCGAGCTGTATTTGCACAAAGACTTACCGGGGTTGTGTTTGGTAAAGTTCCTTCGGCGTGAGAGTAAGAGCTCGGGGGGAAAAGGCTAAATGTGTTTTAAAATGAATGAGAAGCAATCCCTAGAGCATTGGGATGCCTGAGTATTTATAGGCGATGGGCTCAATTAGAGCTCGGTTAATTACCCTAATCCGGCGTGTGACGAATGAGCTGGCGAGGGGAGAAGTTAACCTTCTAAACATGGGCTTTAGGCCTATCAAGAGGAGTCAATGGGCAGGTCTAGTATTGTTGTGGAGAAGGGGCTTGGCCCATGGCGTTGTAGGTGCAGAAACAAGTCGTTATGCCCCTTGGCCCTGACCCCGGGACGGGCATCTCTGATCGGGAGTCACGTGGGTGTTGAGGGGCATGGCAGAGGAGAAAATCGTGCCGAGGGCATTCAGGGAGCAGGGCCCAAACCCCCGGCTCCTTGTTCGGAATCTCTGGGCTTTTGTAGGAGAGGAATTGAGCAAGGGAGGTGGCAGCACACCCCTGTACGGTAGATGGCTTGCCCACTAGGAGGTTGCCAAGCAGGGCGTGTTCGGGGGGCCTTGTTCGACAGTTTTCCTACACTTGTCACGGTATATTCCACGTGGTGATTTTTTTGCGTGCGACAAAATTCCCCACATCAAAGACATTGCCAATCATTGATTTAGAGTTTGTTGAGAAACTAAACAATGAATTGGTGTAGAACCAGTAGTTGAAATGAAAATAACAACCGAAAAAATAAAGAGGACAATAACAAAAACTCAAGAGCATTCTTTATTCAATCAATTCAATTGTGGTAATATGCTCTATGGGAATAACATAGGCTCCTTTGCATGGAGGAGTCTAGAGATTATTTTAGGAAACAAATATTTTGGAAAGAATCAGAGATTACAATAGTAAATATTAAAGGTTTTTTTTCATCAATTTGGCCTTGATTTATGCATATAATAAGTGCATAATTTATTTTTATTGTCTTAATTAATCTCCATTACAAACTCTTAACAAAATGAATTTTAATGATTAATATATTGGAACTAATTATAGGATTTTCAAGATTAATTAATTGAATTAAAATTTATATAATATTTATAATAAAACAACTTAGTTTTTATCCCATGCGACATTTACATCGTTGGATCAAATTTTAAATCCAATGGTTGAGATCAAACTATATTTTAACATTAAGGAATAACACACACCACGTGGTGTTCCAGATTTTCAACACTCAATATCAGTTAAAATCATTTTAGATTCTATTGAAATGTGTGTGTGTGAGAACTCGGATATATAACAAATCAAACGCCGGATTGGATTATTCAATGAATAAGGTCATGACTTAAACTTGTTAAAACATTTAGGAAAGCCATATGCTTGACTGAGCTCAACTATCCACTAATGTAGGTTCGGACATTCACCGAGGTCAATAGGGCTTGGATTGGCTTTGGAGAACGGCCAAGGGTATCGTAGAAATAGAACTCGTTATAATTATAACGATACCCGAGGTACAAACGCTTGTCACTAAATCTCTCTCATAACCCCCTTATCTTTGAAGATATTACCCTGAACAAGATTTAGTAAACTTGTATTCACTTGTCACAACATCCGAATTTAAACACTATATTCACATAAGGTTTTTTTTTTTTTTTTAACACATACCCCCAAACTTATTCAAATTTATACAATTTTAGGGGCATATTAATACAACTAAAGGATTGACAAGTGAATACTCTTATACTTAACCAAAAACGTTTTAAACTGAAACCCCAATTGCCCGCTTCAAGTTAGCATAATCTAATGCTACTTGTTTTCACTCAATTTTCACTTTTATTCCCAGCGACAATGGTTTTGAAAGATTTACTTGGTTAAAGTATAGAAACAAGTTCAAAACACAAAATGTTTTTATGGCTTCGACAGGAGAACGAGGGAATAACTTTTCAGATTAGTTTCAAACGGTTCAAGCGATGAAAATGAAGGCCTATATCATGCCTCCGGAATTACCTTACCTATAATTTCGCCTCAAGCCTCTCCCAGTCAAGTTCTAAATTCCTCGTTTCTGTCATGAATTTATTATTGAATAATCGGCATCAAATCGTTCAACTAGTTATATAATGAGTTTATGCTATTGTGCGATTTAGGATCAAAACAATTTTCACCTAATCGACATGCGAAGCACACAAAACACACGTGAATGGCATTACCCCCGACCTCAAAATGCAATTTAGGGGGTAAGTTTCATCATCGGGACATGGTTTGAACAAACTCAAAAACTCAACATGCACGTACAACTATATTCATTAACAAATCTATTCTAATTTACAAACTAACATTACCTATGCTAATTATCCTTACACATACATAGCTAGACATTACACATGCATAACAAAAAGAATTTCAAAATTTACAAAAAATTTTAACATTAATATCATTATAAACTACAATTTGTACATAAAAAGAATTTTTGTCCCTTTTTACATAAATTTTTTTTCATCCTTCATATCCCCCCTCTCCCCCCCCCAAAAAAAAAAAAAAAAAAAAAAACTACTTGCTTGAGTTGCATAGCATATATACCCCCAAACTTGAACGAGGCAGTATCCTCATTGCCTAGCAGTGAACCCAATAGCAGAATAGACAAATATGTATGGAAAACTGGGGTGGACACATACCTAGAAGGGAAGACTTACAAGTCTAACCTCCTACCGTTCATTGTGGAGGAGATGGTGGTGGCGGCTCGTCAGTCTCGGAAGGCGGCACCGGCGTATAACGCGCTATGTCGATTCCGAGATGTTCGAATATAACTCTTTGGTTTTGATCTTGTTGCCGGATGTAGGACTCCATGTAGTTCTCCATCCGAGCCAGATTAGCTTGAAGTTGGCTCATATCGGACTGGAGACTACGGACGTCTCGTGAAATCTGGATGATTTGGCCGCGGCTGGTTGTCGGTGTCGGTGGCTCCGAAGGGCCGGCTTCTTCCTCTTCCTGACCCTCTTCTCCTTCTCCTGGTCCGGCTTTTCGTACCCTGTTAATCATTGCAAGATCCAGTGGCTTTACAGGTGGAAAGGGGCTCGTGGACGTGATACGAACTCCGGCACGTTGAAAGAGCGCGGTGAGGAAGGAGGGAAAAGGAAGGCCACCCTTCTTCGTCTTGGCAGTATGAATTATGGACGAATAAATGTGCCAGCCGATGTTTACGGGCGTCCCTCTATCAATGTCGTAGAGCATAAACGCTCGCTCTTTGGACACATCGGACACATGGGTGGTCGGGAGCAGATTGGCGCAGATAAATGAATGCCAAATCTTTGGGATCGGTTTCAGAAACCGAGACTTGAAGATCGCCTGACCTTGCCATGTGTTCGTCCACTGGGCATTTCTCGTTGTCAGGGTTTGAATCACCGCACTCATAGACGGTGTGGCGGCGTCGGATAGATCTCTTGAGGCTTCTGGCCCCGTCAATCCCAGCAATTCATTAAAATGATCGGCACTGAATAAGACGGGAATGTTTCGGACCCGTGTTTGAAACCCCGTGGCCTCTGCAATGTTTGCATAAAATTCTCGCACAAGGGCCAATTCTCCTGTCGGGGGTGGAGCACATAACTGTTCCCATCGTCTTTGTACGATAACAATTTTGATTTCTTCCGGGAGTTCATTCAAAGGTCCGAACCCCCTCTGACGGATGCCTGGCCGCTTACTCTCATGCTCTTTACATCGATTCTCAGCCTGCTTAGAAACAAATTTGAGAAAATTGTAGTCCGAAGCAGGCGGAGGTTTGTCTGTTCTTGGTTGCTTGGCAGCACGGCGCTTTGCCATTTTCCCTGAAAATCAAAATCACAACACCAACCACAATAATAACAATAGAACAAGCAATTCAAACCCTTGTCAGTGAACACACAATGCCCTATTTTATCAAACATATGCCAATCAAAGCCAAATAATACAAATCTCACAAGATATCCCACCAACCATAACCAAATCACATTTTTGTCGCAATGTAGCGCAAACTAAATGATTCACATTGTATATCAACACAAAAACATGATAGGGTTTACCATTTATCATTCCTCAATCCCAAATAGTATGAAAATCGCAACTTAGGGTTTAAAGGGGTTTAGGGTTCCAATCAAATCCAATGATTTTTGAAATGAATGAGCAAATGAAACAAATAATTCAACAACTAAATGAAAAATAGGATCATTGACACTTGTTGAAAAAATTTGATCAAATCAGTGGAGAATGGTGATTTCGCACTGTTTCACCGTTCAAACCCTAATTTTCGAGAATGGGCAGAGGAATTCCACGTTTTGGGCGAAGATTCTTGGTGCAAATCCAAGTTTTTAGCAATATAGAATGAATCTTTAAAGGGAGGAAGGAATTTGGGATGGTGAAGTTGAGAGGTTTCTTGAAATTTTTAGGAGGGAAATGCAGTTTGCGAAGTGGACTGTGCGATTTAAAACAGGGGTCGCGTAAATTAGCCTAGGCGGTGGTTTTTCCGCCTAGGCGAAGTAGCGCCTTTTTCTTTTTAAAAACCTTCGGGTGTAAATTCGCCTAGGTGGTGGTTTTTTTCGCCGGGGCGAGTTTACACCAGTGTGAAACCCCTGATTTGGTTGTAAATCCGCTTAGGCGGTGGGTTTTCCGCCGGAGCCAGTTTACACCAGTGTAGGAACTCAACTTTTCTTCAATTTTCCGCTTAGGCGGTGGTTTTACCGCCTGGGCGAACTTACGGCAGTGTAAAAATTCAAGCTTTTTGCTTCCTATTTCCGCCTAGGCGAAGTTACGCCAGTAAGTTTCCTCAGTCTTTTTGTCCATTTTTTGCCTGGGTGGTGGTTTTTTCGCCTAGGCGAATTTTTGCCAGTGTGGACTTAAGCTAGATTCCTTCAGGTTTTCACATTGTTTCTCTACACCTCTTATTTCCTTTTCATTCCTCAAATGAGTTTTAGCATGCAAATCAATCCTAAGTGTCTAGCCTCATCAATTCCCCACAAAAAAAATAGTATTACGAGATCAATGCGATCTCCAAAAAGTAATTTATATAAAAGTTGGGAATATACGTTACCCTCGATGACATATCAAAAAAATGTTGCTTGGTTTTACGTCCCTAGCATGGACGTTGATGAATTCCGGCTCTATCCTTCAACGAGGGAGATGTTCTCCACAACTCGCTCTTCATCCTTGAAGTAGTGCTTGATCCGCTCCCCGTTGACTCGGAAAGTTCGTCCGTCTTTGCCTTCTAACTCGATAGCACCAAATGGATAAATATGCTTGATCCGGAACGGTTTAGACCATCGGGACTTAAACTTTCCGGGAAAGAGTCTCAGCCTTGAGTTAAACAATAAAACCTGTTGGCCCGGACTGAACTCCCTCTGGACTATCATTTTATCATGCCACCTCTTCGTTTTATCTTTGTAGAGCTTGGCATTCTCATAAGCTTCGTGCCAGAATTCCTCCATTTCATTCAATTGGAGGAGACGTTGCGCACCAGAAGCTTTTATGTCAAAATTGAGTTTCTTTATTGCCCAGAATGCACGGTGCTCCAATTCAACGGGCAAATGACACGCTTTCCCAAACACCAATCGATACGGTGACATGCCGATCGGTGTCTTAAAAGCCGTGCGATAAGCTCATAAAGCATCGTCAAGCGTCACCGCCCAATCCTTGCGATTAGTATGAACCGTTTTCTCCAGAATTAGCTTGATTTCTCGGTTTGAAACTTCAGCTTGGCCATTTGTCTGTGGGTGGTATGATAACGCCAACTTGTGTCTAACCCCATACTTTGCCAACAAAGCGTTTAACATTTTGTTACAAAAGTAGGTTCCCTCATCACTGATTAAGGCTCGAGGTGTCCCGAACCGTGTCATGATATTGTGCTGAAGGAACTTCAAAACCACTTTGGCATCATTGGTAGGTGTTGCTACGGCCTCAATCCATTTAGACACATAGTCCACCACTAACAGAATACCAAATGACGGCGGAAATGGCCCCATGAAGTCTACGCCCCACACATCAAATAACTCAAGCTCAAGAATTGACGTTAGTGGCAATTCATGCCTTTTTGATATGTTACCCACCCTTTGACATCTATCACAGGTTTTCACAAATGTATATGAATCTTTAAACAAAGAAGGCCAGTAAAAACCTGATTGAAGTACTTTCGATGCTGTACGAGTCGCACCAAAATGGCCGCCACAAGGTGATGAATGGCAATGGTAGAGAATACTAGCCATTTCCTCCTCCGGAACACATCTCCGGATCACCTGATCAGCATATTTCTTGAATAGCAATGGCTTGTCCCACAGATAATACTTAGCATCAAAAAGAAATTTCTTCCTTTGGGCTCCCGTCAACTCAGGTGGTAACACGTCACATGCAAGATAAGTAACAATGTCCGCATACCACGGAAGTGCACTTTCCACTGAAAATAGTTGTTCGTCAGGGAACACTTCCGTGATGCTAGACTCCTCACCAACGTCTTCTTGGATCAACCTCGACAAATGATCGGCAACAACGTTCTCACTCCCCTTTTTGTCCCTGATTTCAGCATCAAATTCTTGCAATAGAAGAATCCACCGTATCAATCTTGGCTTGGCATCTTTCTTTACAAATAAGTACCGGATAGCCGCGTGATCCGTGTAGACAATCACTTTTGACCCAATGATATAAGACCGGAACTTATCACAAGCAAAGACCACCGCTAGTATTTCTTTTTCAGTCGTCGTGTAATTCTCCTGGGCATCATTCAATGTCTTACTTGCATAGTAGATTGATCGGAAGATCTTCTCCTTCCGTTGGCCTAACACCGCGCCAACGGCATAGTCACTCGCATCACACATTATCTCAAATGGCATTTCCCAATCCGGAGCGACCATTATTGGAGCCGTGATCAACTTCTTCTTTATCGCCTTGAAAGCCTCCATGCAAGCCTCATTGAATTCAAATGAGGCATCTTTCTCAAGAAGGTAACATAACGGCTTCACCGTCTTCGAGAAGTCCTTAATAAAACGCTGGTAAAAACCGGCATGTCCCAAGAAACTTCGAACTCCTTTCCCATTAATCGGTGGCGGAAGCTTCTCAATCGTTTCAATCTTTGCTCGGTCCACCTCAAGCCCCTTGGAAGAGACTCGATGACCTAAGACGATCCCCTCTTTAACCATAAAGTGGCATTTCTCCCAATTTAGAACCAAATTCTTCTCCTCATATCGGTCGAGAACAAGCGCCAGATTGTAGAGACAGTGATCAAAGGACGACCCAAAGACTGAGAAGTCATCCATAAAGATTTCTATTTTCTCCTCCACCATATCAGAAAATATCGCCATCATACACCGTTGGAAAGTTGCCGGTGCATTGCAAAGGCTAAACGGCATATGTCGATAAGCAAACGTTCCATACTGGCATGTGAAAGTAGTCTTATCTTGGTCCTCCGGTGCAATGGCTATTTGATTGTAACTTGAATAGCCATCAAGAAAGCAATAGTACTCATATCCGGCTAATCGATCTAGCATTTGGTCAATGAAAAGAAGAGGAAAATGATCCTTCCTCGTCGCCTTATTCAATCTTCTATAATCAATGCATACACGCCATCCCGTGATGGTCTGTGTAGGAATAAGGTTGTCCTTCTCATTCGTCACCACCGTCATACCTCCTTTCTTGGGCACCACTTGCACCGGGCTAACCCATTCACTATCGGATATAGCGTATATAATTCCTGCATTTAAGAGATTCAATACCTCCGCTCTCACCACTTCCTTCATAGCCGGATTTAGCCGCCGTTGATGTTCAATGGAGGGTTTGAACTCATCCTCCATCAAAATCTTGTGCATACAAACCTAGGGGCTAATTCCTTTTATATCCAAAATAGACCAAGCAAAAGCGGATCGGTGCCTCTTCAAAATTCTTAGCAACTTACTCTCCTCTTCTTCCGTTAGAGTTGATGAAATTATAACCGGATCGGTCAAATTCTCTCCCAAAAAGATATACCGAAGGTGATCCGGTAATTGCTTGAGTAATAACCCACCGTGAGGTGGATTTGATTCCTCCGGAGAGTCTTCAACTTCTTCAATCTTCGCCACATGAATAGGATCTTCTACGTCTTTAGATTGAGCATCCAAAGTCAGCACTTAGTCCACAATCTCAAGTTCCGTGGTAGAGCCTTCTTCACCAAGATCCCCCATAGATAAGGAATTGGTGAGTGTATGTTCTAATGAATCCATCTTCATAGTTGCAAGAAAGAACTCCCTCACGCAAGAGTCCACAACGTCAACTTGATTGCAATTAAGAGGTTCATCCGGAAAGTTCATAGTTCTAAAGATGTTGAACCTTATCTCTTCATCATTGATTCTCAACGTTAGATTTTCATTATGCACATCAATCAAGGCCTTTCCCATTGCATGGAAAGGTTTTCCCAGGATGATCGGGATTTCTCTATCTTCTTCCATTTCAAGCACAACGAAATCCACCGGAAATATGAATTTATCTACCTTCACTAGCACATCCTCAATGATACCTTTCGGATAGGTTAATGAACGATCCGCCATTTGAAGAGAGATCGTTGTCGGCTTGCACTTCCAAGTCCTAACTTCCGATAAACGAAAGAAGGCATTAAATTAATACTCGCCCCAAGATCACAAAGCGCCTTATCAAAATGAGATTTCTCGATAGTACATGGAATTGTGACAAAGCGCCTTATCAAAATGAGATTTCTCGATAGTACACGGAATTGTGAAACTACCGGGATCCTTCAATTTGGTAGGTAACTTTCTTTGTAGTATTGCATTACACTCCTCAGTTAGTTTCACCGTTTCATAATCCTCCAACTTCCTCTTCTTTGTCATGATGTCCTTCAAGAACTTGCCATAGTTGGGCATTTGTTCCAATGCATCCGCAAAAGGTATGTTGATGTGGATTTTCTTGAAGATTTCAAGAAATTTCTCAAATTGGGCATCCAACTTCCTCTTCTGGAATCTTTGAGGATATGACAATGGGGTTGTTAGAATCGGTGGATTCTCTGAAAATATTACTCGGCCCGGTATCACTTTTTCATCTTTTCTTCTCTCCTCGACTTTCTCCTTGTTATTATCCCCATTCACGTCTTCACTTGGCTTCTCTTTTCCTTCATCGATTTTTGCTTCAACTTCCTCCTCCGCACTAGTTCTTGGTTCATCATCTGGAAACTCACGACTCACTCCCGGCTCGGTTTCCATAGGCCTTCTCACTTCCACGTCTCTTCCGCTCCTCAACTTAATCGCCTTGCATTCCCGATGGTTGGTTTCCGTGTTGCTTGGAAACTTCCCCTTTTGTTGTTCTTGAATGACCCTAGCAAGCTGCGCGATTTGAGTCTCAAGAGCCTTCACCGTGGCATTAGTGTTTGTACAAGTGGTATCAATAGAGTCCAGCCGTGATTCATGTTTGTTTAGCCGATTATGCGTCTCACGCATCATAGTCTGCGTCTCCTTCATAAATGAACCCAAAACCTCATCCAAATTTGACTTCGGATTGTGTATTGGTAGTTGTTGCATTGTACTATTGGATTGCATTGGATATCCCGAAGCTTGATTTTCATAACCCGGAGGTGGCCGCAAAGCGTTCTGATTATTCGCATATGAAAAGTTCTCATGGTTACGAAGTCCAGGATTGTAATGAGTCAGAATGTTGGTAGCCGGCCTGAAAGTGTAGGCACGGTTGTTCAGAAAATGGCATTCCTTGAACTCGTTATCCAATCCGGATTGAGAACTACTTGCTGCTATCTCCTCCCCTTGACTCGACAAAGCTCCTTTCGTAGACAAGGTGACCAATTGATCCGAGAGCTTGGACACTTGGGCCGATAACGTTGAAATATGGTCAGATTCTTGGATAGAAGTGACCCGTCTTCCCGTGTTCCTCTCATTCGGCCATTGATAGTTATTAGCCGCCATCTCTTCCAATAATGCATTTGCTTCGGTAGGGGTTTTGGATAACAACGATCCCCCTGAGGCTGCATCGACTATTGTTCTTGTCTGGCCATCCAACCCGTTATAAAATAATTGGGTTTGAAACGACAACTATGAAGTTAGTTTTAATTACACTAATTACTTAGGCATTGATTTCTTTCACATAATGCATAATCGTAGTCATTAAGTTAGCTATAATGGTTTTCTATCTAGTCCGACAATCTCTGTATCAATAACTCCTCCGCTACCTTTCCCGAGTGTAAGACGGGGGATTACACGACTTCATGTCAACGGGGAAGTCCCCTTCAACGCCTTAACGACCTTAGGTCGCGTGAGTCTTTAGCCAACGTCATGGATTGCATACGTTCTAACGCCCTCTCGGGTCGTTAGAACGTCACGTTGTATTTACCCTAGTCCGAATTCAGGGTTACCTCTTCCGAGTGTCAAACCCCGTATTCTTGGTTTATCAATACAAGCATAATATCAAGAATAATAGTAAACACAATCGGATTTAGACAAACAACACATTAAAGTAACACTAATTCATTCAGCTTAACAATTACATGATTTCAACTACACCTAAGTAACATTTAACTAATACTATAAGATCTTAGCCATATACCATACAAAATAAGAGGGATTCAACATTCTTAGATATGAAAAAGTGATTACAAAGATAAAAACAAGAGAGAAACGATCACATCTGGAAATGAAACGGTTCACTGTCGCTAATGATCGATCCACAAGTGATTCTTCTTTGTCCGAATGATGAACCTCCTTCTTGATCTTCAAAATATAGCTTAAGAGCTTTTTACTAGGGTTAGGGTTTGTTAACTCTCTGTTTCAGACGTGGGAAAGGGGTATATATAGGCTTAGGGGTTCAAAAATATCTAAACAGATATTTTGGGCTGTTCTGCGGACTCCGCCTAGGCGGAGATTAAGTCGGTTAGAATTCCGCCTAGGCGATGGTTTCTTCGCCTAGGCGGAGGACTAACTTCTTGGGCCCCTATTCTTTCTGACGGATTTCTGCCTAGGCGGCAGCTACTTCGCCTAGGCGGATTTACAGCAGTGCAGCTCTTCCAGCGGTTCAGATGGATTTCCGCCTAGGCGGTGGAAACTTCACCTATGTGGATTCAATACTTCAGCCCTTGCAACCTTCTGACAGATTTCCGCCTAGGCGATGGAAACTTCGCCTAGGCGGATTCCAACTCTTCAGCTTTTGCAACTTTCTGATGAATTTCCGCCTAGGCGGAATTGCGCTGTTCTTTGAAACCTCTTTTTTTTTTTTCTTCATATTTTTGGCTACCCTTTTCTCTACCTTTTTGCTCGGTTTGCCGATTGTTGACGTCCCTTCTCCTGACTAATAAAAACAGCTAAAAAGGTATTCAAACTCCAATAAAATATTCAAAAACTGGCAAATTCGGTTTAGAATTAGATAGGTATTTTACACTTATCAGCGGGCCTTTGCTTTCCCCTCCACTGGTGGATCAGGGCCATCTGTGAGGAGTACCATTTGTGTCCGTCACAAATTGCTCCGAACGGTATGAGCGCCCTGGTGGCTTCGTATATCATCTTCGGGGCCGAGGGACTCGAGCCGAGCATTGAGCTCTTCAGGGCTCTGTTCTTCCTCAAGCCACTCCCCCGGGGCGCTGGGTGGTGTTATATTTCGTCCAGGTCAACTTTCCTGAAGGACCTGGATTCTTCCATTCATCGATGAAAGCCCCAGTTCTTCTATATCGGAGGGAACGGTTGGCAATCCGGCCTGGAAGAAGAAGGAAGGTATCCCCTCCAGATGGAATGGGAAAAAGTTGGTAACACTGCAGCCCCTTGAGGGGAGTGTTTGGTTTTTCGGCTTTACTTATTGCCTGTACATTAATACCCTTGTTTTCGTGATTATCTGCAGCTAAGGAGACGCCCAAGAAGAAAAGACCGGAGCCGAGCAGAGCAATTTCCGAGCAGAGGGACAAGGTCTTGAGGACTGCCTTCAAGGACGTGAACACCCTGATCGCCTCTCAGCTCTTTTTGGCCTTCTGGTTTTCTCCGCCGGACGTCTCAGTCGCACCCGATTTCTTTCTTGACTCGGACAACGGTAAGGAATTTTCTGCTATGTCAATTGTCCATACTTGGTAATTTTACGCGTGTTACGCTCAATTTACGCAGATATCCTTGTATAGAACCGAATGCTGCCAGCCTGGACAGAAGAATTTCTAAAAATCTTATTAAATATTGCAGCTATGGACAAGGCAATGACAGTGCAGAAGCTTCTAGAGAAGAAGGCCAAGGAAGCTGCCGAAGCGGAAAAAGCGGAGAAGGAACCCGCACGGCTTCCCAGGACGCCAGCCAGGAGTCGCTCACCCGCCCTACCGGGCGTGGTTATCCGGGACATGCCCCAATCCAAGTCGGGATCCCGGCAATCTATGCAAATCTTGAGCGGTGATTCTTCTCCTCGCCGTTCTGATAAGGGAAAGAGGAAAGCTCATGAGGGGAAGCACAAGAAGCACAAGTCTTCGAAGAGAGCGAGGTTTGTGCCCGGAGCGTCATCCGAGCTGACAGTTGATGGACCTTTCTTCGGTGTGGCGAACATCGGGCTGCCAGCCGATTGTGCGCTACTGAAGAGCCCGGAGGTGATGCTAGGCTATCTCCGTCATATGGCGCCTCCTAATGATAAAGAACTGATGGAGGGGGAGAGCACCGGGAACTTGATGCGCCAGGCCATCTGTGATCAAGTCTCGGTAACACTTCCTCACAATTTACTTTTCGTTTCGCTTTTTGTGGCTAAATTTTTCTAAGTGTGATGAAATTCCCGTTCTCGCGCAGTGCATGCTCCGGATGTCTGTGGTTTTTGACCGGATCTCTGAGAGCGCCATGGAGGAGGCCATGCTGAGATCCGAGAAGAATGCTGCCAAGGCGAAGGTGAACCGCTTGAACGACGACCTTTAGCTTGCCGCCCAGGCCCATCAGGGCCTACAAGCCAGGCATGTCCTTGTGACCAAAGAACGGGACGACTTCGAGAGGCAGAAGGTGCACCTGGAGAAGAGGGTTGAGGAGCTGGAGAAGAGACTGAAGAAAGAAGATGTTGATGCCAAAAAGTGGTGGCTGGTCAACAGCGTGGTCCGGGAGGATATCTAGGACACAAGACGGCCGCTAGAGCTACAGCTGGTTGAGTTCAGGGGTGGTGACGATCTCCGAGCTGAGCTCCACTCTTCTGTTCCAAGCACCTGCACAAAGACCCACCAGGGTTATCCCCAGTAAAGTCCCTCCGGCGTAAGAGTAAGTATTCCGGGGTGGAGAGCTGAAAATATATTGAGTTCAGTAGTAGTCACGTACCGTTGGGCAGTGGGTGCCCCGGTGTATTTATAGGCGCCAGTGCTTGATTAGTGCTGCGAAATTAGGGGGCCAGCTCAGGTTAATTAACATAATTTGCTGGATAAGTAATGAGCAGACAGGTTAGCCCTCTAATCGTCTGGGCTGGCTTTTGAGCTCACAACTAGAGGCCCATGGGCCAGAGCATCACAACGGCCTGGCGAACTTCCGAGTACTGAGGTGGCGAGCAAAGGGTGCCTCAGACTGTCAGCTCGGAAGGTTGGACCTCAGCTTGCCGGTCCAGATTTCTTTACTGAGACGAACCTCAGTTCGGCTGGGGGATACCTTAGCTCGGTACTGAGGGGATTTCAGCTTTCATCCCGGCCGCTCTTCTATAATTGGACGTATTTTGACCACGTGGTGTTCCTGACGAGATTCCCCTATATCACTAATAATCCATTTTTTATATTTTATATATGATATACTCCTTTAAACCAAATTATTGTTTGATTTGACTTTGCACATAGTTTTACTTCTAGACAAGTGTGTTTATTTTTTGTTAGTTTAGCCTTATATTGGGAAATGTGTACAATTGTTTTATCTTTTCAATTTTGAATGAGTGGTTAAGAAGAGAGTTGGTTTGAAAATTGATAAACTCTCGTCTGATATAAAATAAGTGGACATCCTAAAAAAAAAACAAATAGGACAATTATTTTGAGACGGAGTAATTTATAATAAAATAAATAATGTGCTTTGATAGGTCTAGGTCTATGGTTCCCGCCCGGCTCTGTGGGCTGAACCATCAACCCTAATTCTCAAGTTTCATGGGCAGGTTTAGTGTACAGGGCAGGCCCTTGGGCCCAAAAATACCCGTATTTGGAGTGTGTTATAAGCGTATAAGCTTTTTTGGTCATGTACTTAATTAGTGAAGAGGGGATTTGGGTTGAAATGAGATATTTAAAATTGGACTTAACTATTTTAGTAGTCCTTAAGTAGGGATGGCACGATTCGGTTTTGGTTTGGTTTCACTAGAAACCAAAACCAAAACGGTTAGGCGTACCAAATCCAAATCCCAAACCAAAATCGCCAGGTTTTTATAAACAATTTTAAAAGCGAACCATTTAGTTTTATACAAAACCAAAACCAAAATCACGAAACTATTTAAGTTTTTTTAATTTTATAAAAAACCAAAACTGCAAAATCCCGCACTGTTATTTTTTATATATAAACAAAAATATAAAACATAAATTCCAAAAAACTAAAACAAACCATAAAACTATTAATTGTTACAATAAACGTTCCATCCATAATTAAAATACAATACATAAAATTCACATCTACTAAAAAAATAAAATGATAGATAATTGTCATAATACAAATCAGAAAGGGATGGCAATTGGGAAGTCGGCAACGAACAATTGATGAAAACCCTAACCCTATAACACTTATACACACACACACACACACACACATTAGGGGTTAAAGTGTAAATAAATAAAAAAGTGAAGGTAACATATAGAATTAAAATATATCTAAATTATCGGTTACAAATTTCGGTTATACGGTTTGTTACATGGTTCGGTTAAGCAATTTAGTTTCACGGTTACTATCCCAAAATCAAAACCAAATCGCTTCAATTTCCAATTTCAAAACCAAAACTCTAACCAAAACCATTTAATCAGTTTCAAAACTGAACCGTTCGGGTCGGTTTGTTCGGTTACCTGTCAGTTCGGGTTGAATTGCCATCTCTAGTCTTAAGACATATTTTCCTAAACATATTTTACTTATTTGGTAGTCTCTGTGCACAATTTATTTTGAGGTTGACTATTCTGGGAGCATGATATGAGCTTCCTTCTAACTTGATGAAAGCATGGTGTGACTTCGTATTGTGGCTTTTAAACGTTCCTTCTACTAAGATTTTTCAATGGATGCATTGAAAGGAATCCTAATGCTATTGGGGAAAGCTGTTATTTGTGATTTGTTCTTCAAGGTGAGGAAAACCCTAACACTTAACGAAATTTTCAGTTTGAGGGGAGTGTTGAAAAGGGGTATTATTGGGCTGAGATTAATTGTTGATCTCTAGGGATTGCCTAGCTTTATTTTATGTTATAGGCTAGTCAACTCGTAAATTAGGGGAATTAGCTGTATGATTATTTTGTTCCTTTTTTAGTGCCTTGTAAAGTCTACAAGTAGTGTGCGAGTATTCTACCTTTCATATTAATGAAATACCATTTCACAGAAATTATTCTTCCCTAATTCCTTGATTCTTTAAAAACACGTGGCAGTCTTCCTTGATTACCACAACGATGTGGTTCCAGTGCTCCATGAGGATGCTGTCAAAAGACTAACGTCAATTGGAGCTTATCTCTTGCACCGTAGAATGTGGCTCCTACAGAACTACACTACTAATTTAGTTTTAATTACAAAATTTCCGTATATTAGTCCCCGCAATGGGGGATGTACCCTGGCATAGCTATTGCACAACTGTGGTCAATGTAACGGTTAAGAAGGCCGCCTTCGATAGAAAAGAAAATTTTCCATTTGAATTCCTAGAGTAAACTACTGTTGTTAACCTCTTGTGTTTTTGGTTCCTTTATTGTCATCATCTGTAATGTTTTTGTGCTTTTTCTTTGCATGATTTACATCCAATGCCTTGATTTGCATTGCTATTTGCGACTTGGTCATGTACTACCTTTGGAATAGAAGCAGGATCTGAAGACCCAATAATTTTAACACTAGTGAGAAAATACAATTTAGTTGAAGTGCGGGGGCTACTAGAGGGAGAGGTAGGCCTAAGAAGACTTGGGACGAAACAATTAGAATTGAATCTGACTTAGGGGATGATCCTTGATCGATCACTATGACGTAAAATGGATTCATGTAGTCGACCCTACCTAAGTGGGACAAAGGCTTAGTTGTTTTAGTTGTAGTTTTATGGCCTTTTGATCCTTGACCGTTGGCAAGGATTGAAGGATTGAAAATTGTGGTTGTCTACGGGTGTCTCTCTCTCTCCCTCTCTCTCTAAGGAAAAGATATAATAGTCAATGAGGACATGGTGGTCGTGGGGTCACTTGGGCCGCGTTAGGCTTGTCATTATCAATTTGGTTCTCATATGTTTTAGAATACAATAATGATACAAGCACAAAGTGTCATACCAAATTTTGCTTGCCAAAAGATGTGGCAATCCTACATCACCAAGCCATGTCATTTTTTCTATTTCAGTCTTGCCATGACAACTTTTGTATTTAATATAATATTTGAAATAAAAATGAAAAAGAAATGCAAAACAAATTGTTATCTTCTTCTTCAAGCATTCAGTTGTTTCTTCGGAGCCGCTAGAGTTGGGAGGCTATGACCCAGGTCATGGCGGATAACCATAATTGTTTGTTTGCAGATTCGATCAAACTACAATTTTCTATGACAGATTTCCAGCACCCACAGCTCCAATTTTCTAGTTGCATAAGCATGGTGACCTCGTGCTTTTCCCCCACCTTAGTGCCATCCGGCAGCACATTGTCCTCGATCTTTGCTTCGTATTGAGGAGAGAGAAGGGTGAGTCTGTTGGTTTTGCTTTTGCAGGCCAAAGCTTAGATTTAAACCAAATTTGTAATTAACACTTTGGAGTTCGGATTCTTGTGATTCTTTGACAATCAGGCCTGTTTGTGGATTTTTTGCCATGACCCGAAAGAATCCCATCCGAATGAGAGAATGCCAAGTAGGGAGGAACCGTGATTGTATGTCATCCAATGCTCTAGGGTTTTGGAAGTGAATGGATTGGGAGTATGCTTTGCCAATTTTTTTTCTCATTATTTCACTGCCAATTCTTTGTTTTTTTTGTGTAAATAAAAGAATTGACATGGCAAAACAAAAATAAAAAAGATGACATGGCTTGGTGTTGTCAATCATTTGTTAAGCAAAAAATTTGGTATAATACTTGGTGCCTGTAGTATTATTGTTTCAAATATATACTGTCTTATCCTAACCGTATCCATATATCTTAGTTTTTGGAATTGGTTGTATCACTACATCAGCATCATATGGTTTCTGTTCTGAGTCAATGCTCTTCTTAGCTACTCAGCACTATTTCATAATGATTATGCCTATTTTTTGAGTTGTCCCAAAGTTATTGTTCAATTTCCTTGTTAAGGTAAACTTTATTGTTAGTCTAGAATTCAAATGGATAGGCAGTTGGGGAGCCACATGGGTCACCTGGCGACACTTAGGTGTATGATTTATTTTTTGTTTTTGTTTGTCATGTATTAGGAATTTTAATGATGCATGCTATTGATCCCACTGACCATATCAAAACTTATGAAAATTAAGATTAGTTCTAGTCAGCTTTGTCAAATTAATGCTAGATTGCTTATAATTAAGTAAACATAGCATTCAAGATCTTTAACATGTAGAAATTGATTTAATATGAATATATAAATTGACAATGTCACGCATATACTTGGTCAGTTTTGATAAAATTTTGAAAAGAAAATTGTCGTGCGATGTTAATGTTTTATTCAAGAAATAGCTCTCCCCAGTTTATAAAAGACATCAAGTTTTTAAAATATTCTACTCGTTCCCAGTAGTGGTGTATAAAAAATTAGAAATATGAAGTTTGGCTTAAATTGTATATCTGCTCAAAGAAGCCATTTTTTGGGATGGATTATCAAACTGTTTAAAAACGGGCCAGTTCAAGTAAGTGCAGTTACAACTTTCATATTTTTCCTTGGTGACTTCTTGTAAATGATATTGCTGTCACATGCTCATGCAACTGTTTATTTTCCATGATTTTCAAACTGTGTGCCTGAAGAAGGGTACTGTATTTAATTTAGGACTATATCTGGCCCAATTAATAAGAAGCAGCATCTGAGTTCAAGTGCATGTTGTTCATTCTGTTCAGCTTTTGAGTTTCCTTTTCTTTTTCTCTGTTCCCTGTTTTTTTTAATCTCGAATAGTTGCATGTATAACCTAGTCACAGATATTAGTAGTGCCTCTAGCGAATTTGATTCTTCCTTGTGAAGCTAAAATGCCAAATGTTATTAGTTCTCTTTCCTTCCTTCCTACTTTAATTTTGCTTGTTTCTCTTTTTGCCTCTTCTTTTTGTAGTGTGGGATGTGGTTTTTTTTGGGGGGGGTCTTGACATGGAGGGCATATTCATTTTTTCAAGGAGAAACTAGGGTTGCATTTGGTTAGTGTTTCTGCTCCCAGATTGCTGTTTCTTCTCCCAAAAAACTTGAAACAGAACAAAATATGGGAAGAAAAAAGTTGTTTTCTACTCTGTTCCCAGAATTTCATTCTGAAGAACTGAAAACTAACAGAAACGGATTTTTTTGTAGCTGCACTTAGTTTTGCAAATAGAAACAGTAAACAAATGCCTCCCAGGTATTCTTGATCATTGTTCTGCTTAACTACATGATTTGATAAGTAGTCTTGATCATTGTTCTACTTAACTACATGATTTGGTAGTCTTACAACTTGAACCTGATTATAATCTCTTCGTACCAATCTAGGTTCTTTAAGAAGTTACTGGTTGGAGCCACCCATATTCACCTTAATGTCTTTCTATAAGTACCCACTATTTTATATTTATTTATTTATTATTATTTCTGATAACTATGGTGACCATATCTTTTTATATATTGTACAGATTTCACGTTGTAGCTTATTTACAACAAATATGGTGGTTTGAACTAGATGGGGTTGTAAAATTCCCTTTTCCTCCTGATATCTATACTTTGTCATTCAAGATCCATTTGGGGAGATTCTCCAAAAGACTTGGCCGAAGGGTTTGCAACTTCAACCACACCCATGGTTGGGATATAAAGCCAGTGCGGTTCGAACTTTCTACTTCGGATGGTCAACAAGCATCGAGCGAGTGCTGCTTGGATGAGACAGAACATGAGGAAGCCAATGGAAATCACAAGCGTGGGTACTGGATAGAGTACAAGGTTGGAGATTTCATTGTGACTGAATCGGAGCCTATGACTGAAGTCAGATTTTCGATGAAACAGATCGATTGCACACATTCTAAAGGTGGCCTATGTGTAGATTGTGTATATATTATCCCCAGTAATTTGAGAGAGCATAGAAGAAAAGGGGGTTTGAGGAGTATTTGAAGAGGAGAGGGAGAAGACCGATATTTGGGTTTAGGTTATGTTGTCTCTAATATTGTCAATGGCTTTCAAATGTGTTCGATCCATACGATTTACACTTGTTAAAGGACTTGAAGTAGGGGGTTTTCATGCTTAAAAAAAGAAAGGAAAGGAAAAAGGGTAGGTAATCCTCCTTTGTCAATGTAACTTAACTACATCACTCTGTCCAGTTTTGTTATGTACTTTTGCAGAAGATTTAAGAGCATTTGTTTATTCCATTGGATTCTCAATTATGTATAAAGATTGGTGAATGGGTTGTTTCTTCTTTCCTCATTCTCGAAGATTCATGTTGCTCTGGCAAATTTTCATTTCCATTTTGTTTTTTAACATCAAACCGAATGTTTCTGGCGACAAAAAAAGCAAAAAAAAAAAGAGAAAACGAGTAGTAGTGCGATCTTGACAAGAGATCTGTGAAAATTTCTTATGATACTCTTAAACAACTCTTTTTTTTTTTTTTGGGAATTACATATTTTCTTTAAAAATCTAAATATATTGCAAATCCCTTGTTTGTAAGGATACGTGACATAGTTAGATTATTAAATTAGATTTAATTTTTAATCACATTTGCATTTCATTTCCATATAATTTTTTAGAGAATCAATATAGTAATTTTAATTTGGCTTCAAATTTTTTTTTTTGGGGTTAATTGTTATTTTAAAATATTTTATTTTTTATTTTTTTTAGGCTTGAATAGTATTCATATGCATATGATGTATGTTAAATAACATAAATAATTAAAAGATAAGATCTAAATTTATTCTTCAAAGTCAATACTAAGTTTTAAACAGGAGCTGATAAGATATGCATATTCGTGGTCTTCCACCAGAGGAATTTCTTTGAGTAGGGGTTCCATAAGTCTAAAGTCGATAATTAACTAGTAGGGTGGTACCGTGTTCTGGAAATCGAGCTCACGATGAACTTTCTTGATTTATAACATGCAAAGAGTGGATTGGTGTGTTCACTTAGCTAGTAAGACAGTGTACATATTGGGACTAGCTTGGATCGTGCCGGATGGTTATGACTTAACTAGGGAGATATACCCTTAACTTGTAGCGTGAAGGATAATCAAATTAGAGACCAAACCTGAATTAAATCTTACTCTTAAGGTATTGACTATCCCTGGGAGTGGTAGTTCCTTAGCTAGTAGGGTGGGCACTATCGACGGGAAATGATTATTCGATTCTCCACTAGGTACATTTAGAATGTAACATTTTCTCTAGAAGGGTAGTAATATTCAAAAAATTTAGTGAGAGTACATTTAGATTCATAAAAGACATTTAATCTAAAATTTATGTACACTACTTTTTTACTTAACTTATACGATGTATTTCATTATGTTGAAACCATTACAAGTAGTTCTTGAGAAAAATACTTTAATTGGACCTAATTTTCCTAATTGGCTTAGAATCCTTAAGTTTGTTTTTCCTTCTCGAAAATTGAATTATGTTCTGGATGGTCTAGTTCCTCTGGCATCAGATGCCAAGTCTGAGGAAGAATGTGTAACAATCCATAAATGGATAGATGATGATAAGCAGACTTAGTGCTATATGATAGCATCGATGAGTAATGAACTCCCAAAACAGTTTGAAGGGTTGGGGAGCACATGTGCGATTGTATAGCGCCTGTAACCTCTCTTTAGCGAACATAGTTGTACTTTTAGGTACAACGTTTCTAAGAAACTTTTCAGATCCAAGATGATAGCAGGGTCATCGATTAGGGACCATTTCCTTCACATGCTTAGTTAGGTTGAGAGATTAGAAAAGTTGGGATCACCTCTTGATCACGACTTGGTTGTGGATCTTATTATATAGTCACTTCTTGACGCTTTCGATAGGTTTGTGGTGAACTTCAATATAAACAATGTAGACACCAAATTTTGTCCTGAGTGTTGAGTCGAAAGTACAAGGTCACAAAAACTTTAAACTTAGGTTTAAAGGGAATAAATTTATACTTTAAGATCATACTAGATACTACGAAAAACGAAAAAAAAAACACAAGAAAACATCTATCAAATTTGATTGAATTCAGTTAAATAAAAGTTTTGGGTTAACCTCGAAATTCCTAAAGTTAAAGGGGGACTAAGATGAAATTATTAAAGGTTGATTTTCGTCAAATCACTTTTAATACAAAGAAAAATTTGTTACTACTCTTTAATTATAGGAAATTTCACTGATTTACTTATGTTACCTACTTTGACTATGAAACATTTGCTATCACCGGTTTCGTTTATTCGACACAAAAAATATTTCCTTAAATATTTGTTTAAAATATTAATATTCATAAATCAAAGCCAAAAGACCTTAATCAAGTCATACAATTTCCATGACAAGTCCAAGTTAACCAAAGTAACTAAGGCTTAGGACTCGGTTCGAAATCAACAAAACTATGATTAGCCATTAAACCCCATCAAATCAAGGTCCCTACAAAACATTTAATGACTCATTAATGATCATTAAATGCCCAAAAAATTTCCTAGATATTTCCTAAAAAATATCTAAGGAAGGGAACCAAGTTACTTGAGAAGTAACTAACGGTTATCGAAACTAATTGATTTGGTTCGCTATCTAGCATGCATTATGAGGCCATTAATTCCCATCCCATAAAGCATTAAATTCTTGGGATGACATGTCAAGACCACATTCAAGTAACCTAGATATTTTGATCAAATTATTTTAGGAAAACCGAAATACTTGAAATGTGACTACCCGTTACAAGGCAAATCGAACCGAATCAATCGGATTGGAAGGCATTCAATGCCCATCACATCAAGTGTCATTGTCAAGCATTAATTGAAAAATTACACTTGAAGACTAAATTCAAACTACCTCCAAAGCATTAATGGCAACTAAACCAAAAATAGGGCAAGTAACCGATACTTAGCCACCAAACTAAATCGAAAAGGTCACATCATGCATTAAGTGATTCCAGGCGCAACCAATCATATCTCATGATTTCTCATGATGACTAATGATTTCTCATAATGTCCAATGATTTCCAATCATTACATCTATACACTCAATGATTTAGTAATCATTACAAAATCTTTGAATATCATATAGAATCTTCAAGATTAGTCCCAAAACCATTCAACATGAATACATAAAGGGATGTTCCCTAAGCCAAACAAACCCTAAGGAAGAACTTGAGATGGCCTGTGCATTGGCTAATGCACAGACCTCCTAGCCTATAAATACATGGCCTTGTTTTCAGAAATCAGAGAGCCTGAACCCACACTTTCTCTCTCTAGGCTCAAATTCTGCTCTCGGGTCATTAGGGTTTTCAATATTTCCGTTCTAAAAACACCTCAAAATTCTACTAAAATACCATCCCGAAGGAGTTATTTAGGATCTTGGAGGAATATCTCAAGAGGTTGATGGCAAACGATTGAGAACAACCGAGAAGATCTAAAGAAGAAGAATAAGGTAATTGTTTAGGGAACGACCACTCCTCTAAACTAGGTATGTTTTTTGAAAATCCTTTGATCTTGTCTTAAATATGTTTATTTAGCTTGTACATAGCACAATCATATATTTTCTAAACATTTGTTTCATATACATAGCATATATAATATATAATCAAGTAAAAAACGTTAAAACTATGTTAAATTCATCAAACCATGTCAAAACTATCCAAGATCATGTCAAGAACATCAAGAACATCTAAGAACATGTAAGGAACCTAAACATCTGAGAACATGTGAGGATTATGACAAAACATCTATCACACCATGAGTTGTGCATAGTCTCTGTGATTCTCTCATCAACACATCAAACCAAACTCTATTAACTGTTAATCACTAACCATAAATTGTTAATAACTGATTTTACGTTACTGCAAAATGTCAAGATCGCAACCTGACATTAAGTCTTCAGGCACGTGGATTGGCACCTTAAATATATATATTACATCGTTAAGACCCTTGTGGCTAAAATTTCGGGATAAATGAAGGACTTCTATTCTTTCGGGGATATGTGTGCACCTTCTTCAGAAACATTTTCGTTTTTCTTAGTTATGAGTAGGACTGGCATATATACTATGTATTTTTTTTTAACTAACAACTCAAACATTAACACTAATCTTGTCTAAAAATATGAGTTCGACTGCGGTGTTCTTGACAAAATCAAAGAGATTATTTGTATGTCATCGTATGATTCATGTCTTTGTCTCATAACTAAAATCAAACAAAACCAATCAACTTGCATAGATGAATAACGTGCTGACCTGATCCTTGCTTACTCGCCAAGGTACGTAGGCAACCTACATACGGGTTCGATCACCTATTTAATAAAAAATTAGTTCATCTTGAACAAATGAATTAGATTTCGACCTGATTCCCATGTTAACCGGGATACATACGCAACTTTTATAAGGTTTGGTTGTCCAAAAATACCAAAAACATTTCATTTCATGCACATTTATTTGTTGTTGCTGATAGTTTAGTTAAACTTTACCTACTTTACATTACATAAAAAATACATAAAAAGACAAAACCTTAATAAATGGGAATTATTTTGTTAATCAAAATCAAAGAAATTTTCTTGGAGTTTGTTTAAACATGAATATCTATTTAGACTGAGTTATCTTCTTTGGACACGTGTTTTGGGGTGCTTAAAATCTTCCCCGAGTATAACCGACTCCCGAACTTAAAGAAATCTCTGGCACAAGACCTTTACAAGTCAAAACACAGGCCATTTCAAAATAAAAAATAAATTTTTAAAATCCAGGTAACCTATCACACCATTTAACCCATGCTAGGTTACGACTCATTTTTAAAACATAAATCCCGGCCCAAAGAATGTTTTCAAAACCAACGCCTCGAAAAACCCTTGAAAATCATTTTAAAAAATGAACAGATTTTTAGGATTTCGAGAAGAAGGAATGAAAACTTTGTTTTCCTTTTTTCCCATTCTTTACTGCTTCTGCTTTTCACAAAATTCAGGGTGCGTTAGTTGGCGACTCCGTTGGGGACTTTTGAGGGTCAAGCCTAGTTGGAGTCTAAATCTATATTCACAGTTAAATAAAATCTAAGAAATATGTCTTTGATTTTAAACATAAATGATTCCATTTCAAAATAATAATAATAATAATAAAAAAATAAAAAAATAATAAAAAAAATAAAAAATAAAAATAATAATAATAAAAAAATAATATATTTTTATTTTTATTTTTATATACTCTGTTTATACTTGCATGCATCTACTATTTTTACATATTTGCATTTACTTTACTGTCTTTAAATACTGTATTTAATTTATTGTCTTTAAATTTCTGCATTTAATTTCTGTATACTCTCTACAATGCACTAACACCACTTTGTATTGCATATCATGATGAAAAACCCAAGCCGTAACCCACTTAGGGATAAAGAGGCTGACAGTAGGGGCTGACGTTGTGCAATTTGATCACGCCAACCTAAGCTCTAAAATCTTTAAGATAGAAAGAAGAGTCAGTAGAAGCAAGGCCGGGCGATTTATCCCCCAGGATCCAGCTACGAAACTCACCTCGCTTGGATCAACAACCAAAGATAGATGTTCCATCAGGAAAGACACCAGAGGTTTGAAAATCTAGGAACCGAAGCTTTCTAGGATGCATTAGAAGAAAATCCATAACCACATATAGTGAGCCTAGGATAAAGGATATCCAAAACCCTATTTTACTTAGGACACTATCTTGGAGAGAGATTTTATATTTTTCATGTTGTTATACTAGGTAGGTAGAATAAAATTTCTAAGACAAATAGGGGTATAATAGTCAGTGTAAGAATTCTCGTTCCATCCCACGCATTGCTAGCTTGCTCAACGTTAAAAAATATTTTCAAAAATCGGAATATAGAGTAAGCTGCAGGAAAGAAGAAGAATCCTTATTTCACTTAATAACAATGAACCTCAAATGCAAACATTAAATCATTAATGCCCCTCTCATCTTGATAATGCACTTAAAACTTACTTTAATAAAATCACAATTACATTCACCTTTAAATACACAAATAGTCCTTCTCAAATAAATATCTAAAAATAACCTTTGCCGAACAACTATCCTAAATCTCGTATGATAAAGACAATAAGATGGGATCAACATCACGATACCATACTAAGATACAAGAAATGACTGCTTCCTTGAAGAAAATCGCAAACAAAAAGAACCTAGTACATCTTCTCCGAAAAATCAAATAAGAACCCGTGTCTCCACCTAGGACCCACGAAGACGGATTGTCTGGCCTAATTGCAGAAATGATGCCTTGTAATAACTTTGGTAACCTCGGAGTATGGATACATGACCCTAAACCTCCACATGGAGAATGAAAGGTCTCGGGGAACTGTGAAAAGCCGATTGGGTAACCTATTCGAAGCCTATGAAGCAAGTCGACAATCCTGGCATCAAATGGGAAGAAAAGTATGAATATGACGCCAACGAAGAAAAAGACTTAGGAAACGAGTGGACCCATGACATGGAGCCAATGACTTAATCACTAGGCCAACAATAATTTGAAGAAGAAATCCCTAAAGAAAACTTAGTTCAGGGAGATATATCCAAAATGTGGGATCAAATCGATAGCCTAGGTAAAAACATTAAAGAAATAGTACAGTCTATGCCTAGGATCCGTCCAACACTGCAAGGAATAGAAATTTGTTCCCAACCTCTGCTGAAAAATGTGCATACCCCAAGCGTCGAACTTTTACCTCTGCACCTCACTTCGCTAATACTCATAAACCTATTCAAGCTTCTCAGGAAAGTGGAAATTGCACTACACTTCCCATTTCGCTCTCCCAAATATACCACCAATGCCTCAGGGATAACCTGCTCATACCTTTTTCTCTCCACCAACCTAACCCACATTCTTTATAGTTCAACCTGAATGCCTTCTGCGAATATTACTCTAGTGGAATAGCTCATCATATTGATCAATGCTACTCCCTATAGGACCATATGGAAGACCTCATTCGAAAGGGGGCGATCAATGTCAACAAAATCATGAACTAAGCCAGCCAGGATGGGGTAAGGAGGGTAGTAGGCAAAAATGTATTTTGATATCTACATAGCTTTTGCTTTTCTTAGTTTTCCTTAAGTAAGGAATTTTAATGTTTAGATGATGTCCATAAGTGACTAAGGTATAACCCTACTGTTATAAAATAAATTATTATCTACCTAAAGTTTGTTTTGAATTTCTATTCTAGCCTTCAGTAGTTGACATCTCTATCATAATTTATACACTTTGTTTTGAATTTCTATTTCTAGCCTTCAGTAGTTGACATCTCTATCATGATTTATACACTATGCAAAGACTAAGGTTGTGATAAATATGATTTTAACATTAAAGAGGAATATAATCCAAAGTAATGTTAAAAGGAAAAGTCCTATTTCAACCAAACGATGGTGAGATATTGACAATAAAATATAATAAAGTTAGAAGTAAAACGTAGGAGCTCTGTTATAGAATCATTACATATGTTCCAACCCGAGAGTATCTGAGGAACCATGAAGAAGTATAGAAGAACTCCTTAACCGAAGAAAAAGGAGAAAATATCTAGAAGATTCATGATATGAAGGATGATAGATAAAGTGTTAGAATCTGACTCTGCCAGAGAAAAGTTCTTGAAAGGTCGGGAAAATGAACAAAGGAGGATAGACTAATATAGACTAAGATTTTACCTAGAAATCACCAATTCGGAAGCACGTGAAAACCTACTTAAAATAAAAGTAGGAGGAACCTTGTAAGATGGAAGATGATCAAGATTGGAAGAAGACAATGAAACTTTACTAAGATAGTAGCTGATAATGGGAAAGTAGCTGGGATAGGGGAGAAATTAACGAAGTCCTCGAGACTGACTCAAATTACCATAATTCTAAAAAATGTAAAAATCCTAAAAGTATGTGTTAAAAGAGAAGATAGTGATAAAATAAAGATTGGTCTTAGGAAGTTTTTAAACATTGAGTGGTCACACGAAGGTAATCAAGTGAATCACGCTCTCTATACAATCCGACTATTAAGTCATGGGGGTGTCTCAATACCTAGTGACTTGGGCCAACTAGACCGGGATCACTACCCAAAGCTCGCTACATGGATTATATAGGAAGCATAAGTCCCTACATGCTAGAGTGAAAAAAACACACACATGATAACTCTCTAAACACTACTAGGATAAAATAACATTTTTAGTCATTAGTCATTATTAACTAACACTTGTTTCTCCGTCACTTCTTTTTTGCCCTCAGTTCAAGATAGAAAAAGTAAAGCAGTGCCGTCGAAGAAACCTCAGGTAGCATATAGGGCCTAGGTAATCCTAATAACGATATTAGAAAACTTTAAATATCGAAACTTGATGGAATTGAACTAGATGATTCTGAATAACAAATTACTAAGGTAGTTGTTATAAATTCCTATTAAATTTATACTTACCATACTCCAAAATTTTTCCCGGTATAAAAGATTATGACAGCAAACCAATTTTTGAACGCCAGAATATGGCAGCTAACGTACTTTAGTTAAATAATCCTGTAAGAAATAAAGAGAGAAATATACAAACACGCGATAAGGACAATAATTAAAGACACTAAAATCTAAACTAAAGGGATTCTAAGAAGAAAGGGATAGAAATCAACCTAAGATGATTTACTACCCATAGGATTGGAAAAACTAGATAAAAAAAATGACAAAAGTACCAAAAGGAGGAAAAACGTGATAGGGAAACTGATGCACCTCGGATTTTGTTGAAAGTAAGAGGAAGTGGAGATCGGGAAGAAGAAAAAAACAAGTTTTTTTCATCCCTCTCAAAATCCTCCAAATTCGTTCATTTTTGAAAATGAGTTTTCAAGGGCTTTGCTAGGAGTCGATTTTAAAAACTACTTTGGGCTAGGATTTGTGTCTGAAAAGAAGTCGCCACCTAGCATGGGTTAAATGGTGTGCTATGTCACCGGGATTTTTAGATTTTTTTGAAATGGCCTGTGTTTTAACTCGTAAAGGTCTTGTACAAGAGATTTCTTTAACTTTGGAGGTTCGTTTTGCTAGGGGAAGGTTTTGACACCCTAAGACACCCATCCGAAAAAGACACCTCAACCTAATAGATGTTCACTTTTAAATTAAGTCCAAGCAATTTTCTTTGGGTTGCTTCAACAAAATAATTCCTCATTTTTTTTTTTTTAATATGAAATGAAAGCAATAAACATTATAATTACTAATCAACGACAACCCAATGACAGGAAATGAAAATGAAATATTTTTGTATTTTTTTACTGCCGAACCATGTAAAGGTTGCCTACGTATCTCGCTTAACATGGAGAATCAGGTCGACACATAGTTCGAATAGTGGATGAAATGGTTTTTATTTGATTGGTGACAGAACCAACACGCGGGTTTCCTACGTTTCTCAAATCAATGAGAATCAAGTCAACATATAGTTTAAGTTAACAATTGAGCATTGTAAAGGTTGCTTACGTATCCCTATTTTCTCATGGATTCAGGTTGACACGTAGTTCATTCGTTCAAGATGAACTGTTTTTTATTAGATAGGTGACCGAATCCATACGTGAGTTGCCTACGTATCTCAGATCGTTGAGAATCAAGTCAGCACATAGTTCTTTTATGCAAAATGAAAATGATTTTATTATTAATGGTGACCGAACCCATACGTGGGTTGCTTACGTACCTTCGCGAATAACCAAGGTTTAGGTCATCACGTAGTTTGTTTTAAGTTTGGTTTCATGTGTTCTTTTGTTCTTGATGTTCTTGGATGTTTTTGACATGTTCCCGACATTTTTGACTTGATTACTTGATATATATGCTATTTACATGAAATATAAGTCTGTTAACTATATGCACATGCTATATACAAGTAACACAATCATATTTAAGATAAGATCAAATGAGGTTTAGGAAGACATACCTAGCTTAGGGGAAGTAGTATTCCCTAAGTAATTACCTTCCTCTCATTCTTTGGATCTTTTTCGTTGTCCTCGATCGATTGCCGTCAACTCCTTGAGTTCTTCCTCTAAGAATCTCAAGAACTCATCTAGAGCGGTATTTCAGCAAACTTTTGAGGTGTTTTTAGAAGGGAAGTCTTGAGAAATCTCAACACCCAAGAGCTTGGAACAAACCTAGAGAGAGAAGTTGTGGGTTCCAACTTTTAAAATGTTTGAAAATGAGCCCTGTATTTATAGGCTGGTGGTAGCAGAATATTACGTCGCTACTTTCACCGCAAGTGTATGAGTCAAGTTTTAATATAGTGGGAAGAGTAAGGGTTGTTGTATCCGCAGGGATTGGATTAAATTGTCGTTAAATATTGTGATTATCAAAACCGAATTTTATCTAGGAGACTCAAATTTAGATTTTTGTTTAAAAAAATAAAACTAAACAAAACTAATTAAACTAAAATAATAATAGTGACGTTAATGGGAATATATTGTCTAGGGATTAACTTTGTTTACTTAAACGTGTTCGTTTCAATCTCGTTTACATTAACAGTGTTTAAACTATCCGACAATCTAGGTATCGAAAACTCACTCAGTACCTCTCCCGAGTGTAAAGTGAATGAATATGCGACTTCGTGTCAACGCCGATGTCTCCATCTAGCATCTAACGACACTGATCACATGAGTCTCTCCCCAACCTCACGGATTGCACACTTTATAATACTCTCTCGAGTCATTAGACCATCGCGTTGTGTTTAAATCCTAGTCTAAATCCAGGGTTATCTCTCCTGAGTGTCAAACCCCGATTTCTCAAACCAACCACAATATCATAACAAGCATACTATAGAAGTAATAAAACAGTAAACACAATCGAATATACATGAACAACCATTAACAAAACATCGATTTATTCAAACAACGTTTTCATGGACTATATCAAACCCTAGACAATATATGTTTAGCTACACATGGCCATAGCCCAATATTCAACTATAAACAATCTAAACAACATCAAATACCAACAATGGCTTAAGAAATAAAGAGAGAAACAAAGGATAATAGCTGTTATCTGAAGAATTGGCAGTTCTGCGTCCTTGATTTGCACTCCAACATTGATTTCTCCTCTTCAAATGGATGATCTCTCCTTGTTGGTATGCCTTGGAGCTCTCAAGACACTCCCAAAAATGTGCCTTAGGTGTTGGGGGAAGAGGGGATAACATAGGGTTCCAATATATCACAAAAAATATCCCAAAATATCTTATCAAGGTGGAGCCGAACCACTGCAGTGGTGGGAAGCACCGCTGTAGTGGTGGGAAGTCAGTAGGTTTACTGACCTTTCACCGCTGCAGCGGTGAAGGCCATCGCTATAGTGGTGGTCTTTTAGCCATAACTTTCTTGTATGAACTCCGATTGAGGTGATTCAAAAACCTATGGAACGATAAGACATAGGTATAAAACTTACATGTTTTGAGATTTTCCAAAATCGGATTACATCATTGTAAATAATGGCCTTGATGTTACTTCACCCGAACCAAATTTGCATCTTTTCACCAATTTATTCAAAAACCTATAAAACAATACAAACACACATTAAACTAACAAAAATGATTGAAAACACACAAATATTTGAATATAAAAGTACTTTATTTGTTGGTAAATAAATAACTCATCAGCTGGGTACTGTGCGCATTGGCCAATGCGCAGGGTAACCAAGGGAGTGTGCTGAGTCTGGCCAAATTAACGAATCACTCGACTAGGAATGTAAGCGACACAACCTTAAAATTATAGAAGAGGAATGAAGCACAGATCCCCATAATCCAAATAAATGTCACTCGGCATTGTGCGTCTAGTAGTCCATACTACGCCCGAACTAACCATCTCCACGAGAAGCAACACCCAGTCTGGTGGATATCTCAATCGCTATGTGATCAAATGAAACTAAGAAGACAGCTGATCTACTACCGACTCCTCTAAGCACCAAGCTTCCATAAGTAACCTAATCAGATGAGAGATAAGCTATATCTGCAGTAGTACGCAACTCCCAAAGAAATAATTGTCACTTGCCTGATAAGCAATCAACGACTAGTACAACTTCACCAATGTAAGAGGGGCTATCAGGTAAGATGAATCAAATAACATCCTCTCAGCCAATAGGATCATACAACCTTAGAGATCACTTTCCTTCCTAGGGAATAGTGTCTTCGGCAACAAAAAAGCAACCAATACGACCATCTGGCGCTCACGCCAATCCTCATAGCTATTTCACATATCCCCATAGCATTGATATCCATGATCATTAAAAAACCCCCTCTAGAGTGTGTTAAACTCTAAGGAATCCTTGTCAACATTTTGGCAAAGCAGTAAATGCTTCCGCTTCACACCCAGAACCTGTGACAACCAAGTCTTTGACAATGACAATGGGAAGCGAGGAATCTCTCATGATAGAGGAAGTCGAAGCCAAAATGATACCTCATCTAGACATGGAGTTAACTCAATCATCCCAAGAAGAAAACATGATGATGTCGGCATCCAAAGGCGTACCAAACTCCTAAGGAGTGGCCTATCCATATTAACCTGGTGAAACTCCGTGACGTACCCATGGGTGGATCGTAGGAGTGATGTCTCAGCTGAAGTTAACTTCTCCAACCAATCAGACAAAATAAAACGGCTCGGCTGGTGAAAGGAGAACCTGAGACGAACAACTTTGGAGGAGTCACCTTGGAGAAAGTCCACTTAAAGGAAAAATATCATCCATACAAATGATAAAGAAGTGAGGTATGTCAAGTACATTTTAAATTATCCTTAAAATTGCATAATTATTCAAAATGGTCCTACCTATCTAGACTGAGCTATAACGTTGCTAAGTCTCCCCACTTCCGGGGAAGAGACAGTACAACCAGGTGATCGGCCCTTCTTGGTGAAAAGGTGAACCGATATCTTCCCCTTCTCCTGAGTAGAAGGGCGATGCCCAAAAAACTAAGATATAGTATCCTAATATGATAGGAAAATTCATGCATAAAATCTTTCTATCATAGTTTGGTTTATTTATGTTTTAGGAAAGATATTAGCATAAGGAAATTTAGAGGAATACATGCTAATAATCTCATAAGTGAAAAAGGTCTTTTGATCAGATAAGTATCTACACTACCAACATTCCACCATACTAATAATAAATATAAAGAACTAAGATAATTGATGTACCCCTGATTTCGATAGTGGAAGAAGTAGAGATCGAGAAGAAGAGGAAACAAGTTTCATTCCTCCCTCTCTAAGTCCTCTAAATTCGTTCATTTTTTAAAATGATTTTTCAAGGGATTTTCTAGGCATCGGTTTTGCAAAACTTCTTGGGCCAAGATTTTTGTTAAAAACGAAATCACCACCTAGCATAGGGTCAAATAGTGTGCTAGGTCACCAAAATTTTGTAAATTCATTTTTTCTTTTGAAATGGCCCGTGTTTTGACTTCCATAGGTCTATGTACCAGAGATATTCTTTAAGTTAGGGAGTTGGTTATACTCGGGGAAGGTGTTAGACAACCAAGACACCTGTTCGAAGATGGTACCTCAGTCTAAATAGATATTCACTATTAAAACACTATCCTAGCAGTTTTTTTTGATTACTTAAACATGAACAATTCTTTTTTTTAAAAGTTTTTCTTCTTTTTATGTATTTTTAACATGATATAATGGAAAACTGGTAAATATTACAGCTAATACTAGTCAGCGACACCCAATAACATTTTATAGACATATATGTAAATTTGCATGCTATACTAAATGAAATACAACATAGGACTAAATTGTTGGGATATGCGACTGAACCCGCATGTGGGTTGCCTACGTATCTCGAATGAGAATCAGGTCTTTATGTAGTTCATTCTAGTTAGGGTAAAGGATGTGGTTTGTTATTAAGGATGTGACCGAAACCTTAGGGGTTTCCTACACACTTCAGGTGGTTACCAAAGATTAGGTCAGGCGTAGTTCATTCTAGTTAAGTTGAAAACTGGCAGGCTGGGTTGATTACAGTTAAAGGTTGGTTTCTTTTAGTTGATTATTCGTTAGTTTTGGTTATGGACAACCTGAATCACAACCTTAGTTAGCTATTATTAACAATTTTTAAAGTTGTGAACAACTTGAATCACAACCTTAATTAGGTTTATTATTAGTTGCTTTTAAGTTGTGAACAACCTGAATCACAACATGATATGTACATAACACTCTTTGATTTTGTCTAGAACACTTTAAATAAACTCTTTTGTTTTGGTTAGTTTAGTGTTAGTATGTGAGTTGTTAGTTAAAAATGAAAAGAAATACCTTATATTTATGCTAGTCCTACTCATAACTAAGAAAAATAAGAAGGTTTCTAAAGAAGAACCATACATATCCCCGAAGGAATAGAGCTGCTCCCTTTATCCCGAGTTCTTAGCCACAAGGGTATGTCGGTGTAGTGTATATATATATATATATATATATATATATAGGTTCCAATTCACAAGCCAACCTGGCTGTAATCTTGACGTTTAGCAGAAATTAAATCTAGTTATTAGTAGTTGTATAGTTAGTATTAACAATTAGTAAAGAGTCGATGAAATGTTCTTGAGAAAATCGTAGAGACTATGCACAACTCATGGTGTGATAGAAGTTTTGTTTGAATCCTCACATGTTCTTAACATGTTCTCGGATGATTTGATGTTCTTGAATATTTTTGAATGTTCTTGAGTGTTGTGAGATGCTTGAAATGATTTTGTATGATTTGAACATGATTTGTTTAATATAGCAAAAAATAAGTGTTTGTTTGGTTGTTCTTGACAAAATCAAGTGCTTGTTGGTTGTTTAAGTATTTGTTCGGTTGTTTATGAGTTTTATCTGTTATTTACATGAAATTAAAGTGAATTATTTACATGATTATTCTATATACAAGTAATATACACAAGCTTAAACCAAATTCATAGGAGGTTTTGAAATAATATACATACTTAGGGGATGTGGTCTTCTCTAAGTGTTTACCTCCTTCTTCTCCTTGATCTTCTTGGTCGGTGGATGATCGGTGGTTGTCGATTCGTCGAGTTCTTATCCAAGAACCCAATAACACCCTACTTAGGGGATGTGGTAGTTCCTAAGTAGCTAGTCTCTCTTCCCTCTCTTTGCTTGGTGTTGATCGGTGGTCGTCGATTCCTCGAGTTCTTGTTCTAAGAACTTTAAGAACACATTCTAGGATCATATTTCTATAGAATAAAATCATGTTATTTGAGAAATATTCTTAAGAAGCCTATAACCTGAGAGAGTTTCTCGAGTTTAAAGGGAGAAGCTAGGACTTCAAGACTTGCAAAAGTGTGAAGAGGGCCCCAATATTTATAGGCCTAGGGGCCAGCGCATTAGCCAATGCACAGGCCATTCCATGTTGTTCCCTGGGGGGTGTTTGGCCTAGGGGACTAATTGTCTTTCTTCGGCCTTGTTTGGCTTGGAATGAATTTGGGATGGAAGGTAGGATTCTCAAAGATTTGGTAATGATTGGAAATTATTACCAATAATTATTCTCCCTAAAATCAAATTCCTTGTACATGGGTGCATTTATGACTTGATGTGGCACATTCGGTTTGGTTTAGTGGCTAAGTATCAGTTAGTTTCACTATTTCAGTTTGGTCGTAAAAAATGCTTCCAAGGTTCATTGTATCTAGTCTTGTGGTGTCACTTTGAATTTAATTCTAGGTGATGAGTCATTTCTTAGTGAGCACTCTTACGGTTGGGTTTGGATGGAATCGGGTTAACTTACCTTGTTATCGATGGTTGATTTCCAAGTTCTTAGTTAACCCTAAGAGATTTTGGTGAAAATATCTACATCACTTGAATCTAGACATTCTTTGTCATCCTAAGTATTTATTTCTTGATGGTATGTGCATTTAATGTATTTCTTGGAGGCCACACATTCGGTTTTGTTTTGGTAACGGGTCGTCACGATTCAAGGTTTTCAGTTGATTCTAAGATATTTTACCTAAAATATATAGATATATTGAATGTGGTCTTGACCTGTCATCCTAAGAATTTAATGCTTGATGGGATTGAAATTCAATGCTCATTGAATGCTTAACTTAGGTGGCGAACCGAATCGGTTAGTTTTGATAACGATTGGTTGTACCCTAAGTGCATTGGTTCCCTTCCTCAGCCATTTGGTAGGAAACTTCTAGGAAGGTTATTTGGTCATTTCAAGGCTATTTATGTGGGCCTTAAATGTTTTCTAGGCCCTTAATCCATTGGGCCTTGGGTGGTTTGTCAAGACTAACTTGAATTTGGTGTGAATCCAAATCAAGCCTAGCCCCCTTAATCACCCTTGTGATTAAGGGCTTGTCATGACCTTTCCAAGACTTGATTAAGGTATCTTGGGTTGTTTCTTGGTGGTATTATATATAATATGCATAAATGAAATAAATATTTTTGGTGTCAAACATACAAGATTCAGTGAAAGTAAATGTTTCAAGGTCGGGGTAGGTAATTGAGTTAATTGTTTGAAATAACCTATAATTTAAGGGTAGTGGATAATTTTTATCTATATTAAAGATGATTCAATGAAAATAATTTTAGATCCCCTTAAATTATGAGAATTTCGAGGTTGACCTGAAACTTTTACTTGATTGCATTTTGTTAAATTTAACAATTTTGTGTTTTTCTTACGTTTTTGGATATTTTTGTATATTATATAATGTGATCTCAGGTAGAAATTTATTCCATTTAAACTCAAATTTAAAGTTTATCTGAATTTGTCACTGGGCGGAATAAAATGCGGTGTTTATAGTTGTCATTTTTTGTTTTGCGAGTTTACTCATAATGACAAAGAAGAAGACACTAACATTTTGTTCCGCTAGACATGAAATATAAAGACATATATTTAAATCTATCCTAAAGGATAGAGACATACTTGATCATTGAGGATTCCACGAGGATGACGATTGATTACTTTTACCATTGTATACTTCAAAGGATGACGAACAATCAACCTTAGAAGATTACTGCTGGAAGAATGACAACACATTTGGTTCCTGTTTATCTGCATTCTTGGAGGATGGTGATATATCTAACCCGATAGGGTGTGGTAGGGGCATGTGCAAGCCCTCCCAAGCATTATATTATTATATTATACTACTGGCTGGCCGAAATTTTAAAATACATCTATACTACTGGTTGTTATTACACAATTGGTTGCTATTACACTACTGGTTGCTATTACACTTGTGACGGCTTGGTTTCCTAGGACTGCCACACGATTTATCCCAAGGAGAATTAAAATTAAAAATTTTAAATAACAAATATTTTATTACTTATAAATTTGAGAAATTTTACAAACTATGTCGACAACTCTATTTATCAAATTAATCGAGTTAATTTTACAATAGAAAATAATAAATACAATTATTACAAATTACATAAAAATTCAAATATATTTTCCAGTGCAGATCCATGTTTCATCGGTTCTGCAATAAAAACTGTGGGGTTAGGAGCTAAACCTTAGTAGAATTTTAATCCCTTATACACGCATTCAACCAACACATAGACATGTATCTCACATAATTTTTTACATAATCATAATTATTTCATGAAAATTAATAAATATAATCAAACACTAATAATAACATAAATCCTACAATAGAAACATTAAATACATATATTAAAAGAGTTAGGGATTCTACCTGAAAGTCGAACAGAAATCGATGTTCCATAATATCACTTATTTATTTGAAAGCGAATTTCTATAAATGAATTAACATATGTATACATACATATCAAATGTCCATCGCCATTTTCATTACACACACACGTCACATGAATATATAAATGCATATATAACATATGTGCTGTCTTCTTATAAAGAAGACAACACATTTCATATTTATTTTATTTATTTTTATTTTTTATTCTTAATTATACTAACTATCACTCTTAAAATAAAAACAATATTAATTATATCTCAAAATTATTAAAACTATATTTTAAATTACACAATAGTTTCAAAATTTTTAAAAGTCAATTAAAAATTAACATTTAACCCACCAAAATTATCAAATATTTATTTATGCCATAAATAATATATAAAATAATCCCCAAAATATCAAATATTCATTTATACCTTAAATTTTATAATATGCAAGACAACCTCCAAAAATATTAAACTTATATGAAATAGTATTTTCAAAATATAGATTTTTGAGGTATTACAATCTACCCCCCCATAAATAAATTTCGTCCTTGAAAATTTGTTGAAAACAATAATAATTCAGAAGTGCACTGCACGGTCATATTAGTCATACTAAATTCTAGAGCAATTATTTTTTATGTAGGGTCCCGTAACCGAAAGTCACCAATAATCCAACAAGTCCACGACCTCAATAATTTTTTTTTTTACTTGGCAAGATATTTCAAGTCTACTGTCATATCCCATAACTAATATTGATCAATTCCATCCAATATTTGTAAACAACCTATTCACAACCAACTAGATAACCCTTTTTCCTTGTGAACTGTCCCGTAAGACAAAAAATCATCAATTCCAATATCCACAATATTATTTTTTTTCTTAAATCCTAATTTAATCTTATAATCTCGTAAACTTTTTCCATAAAATATCAATACAATCTAAACTTCAAATAATGGACTTTTTTTTTTTGAAAATAAGCAAATATATAATTGTTGTTTATTCAAAATAATAGATCTAATTCCTATCACATAAATAAATTTCAACCATACAGATACGTCTCAAAATATATAAATACTTCCCAAAACACATAAATACATCTTAACCACATAAATACGTATCGAACATATAAATAAGTATCAACCACATAAATACATCTCGAAACACATAAATATGTTTCAAACCACATAAATACGTGTTGAACACATAAATACGTCTTAAACAAATAAATATGTCTTGAAACACATATATATCTCTCAACCACATAAATAAGTCCCAAAACATATAAATACGTCTCAAAACATATAAATATGTCTCAAAAGTTCATTATTCCTTCACATAGTATAACAAGTTGAATACTCATGTAACATGTATATAAAAATATTACATAAAATCTTCCACTTGAATTTCTAAATAAATATATAACTATTGAGGTGTTATATGTTCAAACTGAAATTGTAGGGACCAAAGTGAGATGTTTGTTAAAATTCAGGGATGTACAGTGTCTAAACTCTTTATGTTTTGGTTCCATAAAAACAATTTTCATTATTTTCATTGTTTCTAGTATTCCAAATTTATCATTTTTCGTATTATTATTTTGGAATATAAAATTATCATTTTTAATATTACTTAACTTATTATGAGTAATAGATATCATAATCCAAGTCTAGAGCGGTCGTAACCTATAATTTGATACTACTTGTGACGGTCCGATTTCCCAAGGCTGCCGCACGGTTTCTCCCAAAAAGAATTAAAATTAAAAATTTTAAATAATGAATATTTTATTACTCATAAACTTAAAAAATTTTACAAACTATGTTGACAACTATATTTATCAAATTAATCGAGTCAATTTTACAATAGAAAATAATAAATACAATTATAACAAATTACATAAAAATTCAAATATATTTTCCAGGGTAAATCTATTTTTCATCGATCCTGCAATAAAACCTGTGGGTATGTAAGTCAAAACTCAATAAAATTTTAACCCCTTTAATACATGCATTCAATCAACACATAAGTATGTATGTCACATAATTTTCACATAATCATAATTATTTCATGAAAATTAACAATTATAATCCAACACTAATAATAACATAAATCCCACAATAGAGAGATTAAATACATATATTAATAGAGTTAGAAATTCTACTAGAAATCTGAACCAAATCGACATTCCATAATATCACTTATTTATTTGAAAGCGAATTTCTACAAATGAATTAGCATATGTATACATATTTATCAAATGTCCACCGCAATTTTCATTATATATATATATGTATGTATATATATATGTCACATGTATATATAAATGCATATATAACATATGTACCGTCTTCTTATAAAGAATACAACACATTTCATATTTATTTATTGATTTTTATTTTTTTTATTCTTAATTACACTAACTATCTCTCTTAAAATAAATAAAATATTACTTATATCTCAAAATTATTAAAACTATATTTTAAATAATACAATAGTCCCAAAACTTTTAAAAATCAATTAAAAATTAACATTTAACCCCCCAAAATTATCAAATATTTATTTATACCATAAATAATATATCAAATAGTCCCAAAAATATCAAATATTCATTTATACCTTAAATATTTATAATATACAAGACAATTCCCCAAAATATTAAACTAATATGAAATAATATTTTCAAAATATAAATTTTTGGGGTATTACAACACTACTATACTCCAGAAGGATGATGCGCGGTCTATCTTATAGGAGGCAGAGAAGATGACTCTCGGTCAATCGACTCCTGGTTGTGACTGTACCCTAAAGGGTTTTCCTATATATATATATATCAAATTAATGAGAATCAGATCACACGTAGTTCTAAAAGGTAAAATAAATTCTTTTACTACATTATACTATTGTTCAAAATCCGTAAAATACTGTCTGGCTAGCTGTCTGCTTTAAACTATGAAATTAAAATACACTGGTTGTCTGCATTACACTACGAAATTAAAATACACTGGCTGTATACATTACATTACAAAATTAAAATACATTGGCTTTCTGTATTACACTATGAAATTAAAATACATCTATTGTTTGTATTACATTACGAAATTAGAATACTGCTCCTAAAGGATGATGTACAGTTTATCTTATAGGAGGTGAGGAGGATGACACTCGGTTAATCGACTCCTGGTTGTGACTGTACCCCAAAGGGTTCATACATATCTCAAATTAATGAGAATCAAGTCACATGTAGTTCTAGAATATAAAGTAAATTCTACTACTACACTATGCTATTGTCTGGAATTTGTAAAATACAACTAGCTATTGGTTGTGACCGTTCCCCGAAGGGTTTTTCTACATATCTCAAATTAATGAGAATTAGGTTACATGTGGTTCTAACATATAAAATAAATCCAAATTGGGTGGAATGGTTCTGGGTTAGAGAAACCAATTCCGAGGTGTCTAATCAGTCTAATACTAAGGTCAACGATATATCTAAATATTGATTTTCGTGAGCTAGCTTGACCGAACCCCCATGGGGGTGCCTACGTATCTTTGACTTAACTAATAATCAAGTTAAATGTAGTTTGGATTGGAGAAGTTTATTAATATTTGGTGGAGCGAATTCTTGGTTAGGAAAATTGATTTTTGGGTCGTTAAATAAATACAAGATTGAAAATGACTAAGGGAGTTCACAATGGGTGAAGACCCTCAGGAAACTCAAAACCTAGTGGAGTTTCTTGGTTACATCGCCCTTGGGACTACCTAATGAGGACTAGAAAACTTCTTGGGGAAAATTTAATCTCAGGATAAAATGTGCCCTAGTCGTAGACTGGGGCTCTATGATACTTGTTTATTTTATGGAATTATATATTTCAGTTTTGAATTTTCATTGACTATGATTGGTATTAGTGCGAGTCTTATGTAAAAAAAACTTTTCAAGGCGAAGATCTAATATAATGTGCCCCAACTCTAGTTGGGGCGACTCTTATCACAAAATCTCAACGGATAAACAGGATATAATGTGCCCTAACTTTAGTTGGGTTGAGGCCCATCACGGATTCTAAATAAAGAAACTGGATATAATGTGCCCCAGCTCTAGCTGAGGTACGGGACTACTCCTAAGCGAAGGATGTGGCAGAGCCCACGTGGGTTGCCTCTATGTCCTGAACTGAGCGCGTGATGTAATATTTGTTTTAATCTAGAAATCCCTGTTGGATTGTTTAAGTATTATTGGGATTATTGTTCTGGATGGTGATCACCAGATGACCAAAATCACCTGGGTTACCTACATACACTGAGTTCCTAGGTTAGAAATCTAGTCGAAATGTAGTTCAACCCTTATTGTGCTATCTCAGATTGTCAACCGTACCCACAAGGGCTTCCTAGGAACTTTAGTAATATACCAAGGATCAGGTCGACGCGTATTTCGAGTATAGGTATCTTTCGTTGTCTATTTAATGAAAGGATTGAAAATCAACATTTTTAAGGAAGTCAGGGGCTTCTCGGGAGATGCGCCCTGATACAGGACTGAGAGAATGTCATAATGTGGACATCTCTATGGCTTCGACTGGACTTACTTGGGTCTCCTATGTACCTTGGTGATCTACCAAAGACAGGTCGAAGTACAGACGACCCAACCTATAATGGTTTCACGTATCCTAGTGTTTACCAAGACTCAAGTCGATATCTAATTCCTCCTTGACTGATTAAAGCTTAACATGGTTAAAGTTTGGATCTGATCGTTATATTTGATATGGTTCAATTACATTTGATTATGGGATTTATTATTGAGCAATTTTGTGGGGATTTTATTTTTGTCATGATTCAATCTCAATTGGTGTGGGATTTTTGTTAATGATGATCGAAGAAGGTTTCCTACGCATCTTGGTAATCTACCAAGAATCGTCGTTGGAACAGTAGTTTGACGCCTATTACTTTGTTAACCAAATCCACAAGGGTTTCCTGTATATCCCGGGCTTCGCCAGGAGTCAAGTTGACGCGTAGTTCTCAGTTAAGCATCCTCTACTATTTGGTAAATAAGGAGAGTGCATTTATTTTTCATAAATATGATACCACCACTTCTTTTTTATTTCTATCAAACTCATTTGGGTTACATACATACCTTGGTGATTTACCAAGGATCTTGTCAAAACGTTACTGGGTATTTCTTACTTGTTAACCGAAACTTGTAACGTTTTCCTAGGTATCCCTATTTTCATAGAGAATTAGGTTGACACTTAGTTCAATGCGTATGACTTTTATTTTTTATTTTAAAGGGAATGACCGAACCTTGTAAAGGTTGTCTACGTATCTCAGATAATTGAAAATCAAGTTGGCGTGTAGTTTATTGCACATGGTTGAGTTTAAGTTTATCAGCCGAACCCGTGAGGGTTTCCTATGTATCCCGGGCTTCACCGGGAATCAGGTTAACACATAGTTCCTTTTTAATTGATGAGTTTAAATTGGTTAACCAAACTCGCGAGGGTTTCCTACGTATCCTGGGCTTTTCTAGGAATCAGGTTGACACATAGTTCCTACCTACATCTTTGGTTTAATAGAGTTAGTCAAGTTCATTATGATTCGGGTATTTCATTTGACGTCGTGACACAAAAATGGACACTGTTTCCATTAGAAAAACATGGATAGGATGAAAATGTCCAATGACTGGATACGTTTCATTGGGGAATCTAATGCGACACTTCCTATTGTGCAATTCATGATTATTAATACTGTTAAATATGCCCCAGCCTACGGGCTGGGAAGACACTGATTAGCTACAAGATTATGAAGCTAAATTGGTTCGTCTCACTATTTGTTGGGGTGATGAAAAATGAATTCGAGATTTAAATGATTTAAAATACCAAATACACTTACCGATGGGTTCATTATTATATTGTGAAACTAATATCTTAAGAGTTTGCCCATTGGTGCAATCATCCAGGTCGTGCAATTGTTTATTATATCTAGACGTGAGTTGATAAGAGTGATTACCTATATCGCCAAGGCTTACAAATTGTTTGTTTGAACTAGATGGTGAACCTCTTCGTCTGGTGATAGTCTTCTTCTTTTGTCTAATATCTTAGCTGGAGGTAATTTTGAAGTGTTCCATACCTATGTTATAGTTGAAGACCTGATATCCTATTGTGCATGATGGTTTTCTAGTTATATGGTCTTTTAATGAATTTGGATCACAAGATAGTATCCAACAAGGTTGTATTGTTAATGGCGGGAATCATGGGGATTTGGGGTGTTATGCATAGTTGGTTCGGTGATGACGTTGGACTAATTTTGAAATCGAATTGGGTTAAAGGGTGATTTGCAAAGTTTCATCTTGCTTTCATCGCTTTGCTCTTATGACGTTTGTCTTTTCTACTTATCTGTATTGAAATGTTAGTTGTGAAAGAAACGTAACATATAAACAATCAAAAGTTAGAGTTACTAGTCAAAGGCTTGCATAGTTAAGTATATCATACATTTTTAGAAACCCTTTCTTTCGTAGGATTACAAACTTAGCCTTGGTTATTTATCGGAGGTTTCAAGATCTCTACCAGCTTTCAACTTCTCTTCATTCGAATCCCAAGGTAGGTAGAATTAATAGTTGAATTCTTCGATTTACTCGACCCAATTATAGTATGGTGGTCTCTAGACAAATCCAAACTTCACAGATAAACAAAATACTGGTTGAAATTCGATGTCTCTTATTTTATTTATTTATTATTATATGTTCGCCATTTTTGCCCTTAACGCCCTTTCAGGTTTTCATTAAGGTCGACTACCATATTTTTGCACCTCAGCGCCCTTTCTGGTTTTCACCAGGTCAGTGGTTTTGTGTCTTGCTAAGATCCCTATTTTTTTTCCTGTAGCGCCTTTTCTGGTTTTCACTACGTCCTTAGGTCGTACTAATTTTATACCCTTTGTGCCCTCACTTTCCTATGGTTGTGAGTATAAGTTTATCTTTTCTTGGGGTAGAACTTCTTTATTACATTAGCTGTAATGGGATATGGGAACTCTTCTCATTTTATCTCTTCAAGTATTAAGGCCCCATGTCCTAACACTTTCTTGATGATGAACGGTCCTTCCTAGTTTGGCATGAACTTTCCTTTAGCTTCGTCGAAGATCTTCTTTAGTACAAATTTACCCATATTATGGATTCGCGGACAAACCTTCTTGTTGTGAGCTCTAGCCATTCTCTTCCGATAACATTGCCCATGGCATATAGCAGTGAGTCTCTTTTCGTCTATAAGGCATAGTTGATCCAGTCTCTGTTGTGCCTATTCAACTTTGCCTAACTCGGATTCTACTAGAATCCTAAGATTGAGAAATTCTACCTTTGCAGAGATCACGACTTTCATTCCACGTACTAATGAATATGGAAGGGTTCCGATTGATGTTCTGACCGATGTTCGATAGGCCATCAAGGCAAATGAGAGCATCTCATCCCATTGCTTATGGTTATTTATCATCTTCCTCAAGATTGTCTTAATATTCTTGTTAGTGGATCTACTACTCCATTCATTATGGACCGTAGGGCACAAAATTCTTGTGTTCTACCTTGAACTGAGCACAAATGGCTTTCATCATAACTCTTTTCAGGTTTTGGGCGTTATCGGAGATTAAGACTTGAGGTATTCCGTAATGCGACAGGATATTCTCCTTGAAGAGCCTCGTTACAGTCTTTTGGGTGACATGAGTAAGCGAAACTGCCTCTAACCACTTAGTGATGTAGTCTATAGCCCCCAGGATAAATCGGTGTCCGCTTGGTACCATCAGCGTTATTGGACCTACGGTGTCCATTCCCCACATTGAGAAAGGGTACGGAGCCGCTAGGCAATGCAAGTCTATTAGGTATAAATGGATTCGGTCACCATGTACTTGGCATTTCTGACACCTTCTCACAAATTTTATGTAATTGCCCTCCATGGTTAACCAAAAGTGGTTAGTTCATAGGATCTTCTTGGACAACATGAATATGCTCATGTGTGGTCTGCACACTCCACCATAAACCTCCTTCATAAGTTGTATTGCTTCTCAGGTGCCCATATACCTTAAGAGACCTAAGTCTAGTGATCTCTTATATAAGGTATTGCCGCTGAGAAAGAATTGGCCCTCTAGTCTTTGCAAGGTTCTTTGACTCAGGCTATCAGCTCTTTGTATGGTGGAGGATTCGTATCCTCCTCATATATGACTACTCAAAAGTGTACGTGGTCAACATTTTAGTATAGTGTGATCGTGAAAGATCGGGTTATCGTATCCACAGGGATTAGTGTCGTTACTATCGAGTACCGCGTTTTTCATGACCTAACTTTATCTAGGCTAAAAACAAATGTAAATAATTAATTAAACTAATACAAATATAACCTAAATTAACTATACTAATATACTAATATGTTTTAGGGTAAAGAATCACCTAGGGATTAACGTGTTTACAAATATGTGTTCGATCTCAATTTACTCACGTTTACGGTGTTTAACCTATTTGACAATCTCGATACGTAAACTCCACCGCCACTTCTCCCGAGTGTAAGACGGGGGAATACATGACTTCAAGTCAACGAAGAAATCCCCCTCAATGTTTTATCGACCCTAGGTCACGTGAGTCTCGCCCAGCGTCATTGATTGTACACAATCCAACTCTTGACCGGGTTATTGGATCATGCGTTGTATTTACCCTATCGACGATCTCCATTCTAAAACTCCCTCGCCACCTCTCCCGAGTGTAATACAAGGGATATAACACAACTTCGTATCAACGAAGAAGTCCCCTTCAACGTCTTAACGACCCTAGGTCGCATGAGTCTTGCCCCAACGTCATCGATTGTCGGTTATAGAATTGTGACATTTGTTTTCCCTAATTCGAATCCTGGGTTTGTCAAAATCCCGTATTCTCCATTTATCTAACTAAGCATGATAAACAAACAATATGATAAATACAATCAAACTACAAAGAACAATCACAAACGAAACACCGAAATCATCCAAACACAAATTTATAAACTTATTGTTAATCCCTATACAATCCATATTTAACTCGTAGTCATAACCATATAAACATTAAAACCGAGCTAAACATGCTCACATTATCCTAAGTTAAAGAAATAAGGAAAAGAATCGAAGAACTTAGCCTCGTTTGAAGATTAGCTACTAAGAACACTCAACGATCGCTTCGCCATCTTCTCCACTTCGGGATGTGAGCTCCACCTCTAAAACTCCTCTATCTACCCTTAGATATATTCTATGGGGCTCAAAAATGAAAGAGAGAGGCCAGAGAAGGGGTAGGAGAGGGGATATATACAGTTAAAATATCCTAAAAATATCTAAAAATATCTTCAGTTTGTGCAGAGGTCACTGCCTAGGCGGTGGTAGGTCGGTTTGGTTGATCGCCTCGGCGATAAAGAGAGCGGTGGACTTGGAAATCTTCCTACTGGTTTTTTGTTTAGGCGGTGGGCTTTCAGTAGCCTTTGGTCTTTCTCAGCATCTTCACCGCCTAGGCGGTGGGCCTGTTTCACAATTTTGCCTCCGAGCTTGTTTTTCCATCGTTCTTTGACCGTTTTTGGTTCGATCTCATCGTGTTTGCTCCAATTTCCTATCTTTTTGCCCCACACACTTGATTTATACAAAAAGTAATAATACTAATTAAAACATAATAAAATACTATATAAATGCAGAAAAACTAACTTAATTCGGTTTAGAAATATGTAGGTAGATCACACCTATCAAATACCCCTAAACTTGGAATTTGGCTAGTCCTCAAGCCAAACACACACTCGAAAAATGAAAAATACAACTAATTGAAATAACAAACATCCTAAAAACAATATAAACATAACGATATGCGTGTTTTACATTCTTTTAATGGCCTATTTATTTTTCCCTCAACAACCGCCAGTCATATCGAGTTTAGGCGGTAATACACACCATGTAATGTTCTAGATTTTCGACATGCAATAATGGTGAACGCCATTCTAGATCCTGCAAACGTGTATGTGCGAGACTCAATAGTATGGCTATACAACAACCGGATTGGATTATCCCCCCACGAAACTCATGACTTAGACTGTATAGGACTAGGATTTTCATATGCTTGATTGGGGTCCACTCTCCACTAATGTAGGTTGAGTAGTTCAAAAAGATCAGAAGGACTTGGTTCGGTTTTGGTATATTTGGCCAAGGGTATTTCGGAATAGAAAACAGGTTAACGTTATCCAAGGCTCAACGCTTGGCATATTCACTCTCGAACCCCCCATACTTAGATTGGAAACAATCCCGAACATGCATTTAAGACCGACGTACTCACTTGTTAAAAACAAACAAAATTAAACTTATATTTACATATGTTTTTTTTAACTTACCACACCCCCAAACTTATTCAATTAGTATGATTTCACGGGTGTGGTTAAAATGAAAGAAAAATGACAAGTGAGTACTCGAATACCGAACTAATCCGAAGTTTGTCCTGAACCCAACCGTTCACATCAAGTAGCATTTGCAATTGCTAACTTGATTCACTCTAATGTGCCTTTAAATTCGGCGATTTAGGTTTGGAAAAAGGTCAACTGGCGATGGTATTAGTTTATGTGTTCAGAATTGAATTAGCATTTAGGCTTCGACAAGGTAACAAGGGATAAACATATAATAGGGTAGGGTTAAAAAAGGCTCAAGCGACAAAACGAATGCCTAAATCATGTCTCCTGAACTACCTTGCCTAGGATTTCGCCTCAAGCTTCCCATTAATCAAGTTCTAGAATCCTTAATGTGTCATGAATTTGGCTAATCAATAATCGTCCTCAAATCAATTGAATAGAAATACATTGAGTCTATGTGCTCGTGCAAATTAGGATCTACAATAATTTTTACCAAAAAGCATAGTTAAGCACACAGAATCACACATGCACGGGTATTACCCTTGACTTCGAAAACAACTAGGGATAATTTCATCATTGGGTAATGGCCCAGATGAATGCAAAACTCAGCATGAACACAACAACAATAAACACAAATTAACCTAAACAAACTTGCAATACGAAAAAACAATAAAACATAAAACATACTATACTAAACATCACTGCCAAACTCACTCAAAATGGATAGTGTCCTTAGCGATCCCAATCATCATTCTCAACATATGGAATTAAAGCATGCTGACGAAGGGTGTTTAGAACATATACCTGGGAGGTGAGAGAATCTCGCCTCCGAATAAATTCGGCTGTGACGGATTTAATTTATTTGACCTTGGTTGCCTCCCAAGAAGCACGTGGTTTAATGTCCTTGGCCATACATTTTTAGATCACCCTCAAGCTTGGTGAGATTTTGCTTTGATCGGCTCGATATTTCAACGACATGCCTCACTGGCTTATGTGCGTGGCCCAGCACAATAAAACGGCTTAGAATCCTATCGAAAGAGATGCATCAATACCTATTGATCTAACATCGCCAAGTACCTTGCATAAGAAACGAAAACAAAACTACAAACAAAAATTATATAAAAAAGAAATGCTTAAAGTAAAATCAGGTCATTTATTCACAATATCGACAGTAAATGACAAAACATAATCCCTGGCAATCGTTACCAAAAACTTGGTAGCGATCGCCAGAAACAGTGAGAGCAACTAATCCCCGACAACGGCGCCAAAAACTTGTATGGTGGAGGATTCGCATCCTCCTCGTATATGACTACTCGCAAGTGTATGAGATCAAAATTTTAGTATAGTGTGATCATGAAAGATTGGGTTATTGTATCTGCAGGGATTGGTGTCGTTACTATCGAGTACCGCATTTTTCATGACCTAACTTTATCTTGGCTAAAAATAATTGTAAATAACTAATTAAACTAATACTAATATAACCTAAATTAACTATACTAATATACTAATATGTTTTAGGGGAAAGAATCGCCTAGGGATTAACGTGTTTATAAATACGTGTTCAATCTCGATTTACTCACGTTTATGGTGTTCAACCTATTTGACAATCTCGGTACGTGAACTCCACCGCCACTTCTCTCGAGTGTAAGATGGAGGAATACATGACTTCGAGTCAACGAAGAAGTGCCCCTCAACATCTTAACGACCCTAGGTCACGTGAATCTCGCCTAACCTCATTGATTGTACATAATCCAACTCCCGACCGGATCATTAGATCGTGCGTTGTATTTACCCTATCGACAATCTCCGTTCTAAAACTCATTCGCCACCTCTCCCGAGTGTAAGGTGAGGGATATAACGCAACGTTGTGTCAACGAAGAAGTCCTCCTCAACGTCTTAATGACCCTAGGTCGCGTGAGTCTTGCCCCAACATCATCGATTGTCCACAATCCAAACCCCGACCGGGTTATAGAATCGTGGTGTTTGTTTACCCTAATCCGAATTCGGGGTTTGTCAAAATCCCGTATTCTCCATTTATCTATCTAAGCATGATAAACAAATAATACGATAAACACAATCAAACTACGAAGAACAATCACTAAAGAAAGACCAAAATCATCTAAACACAACTTTATAAATTTATTGTTAATCCCTATACAATCCACATTTAACTTGTGGTCATAACCGTATAAACATTTAAATCAAGATAAACATACTGACATGATCCTAAGTTAAATAAATAAGGAATAGAATCGAAGAACTTAGCCTCATTCGAAGATTAGCCGCTAAGAAAGCTCAACGATCGCTTCGCCGTCTTCTCCACTTCTGGATGGGAGCTCCACCTCTAAAACTCCTCTATCTACCCTTAGATATATTCTAAGGGGATAAAAAATGCAAGAGAGAGGCCAGAGAAGGGGGAGGAGAGGGGATATATATAGGAAAAATATCCTACAATTATCTAAAAATATCTTCAGTCTGTGCAGAGGTTATCTCCTAGGTGGTGGTAGGTCGGTTTGGCTGATCGTTTCGACGGTGAGGAGAGCGGTGGACTTGGAAATATTTCTGCTGGTTTTCTGCCTAGGTGGTGGGCTGTCAGTAGCCTTTGGTATTTCTTAGCATCTTTACTGCCTAGGCGGTGGTTTGGACACTTAGGCGGTGGGCCTGTTTCACAATTTTGCCTCCGAGCTTGTTTTTCCACCGTTCTTCGACCGTTTTTGGTTCGATCTCATCGTTTTCGCTCCACTTTCCTATCTTTTTTCCCCACACACCTGAATTATACAAAAATGTAATAAAACTAATTAAAACGTAATAAAATACTATAGAAAAACACGAAAACTAACTTAATTCAATTTGAAAATATGTAGGTAGATCACACTAATCAATCCTTATAGATATTCTTGATTTCTTAAGAACCTTTGGATATCTGTATACCAAGGTTATTCATCTTCTTCATCATCTACTTGATTACAATGAGCTGGTTGTTGGTATATCTTGACGGTTATGGGAATCTCCATGTTTTCTTCAGTGATCACTGATATCATAGATGCTAACGTTGCAAGGGCATCAGCGAAATCATTCCTAAGCCATGGTACGTTCTCTAACTCTATATTTGAGAAGGCTTCACAAAGCTCAATTAAGTAATCATTATACTGGATCAGCTTGGTATTATTCATCGCATATTTATCAGTGATTTGATTTATAATCAGCTCTGAGCCCCCGTATATTATCAATTCTTTTATCATCAAATTCTTGGCCAACTCAAAACCCATGATACAAGATTCATACTCAGCAATGTTGTTGGTTTTGGTGAACTTCATCTTAGTTACGATTGGAAAGCACCTTGCGAAAAGATTAGGATGGCACCGATGCCAACCCCTTTCGAGTTGCTGGCTCTGTTGAAGTACATTTTCCATATCTGCTTGTCCTTATCTCTAGTTAGCAATACAACAGGTTCTTCAGGAAACTCCATCTCCATGGACCTTCCGTCAGCTCTTGGGTTCTCAACAAATTGGTCGGTAATTGCTTAGCCTTTGACTGCTTTCTGAGTCATATATACAATGTCGAACTCAGTCAACAGCGTTTTCCACTTAGATATTCTTCCGATGGGCATAGACTTCTCGAATATGTACTTTAGAGAATCTATCTTATCTATCAAATGGGTAGTAGAGTACAGCAGACAGTGACACAACCTTTGAGTAGTTTAGTCTAACACACAACTGGGTTTTCTAATTTTGAGTATTTTTATTCATACGAGGAGAATCTTTTGCTGAAATAGTAGATGGCTTGATTATTCTTACCTGAATTGTCATGTTATCCCAATATTGCACCTATATAAGTTTCCAGGATAGTGAAGTATAGGAACAACGGTCTTCCTTGTTGGGGTGGTACCAAGATATGAGGGTTTAATAGATAGGCCTTGACTTTCCCCCATCCATCCTAGTATTCTTTGTTCCATTTCCCATTTGACTCCTTTCTTAGCAGCTTGAAGATAGGCTCACAAGTTGTTGTGAGTTGCGAAATGAAACGGGTGATGAAATTCACTTTCCCAAGGAAACCATGAATTTTCTTTTTAGTTCTTGGTGCGGGCATTTTGACTATGACTTAATCCTGGTAGGATAAATTTCGATATCCTGTAAATTAACTATAAATCTGAGTAGCTTACCAGACACTACTATGAATGCACACTTAGTTGGGTTGAGTTTCAGTTGGAACTTTCGGAGGCGATTGAACATTTTCTTTAAGTGTTCTAGATGGTCTTTGTCTTCCCTTGATTTCACTATCATGTTTTCCATGTATACCTCCATTTCTTTGTGGATCATATCGTGGAACAAGTTTGTCATGGCTCTCTGATAAGTTACTCCTGCGTTCATAAGTCTGAATGGCATAGATTGATAACAGAATACCCCCTTAAGGCGTTGTGTATGCTGTTTTATGCTAGTCCTTCTCATCGACTAGTATCTGGTTGTACCCACAGAATCCATCCACAAAGGATGAAATCCTACACCTGGCAGTGTTGTCTAGGATGATGTGGATATTTGTTAGTGGGAAGTCTTCTTTAGGACTTGTCTCGTTGAGGCCTCTATAGTTAACATAGACCCAAATACTTCTGTCTTTCTTGGACAATGACACTATGTTACTCAACCATTCATAGTAAGTGCAGACTTTGATGAGGTGAGCCTCGAACTGCTTCAAGATTTCCTCCTTAACTTTCAGGCTGATATCAGGTCGCATCTTCCAGAGCTTCTGCATGATCGGTCTGACTCCCTTGTTGATGTGAAGCTTATTCTCCATGATGTCAATTGATAGTTCTACCATGTCATTATAGGACCATGCAAAAACATCATGGTATTTTTTTTTAACAAGGATATCAAGTCTTTTCTCTCTTGGCTACTGATCGACTTCCCAATCTTCGTTTCTCTCGGATTTTTTGGATTTCCTTGGTTCACTATTTTGGTCTTGTCTTGACTCGGGATAGGTCATTCCTCAAATCTTTCTAAGGCTCTTCAAACTTTCTCGGTGTTATTGGGAATGGGATTATCTTCAGTTTCGATTTTCATTAACTCCTGATCTATTTCGTTGTCTAATTTGTATTTCTTGGGAAGTTGTGATTAATTATTATATGGATTATATTCAAGATTATTTAGGCACCTGAAAAGTAAACATGAAAGTCTGATGATAAATATGTTATTTATTTTAGCATGACTAGTATTACAATACAAAAAAAGAAATTTAAAAAGTCAAAAGGAGCCTAATGATATCATAATATCTACTATCTGGTGGTTAGTTAGATAGCAGATATTACAAATTCTTGTTGATTACCAAGCTCCTTATCGCATTGGGATTGGAAGAGCTTCCCAATTGTTGAGTCTGCTAGCAGCTCTATTGTTCCGACATCATTCTCCTCCTCGTTGATCATGCAGACTGACTCCTTTGACCACGGTGCTGGAAGGTTAGGCTCGATTTGGTAGGGGATTATTACAAGTTTGTCTTTCTTCTATTTTTTTAAGCTTGGATGATGCCAGTGCCGAACAAAAAGTTAACTCGGGTGTGGGGTATTATCCTCAGTTCTCCATTCTTCCTAGGTTGTTTGCCGAATCCCCTGTTTAGGTTCGAAACAAAACCCAGTCCATATATGCTTCTATCTGATCTCCAATAGGGATCGCATTCTTGTTTTACCTTTATCGACGTCTATCTTTGGGTCGAAGTTCATAATGTTCATATGAGTGGTTAATAATGTGGTAGTAGCAGACAGTCTGGGTGTTGGTGGTAGACTTTCTTCTTGAACATATGAAGCACTAGCAATGTCGAATGCCTGGAAAGACCTTCCTGATCGACATGCTTGGCTATTATTACAGGTTCAACAGGGGTTTGATAGATGGCATGATCTTTCTCAGCATACATGGTGATAATACTAGCTTCGAAGTTAAACTTCATCTTCTGGTTGAGTGATGAGGGAACTGCTCAGGCAGAGTGTATTTAGGGCCTCCCAAGGAGAAGGTTATAAGAAGCTGGTATGTCTAAGACATGAAAGTCCACTTGAAAAGTGACCAAGCATATAACGAATGGTAACATAATTTCTCCCATAGATTATCTCTTCTCATTGTCGAAGGCTTTGATAGTGATCGTAGTGTTCCGAATTCGGTCCTTGTTTAACCCTATCATCTTCAACATATTTAGAGGACATATGTTGAGCGCGGACCCATTGTCTACCAGAACTCTAGAGAAGATGAAGTCCCGATACTGTATTGATATGTTGAGAGGTTTGATATGCCTAGTTCTTTCAGAGGGTATCTCGTCGCCAATAAAGGTTACGTGATTGGAGCTAAGGATATTCTCTGTTATATTAGTAAAGTGATCATGCGATATGGAACTTGGTACATGGGCCTCATTAAGGATTTTTTGCAACGCATTTCGATGTGCTTCGGAGTTATTAGTAATGACAGGAGCAAAATCTGTCCTGTCTCAATTGCTCGACGACCTTGTACTCAGTGTTCTTAACTGCCTTTAGGAGTTCTTGTAGTCCTTTCTCAGTGACAATTTTATTAGGGATACCCTTGGGTTCTTTGTCTGGTACTTTTAGCAAATCTGGGACAACAAAGATTCTTCCACTCTGAGTAATACCTTCGATCTAATCTACTTGGTCCTCTATCCTTACAACATTGGTTTTAATCATCGTAGAGTAGTTCCAAGGCACATCTTTCAAGTATTTCACCAGTTCTTGTCTACCCTGGGTTCCAAAAGTTTCCTTAGTAGGGGGATTATTTTGCCACTAGGTTTCCAAGGCTTAGTTATATTTGTCCTCTTCATCACCCTGACCTGAGTAATTGAGGTCAAATATTTTCTTAGGTGGGAGTGAAGCTTCATTTATTGAATTCTCCTTCTTAGGTGGTTGATACACATTCAAGACCTGCTCGACTACAATGGCTATATCGGTGACATTCCTGCTTAGCATATTAATTTCTCCCCACATCTGGTTTACTTTTTTTCACCCTTGAGAGCTCATCATTTTCCACTTGTTAGTTCCAAACTTTTGTCTATCATAGGTCCTTTAACCTTATTGTCTTCTTCCTCGAATTCACTTCCACAACCGGTAGGAGAGATAAGTCTATCATTCATAGGTGAGACTGATATGTCTATCCAGTAGGCTTTAGGGAAAGTTCTTCCTTCTACCAATACCACTCTGGGTGGTTTAGGATCAATTTTCCATATTCCTGTATAGTCGTTTGAATCGGTCTCCTAATCTCGTCCAACCATATTGACCATTAGAGCTGAGTTATCATGCATGGGCGACGGGTTTTGCTGACAATTAGGTTGATATGTCTCTCTCTCATTTGGGAAACATATCACCTTGGCTTTTATTAAATATTCTATGTTGTGTTTCAGAGTGATGCAATTATCAGCATGGTGACCCGATGCTCCAGAATGATAAGTATAGAACTAGTTTGGGTTGTAGTATGGGCTATTGCTATTCGGTTGTGCTGGGGGTATAGGCTGAAGCATTTTGTTTTTAATACATTCCTTGAATATCCGGGAAAGGGTTACAGGGAGAAGGGTAAATTGCCTTGGTTCTATATACTACTGATTGGGTTTATAATTCTGTTGGTAGTTGGATGGGTTTGGAGGCCATGTCAGAGCTTTATAAGGAGGTTGATATGGATATGGGTTATATACTGGAGTTGGAAAAAGAGAAAAGTGAAGAGGCGGTGTAAATTGAGGTGGTGGTGTGAATTGAGGTAGTGGTGCGTATTGAGTTGGTGGTACATATTGAGATGGTTGCTTTATGTTCATGCTCGGTTGGCTTCTAAATTCTGCTGGTCCTAATACCCTCTTCTATATATTCCCCTCGAAGGATTACGTTGGCGAATAGGCCATCTAGTGTGTTTAGTAAAGGCCCGTAGTAAGGGTGAAATTTAGCCTGGACAAACATTTGGACCATCTCAGCCTCCTTCATTGGTGGTACTACTTGTGCAGCTCTATCCCTCTATTGGATAAGATATTCTTGGAAACTTTTCCCACTCTTCTTAGTTAGGGTTCAGATAGAAATCTTATCCGGTAACACTTCTTGATTATAGCCGTACTGCTCACAAACGACCTTAACTATGTCAAGGAACATCTTCACCTTAGAGTGTTCTATCGTTAAATACCAACAAAAAATAGGTCCGTCTAACGGTTGCTGGGAAAATTGAATGGCTAATTCTTCATTGTGGATGTACACTCCCATCTCATTCTTATACCTTTGGATGTGCCAATCTGGGCCCCATGACCCGTCGTATTTCGTGAATATGGGTATGACAAAGTTGTCGAGGAACTTTAGTTGAGGTAGAGAGGACAACTCGATATATCGGACATTGGCTCCCGACTCTCCCTTCTTTACTTCCTGGAGTTCCTTTTTCATTCGCAGTAGTGTATCTACCAGTAGGGATGTTTTCTCGAATTATTTTTTCACCTCTCTTTGGAATTGGTCGTTGGTTTCTAGTATGACTGGGATAGTATTTAGTTTAGCTAGGATGGTACTTGGGTTTGGATCAGTTACAGTCGGAATGACTTGTGTCTGAGGTTCAACATGGATTATTTTTCCGGTAATCGGGCTAGGGAAGGTTGGTGGTTAGTTATTGGTTCCATTAGGTTCGGGGCTTGAACAGGGGTTACAGGGTTCTGCTGAGAGTGGTAAAGTTGCTGTAGGAATTAGGAAATTCGACCTACGAACTGTTTCAACACAACCATATTTTCTTTCAGTTGGACTACCCCAATAGGTTCTCTCGACCGTTCCTCTATATACTCCATTAGGATAGGCTGTCGTGCTAGCACCCAGGTGTGAACTGGCGAGTGGGAGACGAGTGTTTTCTGATGCGGAGTAATTTTTACTACTTAGAAGATGGTTGTGTTAGTATTTTTCTTATATAGGCGTTTGTGGTTTGATTATAACCTAGTTTGAAACGAGATTTCCATTAGTTCTAAATTTTATAATTTACAACCATATTGATTTTTTTTCATGACTACTCCACAGACGGAGTGAACTTTACTTATAATTACAGACTCGGTTTGACACTTTTATTTGGTTTTAATGGAAATCTCATATCAATTCTTAGTCAATGTCGACCTCAAACAGAAGCAAGACTTGAATCTAAACAAAATAAAGCTTCTGAGTCTAATAAAGCCTTGTATACCATAATAAGGATTCTCTTTACTCTTTTCCATGGCTTTTTCAACAGTCAATATATTCAGATACAATTAGAGGCTACGACCAAGCTTATAGATAAATAAGAATGAAAATTCTTAATTGGCTATCCCGTTCTTTATTAGTCCCAAAGGTACTTCCTTTTGTAAGGTTTCAGGGTAATGATATATTGACAACAAAATTAAATGTCTCTCTCCAACATTGTGTCCTAAGCAGATCAGGGTTTTGGCTTTCTTCTATCCTAGGCTCACTATATGAGGTTTTGGCTTTTCTTTTAGTGCATCCTACAAATCTCAATTCCCAGACCTTCAAACTTCTGGCATCCTCCCCGAGGGAACATCTATCTCAGGTTGGTGGTCCAAGCGAGTAGAGGTTCGTAGCTAGATCCCGGGGGAAGAACCCCCGACCTTGCTTCTACTAACTTCTATTTCTAACTTAAGGGTTTTCAGGGTTGAGATTGGCATGGTGAAATCACCGACTTCAGCCCCTACCATGGGCCTTTCTATCCCTAAAAGGGTTAAGGATTGGATTTTCGTCAATGATATGCAATGCAAAGTGAGTGCTCATGCATTGGAGAGAGTATACAGTAATGTAAATGCAAAAATGTAAAGACAATATTTAAATGCGGTATTCAAAGATAGTAAATGTAAATGCAATAAGTAAAGAAAGTAAATATGCATGCATGCTAATAATAATAACAATAATAATAATAATAATAATAATAATAATAATAATAATTGTTGTTGTTGTTGTTGTTATTGTTGTTGTTGTTATTATCATTATTATTGTTATTACTATTATTGTTTACTGTTGTATTTTTGGTAGGTAACTGTTTATGCTTTAAATCAAAGACATAATGCTTGGATGTTATTAAACAGTGAATATAGATTTAGACTCCAACTAGGTCTGACTCTCTTCTAAAGTCCTCAGCGGAGTCGCCAACTATTAGCGAATTATTTGTCACTACAATACCGCAAGTGTATGGGTCAAATTTTAATAGAATAGGGAAAGTAGGTTTGTTGTATCTGTAGGGATTGGTTTACATCGTCGTTAAGTACCGCGATTGTCGTAACCTAACTTTATTTAGGCGTCCAAATTTTGGGTTTTTGAACAAAAATAACTAAAACAAATATAAATACAGAAACAAAATAAAATATGGATTTTCTATGCACAAATGTTCTAGGGGCTTGAATTCAACTCGTTATTCCCATGTTATCCTATTAAGTAATTATTAGCTAGTTTCATTCATTCAATAATCAAGGTCCCCATGCCATTACTCTCTCACTACCTCTCCCGAGCATCAAGTGAGAGAATATGTAATCACTTCAATATCGATATCCCTATCTCGTATTTAGGTGAAAATATTCGTTATACCCGACTTTATAGATTACGCAAGCTCTAAATATCTTCTGATCTACTAAAACTTACGTTGTGTTTAACCCAAGTCCAAACTTGAGATTACTTCTCCCGAGTGTCAAATCCCAAGTTCTCAATTCAACCAAAATATTATGTGGGAGCATAAATTGGAAGTGGCAAATAAAATTGAATGGAAAACCTAGTTGGTAAATCGAGAACTTGATCATCTCCCGATTTCACAAAATCCTAAATTCCCAACTAGATAACTTAGGTGCTGATTTCCTCCCGGACTCACAAGAACCTAAGTTATGCACTCCTACGAATTCCACCTCTCCCGAGTATGAAATTCATAACCTAACATCGACTAAGAGATGCATTAAATGAAACAAACACATTAGGCTTAAGAGATGCATAAAATGGAATTAAAACTAACAATCAACAAAATATTCTAAACATGGTTCAAAACAAGACTACATCAAGCCCTAGATTAAATTACGAACACAATATAGATAGATCCGAAACTAATCTTTTCAAGAAATCCATAGATGCAAACACGTTCAACACAATATCCACAAATACAAAAATAAATCAAGATTAGGGAGAGAGAAAGGAAGAGAAAATGCTTATTTTGGGTTTGGGCTTCAAATCTTTAATCCCAAGTGCCACCAATGGCATTTTCTTCTTCAATCTCGCATCAAAATGCCACCATCCAGTATTTTCTCGCCCAAAATCGCCGGTTATCTCTCCCAAAATTGCCTCATCGTCTTCCTCTTTTTTACTCCTTGTGTTTGAGGTATAATGAGGTATTTATGGGGGTAAAAAAATATGATTTTTGGGTTTCTAGATGCTACAGGCCAATGGAAGCGCGCTCAGAGCGCGTATTTGTGCGCTGCAGCGCGCTATAGGTAGTGCTTTTGTCGAAAATGCTATGCAGCGTAGTTTTGGAAGATCCGACACATGTTTGTATTTTGGTTGTGACGTTCTCATCCAAACTTCGATTGAGGTGATTCAAAAATCTATGGAAATATAAGACATAGATATACAACTTTCATGTTTTGCGTGTTTCCAAAATTGGATGGAATCATGGTCAAAATTGGTTTTGAAGTTACAGTACCTGCACAAAATTTGCATATTTTCTCCCATTTATTTATATTCCTACAAAACACAACAAAAACACATTAAACTAACAAAAATGCTTGAAAACACACAAATATTTGAATCTAAAAGTACTTGATTTGTTGTTAAATAAACCACTCATCAAATACTCACAAACTTAAACGTTTTCTTGTCCTTAAGCAAAAAGAAAAGAAAATAAAAGAAAACAAATCAAGTACAAAAACGTTAACGATAAAAATGTGATTTTTGTATTGAATCAACAACTGTGCAATAATCTCTGCAACCACACAATGTTGCAAGCTCAAAAGAAATGCATAGATTATCTAGAATTTCAACTTTAAGTATCAATTTCAATCCACTCAAGACTCTAGTTGTGTCAGTGCGTGCACAATCACTCTCACCCAACCAAACGAGTCTCGGATATATTTATGTGCTAAGGAGACAATGAACAATCTCTAGATAATGAATGCAAGAACAATCATAAACCCATTTTTTATGTCGCTCTCCACTAATTGTGTAGGTACATATATCATTAGAGATCAAAAGAACTTTACAGGTTGTAATGTATGGTTAGGGTAAAAGGTCGATGGAAATGTCATTTTTAAGCTCAAATCACCCTAGGCATGTATCACAACACATGAATCTTATAAGATTTCCAAAAACATTCCACCAACTCCTCCTTTCATCATTTGTATTCTTTCAATCAAACCCATAATGTGTTATTCATAAAACAAACCAAAACAATGATTTTTTTAATTACAGGAAGAATTGGTAAGAACCACACCCCTAAACTTAAAATCAACATTATCCCCAATGTTGCAGGAAAAAAATACGGGGAAAAACCTCACCACTATACTACGACATTTTTATTTTATTTTATTTTATTTTACATAATCAATTTAAAAACAAAAAGAAACATACAATCCAATCCACCAATGACTTTCCAAAAAAATAGCCCGTGCTAGCCCTTACACTCATGATCCATGCAAATATGCCAATTAGTGACGGGTTTAGGAAGTGGAAATCTATGTAGTGGGTTAGATGCGCAAATGTGGGTAATGAAAGAATTAGGTAATGAGACTCAACGGGGGTAACAAGGGGTTAAAAAAAATTTACGGGTTAACTTCAAAGGCCCAAATGATCTAAAACGAATGCCTAAATCATCTCTCCAATAACACATAACCTAGTATTTTGCGTCGAGTTTCACTCAAATGGGTTATACCGTTTATGAGATGTCAAAGCCTACGTACATCACATAAATGTTTTCTAAGTACCCAAAATGCCAAGTGATCATGATTCATGGTGCTCAAGTGTAATGAGTCAAGAGTGAATTTCAATTAATACGAGTCAAACACACAGAAATCTCAATGTAATGCATTTCAAAAGACCTAAGAGAACATCACGTGTATAAACTCATCATCGACTTTAAGTCATTTCATCTCAACAAAATTCACAATTTATTCAAAAAAACTAACAAAAGGAAAGACAAACTAAAAACATGGTCAAAAGAACACTAGATATAGGATAAAAATCACACACACACAATCATTTCCTAACCCAACACACATACGCCAACATATGTCTTACCCCCAAGCTCAAGTTAAACATATATTCAAATTAAGCACAAGGAAACAAGACACGTACCTGAGAGGCAAGACAATCGTACCTCTGAGTGTGGTCAATGGTGATACTCCAAGCAAGGTAACCGGTGTGGGGCTTTTCTCCCATAGCGTGTATCATTAGGCTCTATTATTTGAAAACTTGGGTTGCCTCCCAAGAAGCGCTTGGTTTAATGTCTTCGGCTTGACATGAAGAAGGCTTATCAAAGAGTGTCTTTCGCCCATAATATGTGTCATACAACACAATAAATAGGTCTTTGTTCAGAATGCCCTCAAGCTTGGTAAGATATGGCAATAATCGGAATGTATACTCAACGTGATTTTGCTCTGGCTTATGTGCTTGGTTGGCATGAAAGAACGGATTTGGAAATGGTGGGGGCAAGTGAGCCACATCAGATCCTCGTAGATGTGATCTTTTTTGATTGGTGGTAGCATTACAATTTGGATCTCAAACGGTGAAGATTCAATAGTGTCATCTTGTGATTCTTCATCATCGATCCATTCTTGAGTTTTTTCCTCATTCAAATCTTCGTCATTAAACATACCCAAGTTCCTATCTGTTGGCCCAGTAGAATACCCAAGAGGGAGGGGGGGTGAATTGGGTAATTAAAAAATTATCAGAATAAAATTCAATAAATCAAATAATTAATTTTAAGCCTAAATTAATTATTATCTTTATAAGACAGTGGAATAATATAATCAACTAAGTGCACACTCAAACAACAAAAATAGCAAAGTAAATATAGGAGAACACAAAAGATTTTTACTGGTTCACCAAACTACTCTTAGCTAATCCAGTCCCTCGAGCTCCATGGAGGTCGCACCCACTAAAACCAAGATCCCTTTAAAGGTAGGAATTAAACCCGTACATCGATTATTTTACAGGCTCAGAATCAACCTTTACAATATCCTTTTCTCAAGCTAAGGAAGAACTTCTACTTTTTACGGGCTAAAGAATAACCTAATTCGTTTTTAACACTAAGGCACAAGAATCGAAACCTCTCAAAACACTCCAACTATCCTTTTCACAGGTAAGGATAAAACCTTTACAAATAACTTACAACGCAATTCTTATCCAGGAAGAATCACTACCTCAATCTCTTTATAGGAAGAGATTGAAATCCAGCTAGCCCTGATTAAATACTCCAAATAGTATTTAATCTGTCACAGCTCATCAATACAAAAATTGATAAGAAGTAAATCTCACTCGGAGCTTCTACCACCCCATATAAATACTAACTCAATTAATATCCCAACTAGTGATAGAAATACGCGTGATACAAAAATCTGATTTCAACAAGATATGGGTAGCAAATTGGAGCACGTAATCAGATTCAAGAAATTGTTTGTAAAAAATATTTTCTTCAAAAAGCAGAAACAATTTCTAAGATCAATTTTCAAATATAGAATAATAAACAAATAATAAGCAATATGGAAAGATCTCACCCGGAATCCACATAAATAATGATTAGAACAATGTAGCTTCAAATCCGGTATCAGCAAAAATTGATCGCAATTGATTCTTAAAATCACTCTTAGAAAAACTCACAATATCGTAGAATGATAACTCTTATATAAGCTCACAAATGATATAAACTCTTTTAGCTCTCTCTCAATGAATGATTAGTCCTAAATAAAATTCACAGGTCTATTTAAAAGAATATGTAATCCACCTTCTAACGGCTAGTTTACATGTGTCATGACAAATAAAAGCTGTTATAGACACCTTATATCATAAGGACTTCATTTAGGTTCAATTCCACTTAAAAATATCTTTCAAATATCTCAATTAAACCCCCCAAAGTATTTCTCAATCTTAAGAAATAAGTATAAAATCTATTTCAAGTACCAAATTGAGAAACATTAATATTTAATGAACCATATTAATAGGATTTAATTAGTATATGAACCATATCTTAAATATAGATAATATCCCCTAAATCTCTCTCAAATCCCAACAAAAAATGGCTACTTTTGGATATAATCTCGGATCAAATAGTATCCTGAAATAGTGCGTTCGGTTGACTGCCCAACTCAGGTTGCAGCCAAGCTATCGCCGCTGCGTGCATAGGTCGACCGCCCGGTCAACCCACGGATTCAGAGAGTCCAGCACTACTTCACTGGTCGACCTATCGATCGACTTGTTAATTCAGAGAGTTTAGCCCTTCTTGGCCGGTCGACCAGTCGGTCGACTTAGAAATATAGGATGTTACAGCTTCTATGTTCGGTCGACTCACCAGTCGACTGCTGTCACTGGATCTCTTCTCTAAATACGTTTTTAACTTATTTTCTTTTACGATTTCGCCCTTTTAACCATTTTCTTCTCTTGATTAGCTCCACTAATATTCTTGTATTCCATTTTAGTCATTCAAAATTATTTCTTCATATTTCACATAGGAGCAAATCATTTAACTTAATCAAAACACACATAAAAGATAAAATATATTTTGTGACATGTGTGAGTTCTTAAATGGGATATTAAGAATTAAGATTCACCTAGGTTGTTTTCCCTAATTTCTTCAAACTCTCAATTCTTCATCATCATCTTGACATCTTCATTTCTCATCCATTTAATTTGACGTCTTCATTACTAGAACTTTAAATCACTGAAACACTCAATTAGACATTAGTTCCATCAAAATATCAATACTTAATTGTTTATCAAAATTTTAAGATCAACACTCTCGCTCGTATTCGGTTCCTCAAGGTGGCTTTCACATAAGGATGTGGCTTTTGTATCTCTCAGTGTTACCGTTCTTGACTCTCCCTCAATAAAGCTAACAAGTTGACCGATTTGCGTCTCAAGGGACTTTACGGTCACGTTGATATTAGCGCGGGTTGTCTCAATATTATCAAGACGATCATCATGCTCATTGAGACGGTCATGAGTTTTCGTCATGAAAACTTGAGTCTCCCTCATTAATCCAGTGAACATTTCTTTCAGGGTGGGGGAAGACTCTACAGGTGGGTCTGGGGTGTCAATCCATGGTGTTGAAATGTTGGAACTATCTCCCAAGTTTTGGTATCTTGTTGACTAATTCCAACTCTGACAATCAAACTTCGCCATGTCTTCTAACAACCAATAGGCTTCGTCCGCGGTTAGTTGGTAGAAAGAGGTGGTACCACTTCCTGCTTCTACCCAAATTCTTGTTGCGACTTGTAACATGTCGAGGAAGTTCAGTAGTTGACACTCCTTTGGGAAACCATGATTGGGGAACCGATATAGAAACTACTTGTATCTATCCCAAGTACAATAAAATGGCTCGGAATCTCGTTGAGAAAAACTCATGAGGACTTGTTGATGAGCCATCTCCATGTACTTCACAAAACAAACTAAACTAAAAATAAAATTAAAAATAAAATAAATGCCTAAATTAAAATCAAGTTACTTATTCACAATATTAATAACAATCTAAAAAGCCAATCTCCGGCAATGGCACCAAAAACTTGTTAGCGAATTATTTGTCGCTATAGTACCGCAAGTGTACGGGTTAAGTTTTAATGAAATAGGGAAAGTAGGATTATTATATCAACAGGGATTGGTTTAGATCGTTGTTAAGTACCGCGATTGCCATAACCTAACTTTATTTGGGTGTCCAAATTTTGGGTTTTTAAACTAAAATAACTAAAACAAATAAAAATACAAAAATAAAAATAAAATATGGATTTTCTATACACAAATATTCTAGGGGCTTGATTTCATCTCGTTATTCTCATGTTATCCTATTAAGTAATTATTAGCTAATTCCGTTCATTTAATAATAAAAGTCCCTGTGCTATTGCTCTCTCATTACCTCTCCCGAGCGTCAAGTGAGAGAATCTATTAAAGCTTATCCTGTATTTAGATGAAAACATTCGTTATACCCGACCTTATAGAATACACAATCTCTAAATTTCTCCCGATCTATTAAAACTTACATTGTGTGTAACCCAAGTCCGAACCCAAGATTACGTCTCCCGAGTATCAAATCCCAAGTTCTCAATTCAACCAAAATATCACGTGGGAGCATAAATTGGAAGCATTATAAAGGCAAACACAATTGAATGAAAAACCTAGTTGGTAAATCTAGAACTTGATCACCTCCCAATTTCACAAAATCCTAAATTCCCAATTAGATTACTTAGGTGTTGATTTTCTCCCGGAGTCACAACAACCTAAATTATGCACTCCCAATTCCGACTACGAATTCAACCTCTCCAAGTATAAAATTCGTAACCTAACATCGTCTAAGAGATGGATTAAATAAATCAAACACATTAGGCCTAAGAGATGCATAAAATGGAATTAAAACTAACATTCAACAAAATAGTCTAAACATGTTTCGAAACAAGACTACATCAAGCCATAGATTAAATTACGAACACAATATAGATATATCCAAAATTAATCTTTTCAAGAAATATATAGATGCAAACATGTTCAACACAATATCCACAAATACAAAAATAAATCAAGATTAGGGAGAGAGAAAGGAAAAGAAAATGCTTATTTTGGGTTTGGGATTCAAATATTTAATCCTAAGTGCCACCAATGGCATTTTCTTCTTCAATCTCGCATCAAAACGCCACCATCCGGTGTTTTCTCGCCCAAAATCGCCGGTTGTCTCTCCCAAAATTGCCTCTTCTTCTTCCACTTTCTTCCCCCTTGTGTTTGAGGTATAAATGGGTATTTATGGGGTTAAAAAATAGGGTTTTTGGGTTTACAGATGCTGCAGGATGGTGGGAGTGTGCTGCAGTGCGCTATGGGCAATGATTCTATCGAAAATACGCTGTAACGCGATTTTGGCAGATCCGACATATGTTCGTATTTTGGCTGTAACTCTCTCATCCAAACTTAGATTGAAGTGATTCAAAAAGATGTGAAAATATGAGACGTATATCTACAACTTCCTTGTTTTGAGTGTTTCCAAAATCAGATGGAATCATGGCCAAAATTGGTCTTGAAGTTAGAGTACCTGCACAAATTTTGCATATTTTCTCCTATTTATTTATATTCCTATAAAACACAACAAAAGAACATTATACTAAAAAAATGCTTGAAAACACAAAACTGTTTGAATCTAAAAGTACTTGATTTGTTGTTAAATAAACCACTTATCACTAACTGATGCTGATGAGAACCAACAAGCAACATCACATGACACATTGCATGTCCCGGTTGGGCCCATTACTAGGGCAAGATTCAAGAAGATCAAAGAAGCGCTTAATGGGCTAATTCAAGAGCTTTGGGTTGAATAAAAAATAATAATGCCCAAATTAGGCCCAAATGACGATCAAGGCCTAATCCATCTCATCAAAGTAAGTGAATGAGTTTAGATAAGAACTAATGGACCAAGGCATGAGGACCACGAAATTCTCTACATATTTATTTTATTTATTGGAATTTTAATTTTAATTTAGGTTATTTATTTGATAATTTGTAAGGCGTGATTGTCAAATTAGCCTTTTCCTTTTTAGATTAGGAGTAGGGTTTCCTTGTTTCTCTAGGTTTTTTTTTTTTTTTTTTTTTTTTTTTGTATTGTAGCCGCACTATTCATCGCGCACTATTCACCGCACTATTCATTACCTATTTAAGGAAGTTGTATTCCATGAGGGAAGATTAGATTATTTTGAATACAATTGTGAGAGTTTTTCTCTTAAGTTCTTTAATGAACTTTTCTTGAATTTATCAAGAATTTCTTGTGGCGTTCAAACCCTATATCTTTGGTTCGTGATTCGTTATAATCATTGGGTCAAGATCATTACTTATTCCATTGGTTTACGTTTCGTCCATAAACGTTGGGTCAAGGTAATCTATTCTAAATTTTGTATTTTTGTGTTCTTATTTTTGTTCATAAATCTGAATTTAGTTCGATCCTCGTGAAGAAACCCTAAGTTGGTTTCGGGTCTCACTAATTCTTGGTGAGGTTCGTATCATTTGGTAATCAGAGCAAGGTCTAAATTAGGTTTCATCTATCCCTTTTCTTTTTTGTTCATTCATATCTATTCCTTCATAATTTCTTTTTCTTGACCAAATTATATCATCAGATCTATTGCATTTTTTTTCGTTCTAATTCAAATCTGGTCCGATCTTAAAAAAGAAAAAAAAGAAAAAAGAAAAAAGAAAAAACATGGTGCATCTTTGTTCTGATCATATTTTTTGTTTAAATATTGTGCTTCTTCAAATCTCGATTTAAAGTTGTTTTTTTTTCAAAAAAAAAAAAAAAAAAGAGAGAAAAAAAAAAAAAAGAAAAAAAAAAAAAAAAAAACAACAACAACAAAAAAACAGAAACAGAATAAAAAAAAAAAAAAAAGAAGAGAAAATTCAGCAGCCCCCTCAAACAAAAATTGAGAATAATTTCTTCTTGTTCTATTCCATAAACTTTTCTTTGTACTCTTTTTGTTCCCTTTGTTTCGTTCCTAAAATCTTATTCTTAGTGAATCAAATTGTTGAGTTTGGATTGTTACAAGGAAAATTCTGATTGAGATTGGTTAAATTCAATAAAGAACTAAAAGAGGAAACTAAAGAGTGAAAAAATGCAAGAGAGTGTGAGCTTATAAGAGGGTAAAAGCCGAATTTGAGCGATACACGAGTGGAGTGACATAGTTTGAGTGCAAACACGTGAGGTAGTGTTTGTGATGTTTGCTAACTTTGTTTTGCAGGTTACTAAACATGTCTCGAGAAACAAACAAAGGTTCGTCCGATGAAGCACATGAAAGGATGGACATAATGGACGTAAAAGTTTTCTACAAGGCCTTGGAGCAAAAGTTTCAACAGTTGAACTTGCGGTTTGATAAAGTGCATGAGCGACTTGACAAAGTTGAGTCTAGTGTACAAAACGGGTAGCCACCGAGAGCTCCTAATGTGCAACGAAGAGAGAGCAATCAGCCTCGGTTCGAGTATGAAGATGATTATGGGGATGACCTAGATGAAGACGATCGCGCCTCTAATGCAAGCTTCGGCAGATTTGGGAGTGGACATGGGAATAGAAGAGATAGGCATAGAGAGCGAATTGATAATAACTTGGGAAGTATTAAGGTTAAGATACCCTCATTCCAAGGGAAAAACGAGGCTGAAGTATACTTGGAGTGGGAGAAGAAGGTGGAGTTGATCTTTGAGTGCCACAACTACTCCGAGGAGAAAAAGGTAAAACTCGCTGTAATTGAGTTTATTGACTATGCTATAATATGGTGGATCAACTTGTGATAAACAGGAGGAAGAACCATGAGAGGCCTATCGTGACGTGGGCGGAAATGAAGGCCATCATGAGGAGGCGGTTTGTCTCTCGTCACTACTATAGGGACTTGTATTAGAAGTTACAAAGCCTTACGCAAGACTATCGGAGCGTGGATGATTACTACAAGGAGATGGAGGTCTCTATGATCCGGGCTAATGTGGAGGAGGATAGAGAAGCTACCATGGCAAGGTTCTTGAATGGGTTGAATCGGGACATTGGCAACGTGGTGGAGTTGCAACATTACGTGGAGTTGGAGGACATGGTTCACATGGCCATAAAAGTGGAATGACATCTTAAAAGGAAAGAAACTCGGTTATTTCAAAATTCAAGATCCTCTAATTCATGGAGGCCGAATGGGAGGAAGGACGAAGGGGCTGTTTTAAAGTCCAAAACCGAACCCCCAAAAAAGAGAGATGATGTTCCCATTGCCAACAAAGGTAAAACTGAAATCCAAACTCGTAACTGTGATATTAAATATTTTCATTGTTTGGGAATAGGTCACATAGCTTTACAATGCCCAAATAAGAGGACCATGATTGCACGTGTTGATGGAGAGGTAGAAACCGAAAGTGAGAGTGATGATGACCAGATGCCACAACTTGAGGATGCTTGTGATGATGATCTGGAGTGCCCGATGGAGGGAGAGTCACTTGTGGTAAGGCGTGCTCTAAGTGCCCAAGTTGCGGAGGATGATATGGAACAACAAAGAGAGAATATATTTCATACTAGATGTCACGTCAACAACAAGGTATGTAGTATGATCATTGATGGGGGAAGTTGCACTAATGTGGCTAGCACTACTTTAGTAGAGAAACTGAATTTACCTACCTTGAAACACCCTAGACCTTATAAATTGCAGTGGTTGAATGATTGTGGAGAGGTTCGGGTAAATAAGCAAGTGTTAGTTTCCTTTTTGATTGTGAAGTACAAGGATGAAGTACTTTGTGATGTTGTTCCAATGCAAGCGAGTCACATATTGTTGGGCAGACCATGGTAATTTGATAGGAAGGTTATTCATGACGGGTTCAAGAATAGGCACTCATTCGTCAAAGACAATAAAACCATATTCTTGTGCCGTTGACTTCAAAACAAGTGTATGAGGATCAAATGAAATTGAAAAGAGAGAATGAGTTAAAAAAAACTTGTGAGACAGAGAGTTCAAAAAACGATGAGAAAAAGAGAGTGAAAACATAAAAGAGAGTGAAAAGCAAAAAGGAAATGTAAAATATGAGAGAAAAACAGAGAAACAAGTGAGCTTTTATGCTAAGGCAAGTGATATCAAGGGCGCTTTGTATGCAAACCGGCCTATATTTGTACTATTGTACAAAGAGGCGTGTTTTAGTGCTAACGAATTTGACCAATCTTTGCCCAGTGTTGTTATTTCTTTGTTGCAGGAATTTGAGGACGTGTTCCCTAACGATGTGCCTAGTGGATTGCCACCTATTCGAGGCATTGAGCATCAAATTGACTTTATGCCGGGTGCAACAATTTCTAACCGACCAGCCTATAGGAGTAATCCAGAGGAGAAGAAGGAACTTCAAAGGCAAGTGGAGGAGTTGCTAGCCAAGGGACACGTAAGAGAGAGCATGAGTCTGTGCGCAGTGTCGGTATTACTTGTGCCTAAGAAGGATGGAACTTGGCATATGTGTGTTGATTGCCGAGCTATTAACAACATTATGGTAAAGTATCGACATCCCATTCCTAGGTTAGATGACATGTTAGATGAGTTGCATGGGTCATGTATTTTCACTAAAATTGATTTAAAAAGTAGGTATCACCAAATTAGGATGAAAGAAGGTGATGAATGGAAAACTGCCTTTAAAACTAAATAAGGATTATATGAGTGGTTGGTAATGCCTTTTGGGCTAACTAATGCACCAAGTACATTCATGAGGTTAATGAATCATGCATTGCATGTGTTTATAGGCAAGTTTGTTGTGGTCTATTTTGATGATATTTTGGTGTATAGTAAGAGCTTAGATGAGTATATTGATCATTTGCATTGTGTGCTTGATATTCTGAGAAAAGAAAAACTATATGTAAATTTAAAGAAATGTTCTTTTTGCTTGGACAAAGTGGTGTTTCTTGGCTATGTTGTTAGTTCGGAAGGGATTGCATTGGATGAGAAAAAGGTGAAGGCTATCAAAGAATGGCCCACACCTAAGTCAATCACGGAGGTAAGAAGTTTTCATGGTTTGGCTAGTTTTTATCGTCGATTTGTTAAAGATTTTAGTACACTATCCGCACCACTCATTGAAATTGTCAAAAAATCTGTGGATTTTAAATGGGGTATGGAGCAAGAGCGTGTATTTAATGAGATTAAAGAAAGGTTATGTGGTGCTTCTTTATTAGCATTACCTAATTTTTCTAAAACTTTTGAGATTGAGTGTGATGCTTCAGGAATAGACATTGGAGCTATTTTGATGCTAGAAAATCGACCAATAGAATACTTTAGCGAAAAGCTAAATGGGGCAGCATTGAATTACCTAACATATGATAAAGAGCTTTTTGCGTTGGTGAGGGCATTGGAGACTTGGCAACATTACTTGTGGTCGAGAGAGTGTGTCATACATACCAATCATGAGTCCTTGAAGCACTTGAAGGGACAAGGTAAGTTAAATAGAAGGCATTCCAAGTGGATGGAATTCATTGAAACCTTCCCTTATGTAATCAAATACAAATAAGGTAAGGAAAATATTGTGGCTGATGCACTCTCTAGAAGGTATGCCCTTGTCTCTACATTAAATGCAAAGCTACTGGGGTTTGACTATGTTAAAGAATTGTATGCTAATGATGATGATTTTGCTAGTGCGTTTGGTGTATGTGAGAAGACAACGTTTGGTAAGTCCTATAGACTAGATGGACACTTGTTTAGAGAAAACAGACTTTGCGTGCTTAATAGTTCTATGCGTGAGTTACTCATGTGTGAAGCACATGGGGGTGGTTTGATGGGTCATTTTGGTGTGAGAAAGACTTTAGACGTGTTACATGAACACTTAACAAGTAAACGAATGAACTCGTGTGTAATGTCAGTGTCTTCCAGTGTACCTCGGGCTTACATAGCCCTCGATATATATAGGCATTGGAGATGATTAGTCAGGCCTAAACAACGTTAATTAGTTAAAACACTGTGTTTAGCCGATAATCTGGGGCGTTTAGGAGATAATCATTGGGCTTGGGCTTTTGGGCCCATTTGGCGAAGCCTGTGAGCGTTTGTTAAGCCTGCGGTAGTGAGTTGGTGGATGAGAGCGGAGATCCGTGAAGTCTTGGAGAAGAAACAAGGTGAAAAAAGAAGCCGGTCGGGGAGAATGGTTGAGTTCCTAAAACTGATTGCCGAGGGTACGGTGCAAAGCTCAGAGCGACACGTCCCTGTGAGGCTCCTTACTCCTCCCTGGGTACAAATGAGATTCTAGGGAGGAGCCGTAGTTGGTGTATGCTCCAGCATGGTATTATAGATTCTGGAATACGTCTCTGTCATTGCGAAGGTTGACACGTGACTGGGTCCCAAGTGCTGACTCAGAGGTGCCCAAAAATGCCCTCATCAGTTGCCCCTAGCCTTGAGAGGTGAGGGAAGCGAGACAGTCAGGGATATCAATTCTGGGCTGAAACACGCCTCCTGGAGACTTCGAAGCCCGAGAAACACTTCTGATCGACATTCTTTGAAGAGTTAGTTTTTTCTTGAGGAGTTTATTCGAGATAGGCCTCCATACGGTTAGGGTCCGGGGTCAAGTAGCACGATAGGGCAGTCCCAAATTTATTCAATTTTTAGGATGACAAGTTTTCAAGAGTTGAACTTTTTTAGAGAAGCTAATTTGAAATACATTCCCATACCGCTAGGGTCTGGGGTCAGGTAGCACGGTAGGGCGACCCCAAATTTTTTTGATTTAACGGTGACAATTTGTCAAGAGTTGAACTTTTTTAGAGAAGCTAAATTGAAATACGCTCCTATACCACCGGGGTTCGGGGTCAGGCAGCATGGCAAGGCAACCCCGAATTTTTTTCGATTTCACGGCGACACTTTTCCACAGTTAGTTTTTTTTTAGAGGAGCTAATTTGAAATAAGCTCCCATACGGCTGGAGTCTGGGGTTAGGTAGCATGGGGTGACCTCGAATTTTTTTGATTTAGAGAGCGATACACATTCACCGTGAACGATCCCTGAGCATGGGCTGACGTTCAGCGCGAGAAAAATAAAGGTGAATCACAGGGTGGCGGGTACGCGACGAGTGGCTGGGAGCTCACTGATTGTCGCCGTGCAATGGGCGACGGCCTAGCTGGGCTGACCAGTGCCCACTTATACTGGGTGCTAGTAACCCTAGCCCCCAAAGTGGGCTCTGGGACCAACGCCCAAAGTGGGCAGGAGGGCTTGCCCCCCTCCAACTTTAGCATATTTTTTATTTATTTATTTTTCTGAATGGGAGAGAGAGCACTGCCCTCACCCCCTTAATATATTTATTCTTTTTTGAATGGGGAGGAGGGTGCTGCCCTCACCCCCCCTTAGTACATTTTTTTTTGAATGGGGAAGGGGAGGGCACTGCCCTCACCCTCCTTATTTTTTTTTGATGTGTGCAAAGGGAGTAGCATAGAGGGGGGAGCATGGAAGGGAGAGTAAGACATATTTTAAAAACTTACATTTTTTTTTGGAATTTTTGTAGCCTTGGTTCACCTTGCACCTTGCACCCTTGCACCCCTTAGTCTTTTTCATTACTCTGACGCATGACACTTTTCGCTGTGACTTTCTCGACTGGTAAGGCTTGCGGGAAGGGAGCATTGAGCACGTCAGGGCGCTGCTCGCTCAGACCCGTGGCCCATACACTTGGAGAAGGTCACTATCTGTGCCCTACCAGCCTGAGGCAGCACGACAGGGCAAAGGGTAGGATAAGATAATACTAGCTTTAGCTGATGTGGCAAAATGTTGGGCCGGTACTCCTAGATGATGTTCTTGAAGAAGGTCGTCACTTGGACCCTAATGGCTAGGAGTAGCACGACAGGGCGGTGCCTGTCGCTGCATGGACCCTATTGACTCGAAGTAAAATGGCAGGGAGGTGCCTGTCACTATTTTGACCATGCCGGCTAGAAGTAGTGCGTCCGAGCGGTGCCCGTCAAACTTGATGGTTCTAGATAGGGACACTGAGGCTGATGCCCTAGACGAGGCCACGTTCAAGGGAACCGAGTACAAGGATGCCGAGGAGGACAATGCTGATGATGGGGTAGAGGAAGGCAATATCGACGCCACTTCCCCTCACACGGACGCCCCTAACAACGAGGGCGGAGAGGACTTAGCTCGGACCATTACTTTTTTAGGACTTTGGATTTTACAGACTCTCTTTCACTTACTCCTATTTTTATACACGCGAGCATCTAAGCTTTTGAGCGGCATAGACAGGGTACTTCAGAGTTGACTCCTTTCTCCTGATGTTTGTTTTTTGCCAAGTCAATTTCTGCTTGGTCTTGTTTCCAGAGTTGTAAAATTTTAAAAATTTTGTTGAAATTTGTTACCATCTCTGCCAAACAAATTTCTCGTCTCTACCCAAGGCCATGGACCACTAGCCCCCCGGTCCGGGACACGAGTTGATTGGAAGAAAATCGTATCGTGGACTTAGGAGGAGTGTTTCCCAGAGTGGTTGGTCCTCTCAGTCCGCAAGGGTGTAACGCGGTGGTTGGACCCCTGTGGTCGGTCATTGGGGAGTTCTTCATAGTCAGGTTCATTCAAGAACCCTTTCAGATTATCTCCATTTAGTCCATGCTCGCACCTTCCTTTTTAGAACGTCGGACTCATAGTCGACTAGTAGGGAGAAGTACTTGGCTACAGGCCCTCAGACCCAATCAATGCCCCACCCTTGGTGGATGACCTTAGTTTATCCCTGGGTACAAACTATTGAATTTCAAAGAGGGTCTAGTTGTCACCCTCGACGCTGAGCGTCGGGATGAGGCTTGTTGAAAGTTACTCGCGATGTCGAGGGTTAGAATGTTGGGTGGAGAATTATCAGCCACTCAGGGGGTTAAAATACAACTGTGGAGAATCATTCACGATGCTGAGGGATAAAATATAACTCAGGGGGTCAGAATCTAGCTGTGGAGAATCACTCGTGATGTCGAGAGCCAAGATATGACTCACGGGGTCAGAATCCAGCCGTGGAGAATCACTTGTGACGTCGAGAGCTGGGATGCAACTCAGGGGGTCATAATGTAACCGTGGAGAATAACTCGTGATGTTGAGAGCCAAGATACCACTTAGAAGGTCAGAATACCGTTGACCGGAGAAAACACAAGGCATATTGCACAAAATGCATTCTTTATTTTAATAAGAAAAACTGCAACACTTTGTACAACTGGAAGTTGTTCACAAAAGTGGATTATCACTACAAAAGTTGTACTTCAGCTAGTCAGCATTCCGTAGGTGCCTGAGCAACACATTTTCTTTTGTTTCAAGATCGTATGTGCCCGAACGTGCGACCTTGGTGACTTTGTACGTCCTTGAAGTTGAATCCGCCGTGGATGTGGTTGATTTCACCATCCACGCGTTGGCAATCCTTTCTGGCCTCAGCCCCCCAGGGCGTAGATAGTTGCGGTTTCTTCTTCTTCTTTAGGCCTGGGGCTCTCTCTCTAGTTCTTCTCTGTCGAGTTGCTCCTGATTTTCTTTCTGGACGTAGTTCTGGAGATAGCCTCTTTGGACAAGAGTTTCAATCTCCTACCGGAGCTAGAAACAGTTCTCTATGGAGTAACCTCGGTCTTGGTAGAACTCACAGGATTAGGTCATCGATCTCCCGACCGGCCTTTCCCTTAGGGGCGGTGGAGGAGAGAAGAAGTCTTGCCCTGAGTTTTCTGCGAAGATGGTGGCCACTGAGGCCGTGAGTGGGGTAAACTTTGGTTAGTGACGCCCTAGAGGAGGAAGTGGCCTCTCCGGGCAGGGGTCTAAACCTTCCTTTAGCTCATAATCTTCTCGGCCTTGGGCTTGATTCGAACCTCCATTCCCTGGTTCCCTCGGCTTGTTTGCTCCTGCCTGCTCTCTCCTGGTTGTAGCACGGAGGTCAGCACCATGGAATCTAGTCCCATGGTCTAAAGCTTGATCGAGTGTGAGAGTAGGGTTAGAGCAGAGATTGTATGATAATCTCTAATGCCGGAGCCCGTCAGCAAAGGCATTTAGCGCAACAGCATCAAGAAGGTTATCGCACAAATTTGCTTCTTGGTTGAAATGCTCAACGTAATCACCCAAAGATTCAGTGGGCTCTTGCCAAAGAGTGAGGATTTGAGCTATAGTCCTTGGCCTCTACCGGGAACAACTGAAATGAGCCAGGAACAACTGCTCGAGTTCCCTAAAGGTGGAGATGGACGCTGGCCTCAAACTCTGGAACCACGATCTTGCAGCACCTGTGAGGGTGATGGGAAAGGCTTTGCACTGCAAAGATACAGAGGCCACATGTATGTCTATATGAGACTTGAACATAGACAGGTAGTCAACGGGATCTGAGGTCCCATCATACGGACTCATCTGGGGTTGGGTGAAGTGCCTCAAAGCTATTTCTTCTAGAACCGCATCCACAAAAGGATAATTCACTTCTGAAATAACACTCGGTCCTACCCGGCCTCCTTGCACCTCTTGAAGATGGGCTTCCATGTTGGCCAAGCAGTACTCCACAGCCTCTCCTACTTGAGGCTCTTTCTGGACTCGACTGTCCATAGCTCAGGCTGCAGAGTGATGGGAAAGAGGTGAGTAGGAGTCAACCTCATGATCACATCGACCTCTATGATTGGGCCTGGCAGGTCGATGAAGAGCACGACCATTAGGGGACACTGACATATCCTTTGGCACAAATTTGCGTGGCAGAGGAGGTGGAGATCTCTGCATTACAGGGGCCCCCTCTTGTTTTACAAACTCAAGGTTACGAGGTAAAGGGAGGCCCTCGGGCTCCTGCCCAGTCGGAGTGTCCACAAAAATATTGTGGTCTTGAGGTGGCCCATCGGGCATTGTGGGTTGGTCTACCTTGAGCATAGGACGGTGGCAAGCATACGGGGATGAGTTGTACATTTGACTTGAACTCTTGAATTTGGCGTTCAAAGAGATCAACTCGAGATGCCTCCACAGCTCCTAAGGTCTGTCTCGCAGCACCAGGTGGCAGAGTGGATGGTCCTGCCTGACCATGGAGGGGGCAGTTATCCTCGTTGGTGGGAGCTGGTGGGTATGCGCTCGGATTTTTTGATATATCTTCTTGTTCTTCTATTTTGTATCTATATAACTGGACCTTGTGATCACTCAAGCTCAGCTAAATAGAGAGCAGTCATTAGGGAAAGGCTTTTTGCTCGGTTCCCACAGACGGCACCAAATTGTTGGTGCATAAAATTGGAACACACATCGAGTATGGTCTAGTCGGATGATAGGTGGGCCTTCCTGCTGAAGTGGAGTCGTCGGTTGAAAAATCCTCGCGTGAGCTGTGCTGGGTCCTGGGAGGACTGACCTGCTGTGTCCAGGATCCTGCTCCTCAGGGAGTGTACCTGCAGAAGGCTCAGACTGGGGTTTATCCCGGTAAAGCCCCTCCGACGTGGTAATCAGTGCTCAGAGATAAAAGGTACAGAATATAGCAAGTAAACAAATGAACTCGTGCGTAATATCAGTGTCTTCCAGCATACCTCGAGCTTACATAGCCCTCGTATATATAGGCGTTGGAGATGATTAGTCAGGCCTAAACATGATTAATTAGTCAAAACACTGTGTTTAGCCGATAATTCGGGGCGTTTAAGAGATAATCGTTGGGCTTGGGCTTTTGGGCCCATTTGGCGAAGCCCGTGGGCCTTTGTCAAGCCTGCAGTGGTGAACTGGTGGATGAGAACGGAGATCCGTGGAGTTTTGGAGAAGAAACAAGGTGAAAAAGGGAACCGGTCGAGGTGAACGGTTGAGTCCCTAAAACTGATTGCCGAGGGTATGGCGCAAAGCTCAGAGCGACACGTCCCTGCAGGGCTCCTCGCTCCTCCTTAGGTACAAATGAGATTCTAGGGAGGAGCCATAGTCGGTGTATGCTCCAGTGTGGTATTGTAGATTTTGGAATGCGTCCCTGTCATTAAGAAGTTTGACACGTGACTGGGTCCCAAGTGCTGACTCAGAGGTGCCCAAAAATACTCTCATCAAAATAATTAATTCCTTTAAACACTTAATATCAAATAATCAATTTATCTAAATTAATTATTATCTTAGTAACGCAGTGGATATGTGTTTAATACTAAGTGCACACCCAAACACAAGATATAAGAAAATAAATAATATAGCATAAAACGATATATCTTGGTTTGGTCAATCTAGTCTTGCCTACGTCCAGCCCCCAAGCTCCACGAAGATTCGTAATCCACTAAACTCTTTTGATCCCTTTACCATGTAGGAATCAAACTCTTACGATGATTCTTTTATAGGCACAAAATCAACGTTTATAAATTACCCTTTTCTCAAGCCAATGATGAACTTTATCTATTTACCAGGTTAAAGATTAACCTAATACTTTCTCACTCATCCTTTTCACATTGAAGGACGAACCTTTACAATTTAATCAGAAAATAATTCAATTACCAAAAGAATTAAAACTTAATTCTTTTCAAGGGAAAAGAATAACCTAACATTTTCGCAGGAGAAAGATCAAACCCTAACCTTTTTCACAGGAAAATGATCGAAACCTAGAGACCTTGACTAGACATCATCCCAAATGTGTCTAATCCGCTTAAACTCACAAATACAAAAAATGTAAATTTTTTCTCACAAGAAACTTCTACCACCTCAATACAAATATACTCGATTAATGTCCCGAACAATTACTACGTGATAGATAGAATGTGAGGTAAATAAAATCTGATTAATAAATAATATGGGTAGCACAGTTTAGGCACATAATTAGATAATAAAATCGTTTAAAAAGATTTTCAGGTTTTTAAGTTTAAAACAATTTTATAAACAATCTTATACCAAACAAGGAATAATAATATAACTTCAACGTGAATAACAAAGCTTGAAAAGATCTCACCAGGAAACACCAAAGATAATGATAGTTCGTAATAGAACACAAGTCGGTGACACCAAACCACAAGCGCTTTAGATCAAAGACGTAGAATAAATCTCTCACAAAAATCTCAGCATAAATATAACTCTTAGAATAGCTTGAATTGATAGTTCTTGATGTGTCGATCTTAATTACCGTAGGTCTACATTAATAGACAAATATCAAGCCATCCAATGGCTAGTTTCTCAAAGATATGCCTCTTAAAGACACTCTTAAACCCCAAATATGATAACCTTTCAATTCATGAATATTTCACTTGAAATAACTTTTGATTCTCTCATTTTAGTCCATAAAACTATTCTCAATTTAAAACCATAGAGATAGGAAGTATTGATCCATTTAAATTAGGATAATCTTAAAGTATATGGATTAAATCAATAGGGATAATAGAATAGGTATATAATATCTTAATTATGTTCAAATCCCACAAATATCTCCTTTGTAATCCTAAAAAACGGATTATTTTTTACCAAGAGACCAAATCTATCGATTTCCCAACTGACTCAGTCGATTGACCAAGTCCCACTAGTCGGTTGACCTACCAGTCTAGAATTGAAGTTAGCTATTCCCTTAAAGGCCAGTCGGTTGACCGATTGAATCAGAGAGATCCAATTTCTCTTCAATTTACCTACTAACTCAAATGGTTGACTGACCATTTCCATTTGGTTGATCGATTGAATCAGTGTGCTTAATTCCTTTGCCAATTAAGCTACTTCTTCAAATGGTTGACCGACTGGACGCGACTCTTTTAATGCGTCTTAATATACTCGCAAGTGCACGAGGTCAAATTTTAAAATAGTGGACTTTCGATTAGATATTGTCCTCTGGGAAACGTGTTTGATTAATTGAATATCGCGATTTGCATAGTCTTACATTATCTCGACGGTTCAAGAAATGTTTGAGTTTAAATATTTGACAACTAAGTTAAACTAACAACGATTGGGTTAATCCTAATTAAATGGAATACGTAGGGATTGATTTCATTAACTTAATACGTGTTTGACTTCGTTTTGTTAACAATAATGGTGTTTATCCTATCTGACAATCTAGGTATCTCAAACTTGCTCATTACCTCTCCCGAGTGTAAAATCAACGATTATGTGATGCCGCGTTAACGCTGAAGTCCCACTCTAGCATTTTTTAAGAACACATAGACACATAAGTCTTGAACCAAACTTATGGATTGCACACTTTCTACTGCCCTCCCAGGTTGATAGATTGTTGTGATGTGTTTTACCCTATTCCGAATCCGGGGTTACTTCTCCCGAGTGTCAAACCCCATATTCTCAAAACCAAACCTAATACCTTAACAAGCATATTAAAATTATAATCAAACGGTAAACAGAATCAGATTTAGATAAATAATCGTTAAAGTAACATATATTTACTCAAACATGTATTTACATGAGTTACATCAATCCCTAGTTAATATTTATCTAGCCTACCATGATCTTAACCATACATATATTAAAATAAGAAGGATTCATCATCATTTGATATAAAAAGTTAAATTACAAAGATAGAAATAAAGGAAGAACAATCAAATCTTTAAGTAGAGTGGTCCACTGTCGCCAAAGATCGGTCCTGAAATGATCCCTCTTCTCCGAATGTTGAATCTCCTCTTTGAGCTCTCAAAATATGCTTAAGATCATCTATCACAAGTGTGGAACCGTTCTTGACAAAAGGGGAAACGAAGGGTTTAAATACAAGGCTTTGAAATATCTAGAAAATAGATATTTTGTGCACAGAGAGACCGCTGCGGCGGTGAGTTAAGTCCGTTAGCTTCATCGTTGCGGCGGTGATTGATCACTGTGGTAGTTAACCAAAACATCAACTTACTATATTTTCACTGCCTTGGCAGTGAGTTGACCGCTGCGGCGGTGAAACCAAACCTAGGCTCTCTTCAGTTTCACCGCCTTGGAAGTGAGACTAGCATAGCTCACTTGACTTTTATCGCCTAGGCGGTGAATGACCGTCGGGGCGGTGACTTCTGCACAATTCTCCCTGTATCTGCACTGCCTTGACAGCGGCCTGACCGATGAGGCTATGGGTTTGCTGTCCTGCAACATTGTTTCTTTCACCGTTTTTCTACCGCTTCGCTTGTTTGTCACTCGATTACGTCCCTACACCTGATTTACATAAAAACAAACAAAAATTCCATAAAATATTACTAAAGCACTTGAAAACTATCAAATTCATCTTAGAAGTAGATTGATATTTTCAACCTATCAAATACCCCCAAACTTGGAATTTTGCTACTCCTCGAGCAAAACATCCTAACACTAAAATATACTAACTGTACTAATTAACTAACTAACTAACAACTAAAAATGAATAAACTTTAACAAATAAGAAGTAAACGCATGCGAGTTCCAAGTTCAATCGAAGAAACCAAGTTGTTCCTCCCTCAACAGCCCTTAATCAAATCAAGTTCGGGAAATAATTCACACCACGTGGTATTCTAGAATTTCAACACTCAATATTAATAAAAACCATTCTAGATCCATTTAAGGTGTGTATGTGAGAACAAAAATGTATTACTATCCAAACACCGGATTGGATTATTCAATAACTAAGCTTATGACTTAAACCGTTTAAGGATTAGGAAAACCATATGCTTGACTAGGTTCGACTATCCACTAATGTAGGTTTGGAAATTCAAAGAGATCAATTGGGATTGTTTAGGCATTGGAGAACATCCAAGGGTATCTCAGGAATAGAAAATAGGTAATCGTTATAATTACAATAATTCAACGACACCTGAGGCACAAACAGTTGTCACTATATCTCTCTCGTAACCCCAAATGTTTAAAACACAACCCTGAACAAGGATTTTAAGAACTTTATATTCACTTGTCGAAAGTAAAAACTATATTCGCATAGTTTTTTTTTAGACAACCTAACACCCCCCCAAACTTATTCTATTTTGTACAATTTTAGGGGCGTGTAAATAGAATTCAAAGATTGACAAGTGAATACACTAATACCGAACCAATAAAAATTCATCTGAAACCTGCCTGTTCACTTCAAGCAGCATAAAATAATGCTAACTTGATTTTACTCAATTCGTGCGTTTGGCTTAGCAACAATGGTTTGGAAATTTTTTAATTAGCTATGGTTTTGATACATGTTCAGAATTGAATAGGTTATCGGCTTTGACAAGGTAACGAGGGATAAAATTTTCAAGGTTAGCTTCAAAGGTTCAAGCGATAAAAATAAAGGCCTAAATCATGCCTCCTGAACTACCTCACCTAGGATTTCGCCTCAAGTTTCCCCCAGTCCAGTTCTAGATTCCTCAAATTTGTTATGAACTTATTACTAAATAATCGGCGTCAAATCGTTCGACTAATTATACAGTGAGTCTATGCTATTGTGCGATTTTAGGATCAAAATGATTTTTACCTAATCGACATGCCAAGCACACAAAACACACATGATTGGCATCACCCCCAACCTCAAACACAATTAGGGGATAACTTTCATCATTGAGAAATGGCCCAGATGAACTCAACAACTCAACAATCAAATACTACTCCATACATAAACTTCTCTACTCTAAATCTAAACACTAACATACATACACTAAACTAAGCAAAAGTCTACAATGTACATCTAAACTTTTACAAAGCATAACTAGGCATACATAAAACATCCAAATATAATAAAACAAAATTAGATGAACATCCCCCCCAAACTTGAACGAGGCAGTGTCTACACTGACTGAGGACGAACCCAATTGAAATATATAGCATTTATGAGAAAATATTGGGTTTTGAACACTTACCTAGGAGATAAGACATAGAAGTCTCGTCGGAAAGGAAATTGTGGCAGTTGCAAGAGGTGCGGCGGTAATTGCAGCATAGTCGGATAAGCGCTCATGTTGATGCCCAGGCGCTCGCTAATGAGCCGTTGGACTTGATCTTGTTGAGTCATATACTGATCCAGGAACATCCCTAGTTCGGCAATTCAAAAATCCAAATTATATTTCCCTTGGCGAAGAACGCGATTGTCGAGCCGGACCTCTTGGATCTCTTTATAGACCTTCTCCAAAGTGGCCTCACCACGGCCCTTAGATGGTCCCGCCTCTTCCACTTTGGGCCCTTCCGCTTCGGGCCCTTCATCTTCTTCAACTTCAAGCTCCTCCACCCCTTGTGCTTCGGATTTCCACATTCAATTTATCATAGCCAGATCGAGAGGAACGATTGGGGGGCAAGGGCTATCCCCGGTTATTGATACGCCGGCCCATTGAAATAGGTTGATTGAAAGTGAAGGAAAATGAAGACCGACCATTTTTGTATTTACAACATGGAGAATAGAGGAGTAGATCAAGTATCAAACATTTATTGGCTTGCCTATCTGAATCGAGTAAAGCATCATGGCCCTTTCTTTGGAGACGTTCGATAAGTGAGATGTTGGGAGAAGGCTTCCGCAAACAAAATGGTGCCAAATTTTGGGGATTGGATTGAGGAACTTAGCCGAGAAAGTGGCGAGACCCGGCCCTGTGTGAGTCCATTGAACGTTGCCTGAAGTGATGGCTTAGATCATAGTGTCCATGCTCGGATCTCTACCCCCATATGGTTTGTGAGATGGTTTTGGGGCTGCCAATCCCAAAACTTCGTTAATGAACTTTGGACTGAATGAGATGGGGTGAGTTCGGACCCTCGTTCGGTTGTTATTTTCCTCGGTGATATTTTCATAGAATTCCTACACCAAGGCCACCTCGCCTTGGGGTAGTGATTGGCAAAAATGTTTCCAACCACGACTTCAGATCACATCCTGAAATTTCGTCGGGAGATTGTCTAATTGCCCAAATCCCCATTTTTGAATGCATGTTCATTTATGCTCAAAGCGGTTAAAGTGATCCTCGACCTGTTTTAACACAAACTGGGTAGAATTATAGTCGACGGTAAGACCCCCGGCGCGAGAACTCGAACCGTCTCCCCTTGCCCTTTTTGATGGGGCTCTCTTAGTTATGGATCCTATCAATTACAATCACAAAACATAGAAACCTAATCATATATGAACAAATGAAAATAATCCCCCGAATCAACACCGTCAAGAAAACATCACAATCTCAATACGTATACACCAATTGCAATGGTTTCAACAAAAATTCAATAATGTAGCATGAAATTTTGTATCACACATTGTAACAATCCATATAAACCTTGTTCATCACCAAAAATCAAACCGAAATCCCATAGATAAAGAAAATCTTGAAAATGGGGTTCAAGGGTTTAGGGCGCAATCCAAATTCAATGATTCTTGATATGAATATACAAATCAACCAAAGACTTTAACATATAGATGAAATGTAGGATAAAAAACACTTACTTGTTGAAAAACATTCGATCCAATCGATTAAAAATGGGTGAAATCGCTCATTTTGTTCCTTAAACCCTAGGATTCGAAAATGGGTTGGAAGATTGATTTTTGGAAGATGATTCGTGGTGGAAATCACAAATTTTATAAACAGAATAATGAATTTGTGGGTTGGAAAGGGTTTGGGAGGATGAAAATGGAGAGATTTGGGGTTTTATAGGTGGTTGTGGCGGTTTAAAAAAAAAGCGGTATCGTTTTATTTGAACAGAGGCTTCACCGCCGCGGCAGTGAGATCACCACTTCGGCGGTGAAGCGCCTTTTTTAAAACCATTTTGCAACCTAAAGTTTCACTGCCTCGGCAGTGAGGCGTTTTGTTCAAAACCTCAGATCCTGTATTTTCACCACCTCGGCGGTGAGCTTCCTGTAGGATTTTCATGATTTCTTCAAGTTTTCTCAACAAGGCTCCACACCACGTGCTTCGGCTTTGCTTGTTCAATGATTCTAAGTGCGAAACACATCCCCGAGTATCTACACTCCTCAATCCACTTCCAAACACGCTCCAAGACCATTCCAGCCTCCAAGAAGTAAGTAATAGAAAAAGTCAGGCAAGATCATACCCTCAGTTTCATATAAAAAAGTGCTTGATTTACTATCCCTAGCTGGACTTAGCGAATACCAAGATTAGTCGTTAACGAGGGAGATACTCTCTACAACTCACTCTTCGTTTCCAAAGTAATGTTTGATTCACTCCCCGTTGAGTCAAAAAAATCATTTGTCATCGCCTTCTAATTTGACGGAGCCGAATGGAAATACATGCTTGATCCAAAATAGTCCGAACCACCGGGATTTTAACTTTTCGGGAAAAAGCCTCAGCCGTGAATTGAACGAGAGAACTTGCTGACCCGGGCGAAACTCTCTCATCTCGATCTTCTTGTCATGCCACTTCTTCTTCTTGTCTTTGTAGAGCTTGGTATTTTCATATACATCGTTCTGGAATTCCTCCATTTCATTGAGTTGGAGAAGACATTGTTCACCTGAAACTTTGAGATCGAAGTTCAGTTTCTTTATCACCCAAAAGACACGGTGCTCGAACTCGACTGGCAAGTGATATATTTTTCCAAAGACCAACCGATACGGAGATATGCCAATCGGTGTCTTAAAAGCCATGCGATATGCCCACAGTGTATCATCCAACTTTACCGCCCAATTCTTTCGATTAGAATGAACTGTTTTCTCCAAAATGCTCTTGATCTCCCTGTTTGATACTTCGGCTTGGCCATTTGTCTATGGATGATACGACAATGCCACCGTATGTCTCACCCCATACTTTGTCAACAAAGTATTGAGCATTTTGTTACAAAAGTGGGTTAATTCATTACTAATTATGGCACGAGGTGTCCCGAACCCCGTCATGATATTTCTCTGAAGGAACTTAAGAACCACTTTGGCATCATTTGAAGGTGTCGCCATAGCTTTGACCCATTTAGACAAGTAGTCCACCACTAGTAGAATATACTCCTGACCGAATGATGATGGAAATGGTCCCATGAAGTCTATACCCCATACATCAAATAGCTCTAGTTCGAGAATAGATGTCAGTGATAATTCATGCCTTCTTGAAATGTTACCCACTCGTTGGCATCGATCGCAAATTTTTACAAAAGTGTAAGCATCTCTAAACAATGATGGTCAGTAAAAACCTGACTGAATCACTTTTGTGGCCGTCTGAGTCGCTCTAAAGTAGACACCACAAGGTGATGAATGGTAGTGATAAAGAATACTCTCCATTTCTTCCTCCGGAACACATCGCCAGATCACCTGATCATCACACTTCTTGAATAGCAACGGCTCGTCCCACATATAATGGCTCGAATCGAATTGGAATTTCTTCCTTTGGGCACTTGTAAGATCCGGTGGTAACACTTTGCAAGCTAAAAAAATGATGATATCCGCAAACCACAGAAGTGCAGTGTCAATTTTAAACAACTGCTCATCAGGGAACACCTCCGTAATATAGGACTCATCACCGATGTCCTCTTGTACCAGTTGTGACATATGATCAACAACAACATTTCACTTTCTTTCTTGTCTCTTATCTCCGCATCAAATTATTTCAAGAAGAGAATCCACCTGATAAGACGCGGCTTTGTGTCTTTCTTGGCTAATAAGTACCGAATGGCGGCGTGATCTGTATAGATGATCATCTTGGATCCTATAATGTAGGGCCAGAACTTATCAAGTGCAAAAACAACTGTCAATATCTTTTTCTTGGTTGTTGTGTAATTCTCCTATGCATTGTTCAATGCCTTACTTGTATAGTAAATGGATCGAAAGATCTTCTCCTTGCGTTGGCTTAAAACTGCTCCAACCGCATAGTCGCTAGTATCACACATTATTCAAATGCCTCGTTCCAATCCGGAGCAACTATTATAGGAGCTGTGATAAATTTTTCCTTAATTTCATTAAAAGATTTCAAGCAAGCTTCATCAAATTCAAATGGGGCGTCCTTCTCAAGGAAGTGACACAACGACTGCACCGTCTTCGAAAAGTCTTTGATAAAGCGCTGGTAGAAGCCAACATGGCCCAAGAAACTCTAGACTCCCTTCACATTTATCAGAGGTGGAAGTTTTTCAATTGTTTCAATCTTAGCTCGGTCTACCTCGAGCCCCTTCGAAGAGACTTGATGACCTAAGTCTATTTATTCTTTAACCGTAAAATGACACTTCTCCCAGTTAAGAACCAAGTTTTTCTCTTCATAATGATCAAGAACACGTGCCAAGTTGTACAAGCAATGATCAAAGGACGAATAAAAAATTAAAAATTCATCCATGAAAACCTTCGTAATGTCTTCCACCATATCCGAGAATATCGCCATCATACACTGTTGGAATGTGGCCGGTGCATTGCATAGACCAAATGGCATACGTTGGTAGGCAAACGTCCCATATGGGCATGTAAAGGTCATCTTCTCCTGGTCTTCCGGTGCTATGGCTATTTGATTATACCTAGAGTAGCCATCAAGAAAACAATAATGATCATAGCCGGCAAGACGATCAAGCATTTGATCTATGAATGGAAGCAGAAAATGATATTTCCTTGTTGTCTTATTCAATCTCTAATAGTCAATACACACTCACCATCCAGTGATGGTTCGTGTTGGAATACGATCATTCTTATCTTTTTTCACAACCGTCATGCCGCCTTTCTTTGGCGCCACTTGCTCCGGACTAACCCACTCACTATCGGATATAACATAAATGATTCCAGCGTTCAAGAGATTCAATACCTCTACTCTAATGACTTCTTTCATTTCTATATTTAGCCTCCGTTGATGCTCAATGGAAGGTTTGAAGGAATCCTCCATTAAGATCTTGTGCATGCATATTGTTGGCCTAATTCCTTTAATGTCAAAAATAGACCACGCAAAGGCGGATCTATGTTGTTTTAGAATTTTCAGCAACTTATATTCTTCCTCCCCTGTCAAAGATGATGAGATTATCACGGGATTAGTTAAATTCTCTCCCAAAAAGATATACCGGAGGTGATCTGGTAATTACTTGAGTATTAATCCACCGTGAGGCAAATTAGATAGTTCGGGAGAACTAACTTCTTCTTCCATCATATCCACATGAATTAGATCCTCTACGTCTTTAGATTGAGCCTCCATAGCAAGAACATAGTCCACAACACCAACTTTCATGGTTGAGCCATCCTCACTAAGATCCCCCATAGATAAGTAATTTGTGAGTCTATGCTCTATTGGATCTATATCAACATTTTCATGAAAGAATTCCATCACACACGAGTCAACAACATCTACTCGGTTGTATTTTGGACATTTATCCAGAAAGTTCATAGTGTTGAAAATGTTGAACTTTACCTCATCTTCATTAACTCGCAACGTCAAATTGCCATTATGCACATCAATTAAAGCCTTTCCCGTTGCAAGAAAAGGCCTTCCAAGGATGATTGGAATCTCCCTATCCTCTTCCATTTCTAGCACGACAAAGTCCACCAGGAAGATGAACTTGTCCACCTTTACTAAGACATCTTCAATAATTCCTTTTGGATAGGTCAACGATCGGTCCACCATTTGGAAAAAAATTGTGGTTAGCTTAGCATTCCCGAGCCCCAACTTCCCGTAGACAGAAGATGACATCAAGTTGATGCTAGCACCAAGATCATATAGTGCTTTTTCAAAATGCGATTTCCCGATAGTACACGGAATCGTGAAACTATCGGGATCCTTCAGCTTTTTAGGCAATTTCCTTTGCAAGATAACACTACATTTCTCCGTTATTTTCACCGTCTCGTATTCCTCCATCTTCTTTTTTTTCGTCATGATGTCTTTCAAGAACTTGCCATAATTGGGCATTTATTCTAACGCATCCGCAAAAGGTATGTTGATTTGTATTTTCTTGAAAATGTCAAGAAACTTTACAAATTGATGATCCAACTTATTCTTTTGTAATCGTTGCAGATAAGGAAAAGGTGTTGTTAGAATCGGTGGATTGTCTGGGAATGTGATTCTCCCCGGAGTCACCCTTTTATCTCCTCTCTTCTCTTCCACTTTCTCTTCTTTCTTCTTCTCCTTTTTCTCCTCCATCTTTTCTTCATTCTTCTCCTCCTTTATCTCATCAACTTCTACATCAAATTCTTCCTCCACATTTCTCTTTGGTTCATTTCGGTCAACATCGTGGGTTACCTCCGACTCTTCCTCCATCGGTTTTCTTGCTTCAACCTCTTTCCCACTTTTCAACGTAATAGCCTTGCATTCCCTTGGGTTAGTTTTTGTGTTGATAGGAAACTTCCCCCTGGTCTGCTCTTGGATCATACTTGCAAGTTTCCCGATTCGAGTCTCCAATGATTTTACAGTAGCATTTGTGTTTGTTCATGTGGTCTTAATCGAGTCAAGCCTCGTCTCGTGCTTGTTAAGCCTGTTGTACGTCTCACACAATATTTATTGCGTTTCCTTCATAAAAGATCCTATCATATCCTCCAAGTTTCAACTTTAGATTCAGAATTTGAGGTTGTTGCATTTGGCGGTTGTGTTGCATCGGATAACCTTGAGCTTGATTACCATAACCGGGAGGTGGCCGCAACGTGTTCTGATTATTCGCATATGAAAAATTTTCATGGTTGCGAATTCTAGGATGATAGTGAGTCGGAATATTGGCGGCGGGCCTAAAAGTATAAGCGCGATTATTGACGAAGTGACATTCTTTGAACTCACTATTCACTCCGGGTTGAGAACTACTTGCGACCTTCTCCGTTTCACGACTTGATGAAGCATCTTTAGTTGAGAAGGTGACCAATTGATCTGAGATTTTAGAGACTTGGGCCGATAAGGTAGCAATATGATCGGCTTCTTGAATTGAAGCTACCTTTCCTCCCGTGTTCCTCTCGTTTGGCCATTGTTAATTATTGGCCACCATTTCTTCCAATAGAGCATTTGCTTCAGTAGGTGTTTTGGACAACAAAGATCCTCCCGAGGCAGCATCAACTATGGTCCTTGTTTGGCCATCCAAACCATTATAAAAGAGTTGGGTTTGAAACCAATCTTGATACCCGTGTTGGGGGCACCAACGCAATAGATCCTTAAATCTTTCCCATGCTTCGAACAATGGCTTATAGTCCCTCAAGTGGAATTGCGCTATTTCACCTCTCAGTTGAGAAGTCTTTGAAGGCGGGAAAAACTTAGTAAGGAACCTTTGAGCAAGGTCCTCCCAAGTGTTGATACTTTCAGATTGAATCGATTGTAACCAACCCCGTGCTCGGTCGCGAAGTGAAAACGGAAACAACCTAAACCGTATTACATCCTCTGTAACACCGTTGATCTTTACCTTATCACATATCTCTAGGAAGGTATCCAGATGAACATTTGGGTCCTCATGCAGATTGCTGCCATATTGGTTCTGTTGAACCACATTGATTAGGGCGGGCTTTAACTCGAAGTTGTTGGCTTGGATCGGCTGCCTCTGAATCCCATAGTAGTTATCGAACATTACGTGTTGATAGTAGTCCTTAAGGACCCTTTGTAGAACTTCCTGCTCCAGAGGTGGCTGCGATAGTGCTTGTGGTGCTTGCAGTTGTTGAGCCATATTTGGCATATAGTCGTCTCCACCGTTGGCCACAGTGTAAGCTTGGCTTCTTCTCTCTCTCCTTATCCTTGTCAAAGTACGCTCAATCTCGGGATCAAGTGTAAAGAATTCTAAACTCCTACTACATCACATGTACTGCTCGTAAACAAATAAAAAAAAAAATAATGAATTGAAAATAAAATAAAATAAAAGAATTGTTTGGATTAATATTCAACCACTAGGTCACAATATCAACTAATTCAAAACACCATTCCCTGGTAACGGTGCCAAAAACTTGGACGCGACTCCTTTAACACGTCTTAATATACTCGCAAGTGCACGAGGTCAAGTTTTAATATAGTGAACCTTTCGATCGGATATCGTCCTCTGGGAAACGTATTTGATTAATTGAATACTGCGATTTGCATAGTCTTACATTATCTCGACGGTTCAAGAAATGTTTGAGTTTAAGTATTTAACAACTAAGTTAAACTAACAACTATTGGGGTTAATTCTAATTAAATGGATTACCTAGGGATTGATTTCATTCACTTACTACATGTCTGACTTCGTTTTATTAACAATAATGATGTTTATCCTATCTGACAATCTAGGTATCTCAAACTTGCTCATTACCTCTCCTGAGTGTAAAATCAACGATTATGTGACGTCGCGTTAATGCCGAAGTCCCACTCTAGCATTTTTTTAGAACACATAACCACATGAGTCTTGACCCAACCTCATGGATTGCACACTTTCTAACGCCCTCTCGGGTTGACAAATTGTCGTGATGTATTTTACCCTACTCCGAATCCGAGGTTACCTCTCCCGAGTGTTAAACCCCGTATTCTCAAAACCAACCCTAATACCTTAACAAGCATATTAAAATTTTAATCAAATGGTAAACACAATCGGATTTAGACAAACAATTGTTGAAAGTAACATATATTCACTCAAACATATATTTACATGAGTTACATCAATCCCTAGATAATATTTATCTAGCCTAGCATGATCTTAACCATACATATATTAAAACAAGAAGGATTCATCATCATTTGATATAAAAAGTTAAATTACAAAGGTAGAAACAAAAGAAGAACGATCAAATCTTTAACCGGAGTAGTCCAGTGTCGCCAAAGATCGGTCCTGAAATGATCCCTCTTCTCCGAATGTTGAATCTCCTCTTTGAGCTCTCAAAATATACTTAAGATCATCTATCACTAGTGTGGAACCGTTCTTAACAAAAGGTGGAAAGAAGGGTTTAAATAGAAGGCTTCAAAATATCTAGAAAATAGATATTTTGTGCATAGAGAGACCGCTGCGGTGATGGTTCACCGCTGTGGCGGTGAGTTAAGTCGGTTAGCTTCACCGCTGTGGCGGTAAACCGAAACATAAACTCTCTATACTTTTACCACCTTGGCAATGAATTGACCGCTGCGGCGGTGAAACAAAACCTAGGCTCTCTAGACTTTCACTACCTTGGTAGTGAAACTGACATAACTCACTGGACTTTCACTGCCTTGGTGGTTAATGACTGTTGGGGCGGTGACTTCTGCACAATTCTCCCTGTATTTCCACCGCTGCGGCGGTGGGTTTGCTGTCCTGAAACCTTATTTCTTTCACCAAATTTTCACTATTTTTCTACTGCTTCGCTTGTTTGTTACTCGATTACGTCCCTACACTTGATTTACATAAAAACAAAAACATCAAAAAATATTACTAAAGCACTCAAAAACTATCGAATTTGGCTTAGAAGTAGATAAGTATTTTCAACCTATCATCAACCAATTCAATTCGATTGACCAATTGGATCAATAGCACCTCATTTTGACTCCAAACTCACTATTTGATTTGATTGACCGAATGATTTTCTTGGTTGACCAATTTGACCCTAAAATACAACTTTCTATACTTTAAAACATGTTTTCTAATTAGGTCAATTGTCAATTTTATTTCACATAAGGAGCATATACAATAATTTATTTTAAGATCTTGAACTTATCATTTCTTATCATAACACACATATAATTAACTTATTTAAAGTGTCGTGTGTGATCCTAATTCGGGTTGCATTAAGACGATATAAGTATAAAGTTGTTTTCACTTATTTTTCTTCAAGGTATTCAAAACTCTTCATATCTTCATAGCGTCCATCTTGTACCCGTTATGTTTTCTTTATAAGGTCTTCTTCTTAATGACATGCCTGAAACTTATAAATCTGAAACACTTGATAAAATCTTTAGTTTCATAAAAAAACATCAATACTTAAATTTTTCATAAAAACCTTGGATTAAAAAATCTCCATGTTTTTTATGATGACAATTAACTTTGATATTTTGTTCAATAAAAATTGTAACCATGCTCTCCCTAAATCCAAGGACGGGCATTTAAACTCATTTAAGCATAAATCTGAAAACAATCCTAAACAATGATAAAGATATGCAATATAAGCCCAATTTAATCAATAATGATATTCAAAATTAAGCCCAATAATTAACATCTCCCTTTAATCAATGCTATGATTAGGCAAACAAACATAAAGTTATCCCTCCTTGTAATCTTAAAAAATGGAGGCAGATACCCCAAAACTGATGCATGCATCGTTATGCCTAACCATACCAAAATCTCAAATAATTTTCATGAATTGATCTTTTGCTAGAGGTTTGGTAAAGATATTGGAAAGCTGATCAGAGGTATCAACATACTTAATAGTCACATCCATTTTCTGAATATGATCACGAATGAAATGATGTCTAATCTCTATGTGCTTAGTTTGTAAGTGCTATGTTGGATTCTTACTTAAGCATATAGCACTTTTATTATCACAATAAATAGGGACTTCCTCCATGCATATTCCAAAATTATGTAATTGTTTCTTAATATATAGAATTTGAGCACAACAATTACCAGCTGCCATATACTCAGCCTTACTAGTAGATAAGGCAATTGAGTTTTGTTTCTTGCTAAACCAAGAAACCTAAGCATGTCCTAAAGAGTGACATGACCCGCTTGTGCTTTTACGCTCAACTTTGTATCTGAAAAAGTCAGCGTCAGAATAACTAGTTAACTTAAAATCACTCCCACTAGGATACCATAATCCTAGGTCAGTTGTCCCTTTTAAATATCGAAAGATTTGCTTGACCGCAGTTAGATACAATTCTTTAGGACAAGATTAAAATCTAGCACACAAGTATACACTAAACATTATGTCAGGTCTACTAACAGTAAGATACAACAAGCTACCAATCATACCTCGATATATTTTCTCATTTACATTTTTACCTATAACGTCCTTGTCTATTTCGTAGCTGTTGCCATGGGAGTTTATACTCTTTAGTGCCATCCAAACCATACTTTTTTAGTAACTCTTTAGTGTACTTGGCTTGATTAATGAAAATCCCTTATTTGGTTTGCTTGATTTGCAATCCAAGAAAGAATGTTAACTCTCCCATCATACTTATTTCATACTCAACTTGCATAATCTTGGAAAACTCTTGACAAAAATCCTCATTAGTGTAATCGAATATAATAACATTAATGCATATATGTACTAATAGGATATCAGAATCATTTTTCTTGATAAATAAAGTTATATTGCTAAGACCCCGTCGAAAACCATTTTTGATGAAATATCGGCTAAGTCTCTCATGCCAAGCTCGCGGAGCTTGTTTGAGCCCATACAAAGATTTTCAAAGTTTAAACACATGATCGAGAAATTTATCACTCTCAAATCCTGGTGGTTGTTCGACATAAATTTCTTCTAATAGAAATCCATTCAAGAACTCTTTACATCCATTTGATATAATTTTAAATTCCGTGAACATGACGAGTAACATTCTAATAGCTTCTAATCTAGAATCGAAGTTAACCATTGGCTTAAAGTCCAGTCGGTTGATTGATTTCTCTCAATCAGTTGACCAATTAGATCAGAGATGCAATTTCTCTTCGATTTACCTACTGACTCAAACGGTTAACCGACCTCTTCCATTCTATTAACCAATTGGATCAATGTGCTTTGTTCTTTTACCAATTAAGCTTTTGCTTCAAATAATTGACAGACCAATTCAATTCGGTTGACCCACTAGATCAGTAGCACCTCATTTCGACTCCAAAACACACTATTTGATTCGGTTAACCGATTTCCTTCCTCAGTTGACTGAATTGACCCTAATTTACAACTTTTTATACTTTAAAACATGTTTTCCAATTAGGTCAATTATCAATTTTATTTCACTTAAGGAGTACATACAAATATTTCATTTTAAGATCTTGAACTTATCATTTCTTATTATGACACACATATAATTAACTCATTTAAAGGGTTGTGTGTGATCCTAATTCGGGTTGCATTAAGAGTATATAAGTAGAGAGTTGTTTTTACCTATTTTTCTTCAAAATCTTCAAAACTCTTCATATTTTCATAGTGTCCATCTTGCACCCTTTATGTTTTTTTTTTATGAGGTCTTCTTCTTAATCACATGCCCGAAACTTATAAATATGAAACACTTGATAAAATCATTAGTTCTACCAAAATAATTAATACTTAATTTTATATCAAAACCTTGGATTCAATAACAACCTCTGATGCTGGAACCCATCCACAAAGGCATTTAGTGCTACACTCTCAAGGAGGTCATTGCACATATTTTCTTCTCGATTGAAGCGTTCGACATAGTCTCCCAAAGATTCAGTGGGCTCTAGCTGAAGAGCAAGGATAGGAGCCCTAGTCTTCAGCCTCCACCAACAGTAGCTGAAATGAGCCAGGAACAACTACTCAATCTGCTTGAAGGTGGAGATGGATATCGGCCTCAAACCATGGAACTAGGACCTCGTTGCTCCTGTGAGGGTGATGGGAAAGGCTCCTCACCGCAGAGCTATAGAGGCCACCTGCATCTCCATATGAGACTTAAGTATAGACAGGTGGTCAATAAGATTTGATATCCTATCATACAGACTCATCTGGGAGTGAGTAAAGCACCTCGATGCTACTTGATAGGTTGAAAATCCCTATCTATTTCCACGTGGAATTTGATAGTTTTCAAGTGTTTTTGTAATGTTTTAAATCATTAATATTCGTTTTTATGTAAATCAGGTGTAGGGACATAAACGGTTGATAATCAAGCAAATTTATAGAAAATCGGTGGAAAAACGTTGAAGAAGATCAAAGATCAGGAAATGCAACCTCACCACTGCGGCGGTGAAAACCATCGCTGCAGCGCTAGCGTTAAGGGCTACTGACCCTTGACCGCTACAGTGATGGCCTTCATCGCTGCAGCGGTTAAAGGGTCAATAGCATTCTTTCCAACCACCACCACAGCGATGGTCCTCATTGCTACAATTGTAGAAGGGCAGAACGCCCACTGATGGACCATCGTTGCAGCGATGCTTCCCATCGCTGCAACGATCAATCAGTTAGTTGGATTAGATATTTTGTAATATTTTTAGGATATTTTCGGCTTTGTCTTGTATGCAACTTCCTACCGTTGATTAGAATATTTTTTACACTTATTGAAGAGCCATAATTCAGACCTAAAAGATGAGAGCTCATTTAGAAGAACAGGAAATGATTTCGAAACGATTTTTACAAAAGTAGAACACTCCACTTTTCAGATTTTCTATTCTATCTTTGTTTCCTTCTTTGTTTCTTAACTTTGTATCTTGAATGATGAAGTTATTCTCTTGTTTTAATGTTTATTTGGTTGTGATCATGGTTAGCTAGGTAAATATTATATAGGGATTGATGTAGTTCATGTATATGCATGTTTGATTGAATATATGTTTCGTTAACGGTTATTTATCTTTATCCAATTGTGTTTACCATTTTATTACATCCATGGTATGCTTGTTATGGTATTATGGTTGGTTTGAGAATACGGGGTTTGACACAAAAGAGAGGTAACCCCGAATTCAGACTAGGATTAAACACAACGTGATGGTCTAATGTTTTGGGAGATTATTATAATGTGTGCAATCCATGAGGTTGGGTCAAGACTCATGTACTCATTTAGACATTAGGTAGGTATATTGATGTTGATACGCGGTACATATTCGCTCACTTTACACTCGGGAGAGGTAGTGAGCGAGTTTACGATACCTAGATTATCGGATAGGTTAAATACTATTATTGTAAACTAAATGAAATCAAACATGTATTAGTGAACGAAATTAATCCCTAGGTAATCCATTTTAATAGAATTAATCCAAAGTAGTTAGGTTTAATTAGTTTTTCGATTAAGCAATCACAAAACAATTCTTGAAACGTCTAGATAATATTAAGCTATGTCAATTGTAGTACTTAACCAATCCTAAAACAAATCCCAATGGATGACACTCGATCTTAGGATCCACTATAATAAAACTTGACCTCGTGCACTTATGAGTAAAATAAGCGTGAAAATATCGCGAACAAGTTTTTGGTGCCGTTATTGGGGATGTTGGGTAGTGATTTGGTTGATATTACTAACAAGTAGTGAAATATTAATCTTGACATTCTTTTTTGTTTTACTTTATTTTCATTTGTTTCTGAAATCGTTTTCATTTCTTGTGATCACAAGCAGTGTATGCGACGAAGTCGGAGTCTGGAATTCTTAACTCTTGATCCTGAGATCGAATGTATATTGAGGAGACTAAGGAGAGAGAGAATAAACTAATCTCAAGCCATGGACGACGGTGGTGATGATCATATGCCACAACAACCGCTGGTTTATCAAGTGCTACCGCAATAGCAGCCGGAACCCGAAGTTCAACAGTGGGTCCTTAGGGACTATTATCGACCCGTGATGTTTGACAATTATTCTGGGATTTGGAGGTAGCCGATCCAAGCAAATAACTTCAAGTTGAAACCCGCCTTAATCAACATAGTCCAACAAAGCCAATATGGCGGAAATCTTCACGAAGATCCAAATATCCACCTTGCTACATTCTTGGAGATTTGTGATACGGTGAAGATAAATGAAGTTGTAGAGGATGTAATCCGATTGAGGTTGTTTACATTTTCACTTCGAGATAGAGCACGGGGTTGGTTTCAGTAAGTACAACCGGGGAGCATCAATACTTGGAAGGGCCTAGCACAAAGGTTTCTCACCAAGCTCTTTCCACCTTCGAAGACATCACAACTAAGAGGTAAAATAGGACAATTTTGTCAACAGGATTTCGAGCCACTATTCGAAGCTTGGGAAAGGTTCAAGGACTTATTGAGAAAGGGCCCCCAACACAGGTACCAACAGGATTATTTTCAAACCCAACTCTTTTACAATGGGTTGGATGGCCAGACTAGAACTATTGTGGATGCCGCCTTAGGAGGATCGTTGTTATCAAAAACTCCGGATGAAGCTAATGCAGTTTTAGAAGAAATGGAAGCTAACAATTACCAATCGCCTAGTCACCAATATCCTGACTCATTATCATCCCGAAATTTACAATCATGAGAGATTTTCTTATGCAAATAATTAGAACACATTGAGATCTCCTCTTGGATATGCGTCACAATCTTAAGGATATTAATCTATGCAACAAAACCGTCCAATGCAACAACCTCCATTGTAAAGACATAAGCCACAATTGGAATAAATGCTTGGCTCATTCACGAAGAAAACTCAAACTATTATGCGCAAAATGCATAATCGGCTCAACAAATATGAGACGAGGCTAGACAATATTGAGACAACATGCACCAACACAAATGCAACTGTGAAGTCATTGGAAACTCAAATCGGTAAACTTGCTAGTGCTATCCAAGAGAAAACCAAGGGAAAGTTTCCAAGTAATACAGAAACTAACCTAAGGGAGTGCAAAACAATTACCTTGAGGAGCGAAAAAGAAGTAAAAGCAAGTAAGCCAACGAAGGAAGAGTTGAGAGCGAAAATTAATGTTGAAAAGGATGAGCCAAGGGAGAAATTCGAAGAGAAAGTTGAGGAGAAAAAGGAATAGAAAATTGAGGAGAAAGTTGAGGAGAAAAAGGAACCCATATCGGTTGAAGAGAAGAAGGAAGCACAAAGGGTGTTTCTGGGAAGAATCTCATTTCTGGACAATCCATCGATACTTACTACACCTTTACCATATCTGCAATGATTCTAGAAGAATAAGTTGGATTCTCAATTTGCTAAATTTCTTGACATCTACAAGAAAATTCATATCAACATTCCGTTTGCGAATGCCTTGGAACAAATGCCCAATTACGGAAAGTTCTTGAAGGATATTATGACAAGGAAGAAAAATTTGGAGGAATATGAGACGGTCAAGATGATGGAGGAATGTAGTGTAATACTTCCAAGAAAGTTGCCTCAAAAGTTGAAGGATCCCGGGAGTTTCACAATTCCGTGCACTGTTGGGAAATCTCACTTTGACAAGGCGCTTTGTGATCTAGGAGCAAGCATCAATCGAATGCCATCATCCGTCTACCAAAAGTTGGGGCTTGGTAATGCAAAGCCGATTATAGTTTCTCTCTAAATGGCCAATCGCTCATTGACTTATCCAAAGGGCATAATTGAAAATGTGTTGGTAATGCAAAGCCGATTATAGTTTCTCTCTAAATGGCCAATCGCTCGTTGACTTATCCAAAGGGCATAATTGAAAATGTGTTGGTAAAGGTGGACAAGTTCATATTTTCGGTGGACTTTGTCGTATTGGAAATGGAGGAGGATCGAGAGATTCCTATCATTCTTGGGAGGCCTTTTCTTACCACGGGAAAGGTGTTGATTGACGTTCACAATGGAAACTTGACGTTGACGGTGAATGAGGATGAAGTGAAATTCAATATTTTTAACACAATGAAATTTTTGGATGATTGCCCAACGTGCAATGAAGTTGAAGTGGTTGACTCATGTGTTAGGAAATTCTTTCATGAAAATTTGAACCGAGATCCATTGGAGCATACTATCACAAATTTGCAATCTATGGGGGATTTTGGTGAAAAAGACTCAACTATGAAAGAGAAAATTGTTGACTACGTCCTATCTATGAAAGCCGTACCTAAAGACATAGTGGATTTGGTTCAAGTGGAGGCCCTTGACGACGAAGTTATACCACCCGAACCCTCAAATCCACCTCATGGTGGGTTGATTCTAAAACAATTAAGGGATCACCTTCGGTATACTTTCTTGGGGGAGAATTCAACCTATCCGGTTATCATCTCATCATCCTTGACTCAAGAGGAAAACAATAAGCTGCTAAGTATCTTGAAACGACATAAATTTGCTTTCACATGGTCTATTTCCAGCATCAAAGAAATTAGCCCAACTATTTGCATGCATAAAATCTTGGGACTCGTTTAAGCCTTCCATTGAGCACCAAGGAAGGCTAAATCCAACGATGAAGGAGGTGGTCCGAGCCAAGGTGTTGAAGCTATTGAATACCAGAATTATATATGCTATATCGGATAGTGAATGGGTGAGTCCGGTGCAAGTAGTTCCCAAGAAAGGAGGCATGACGGTGGTGAAGAATGAGATGGGTGATCTAATTCCTACATGAACCATCACTGGATGGAAAATGTGTATCGATTATAGAAAGTTGAACAAAGCCACTCAGAATGATCATTTTCCTCTATTGTTTATTGATCAAATGCTAGATCGCTTTTTCGATTATGACCATTATTGCTTTCCTGACAGCTATTCAGGCTATAAACAAATAGTCATTGCACCGGAAGACCAAGAGAAGATCACTTTCATAAGTCCATATTGAACATTTGCTTGCCGTTGATAGGTGTAAAATACCTATCTATTTCTAAACCAAATTCTCTGATTTTTGAGTATTTTATTAAAGTTTTAATTGTGTTTTAGTTGTTTTTTATATAAGTCAGGTGTAGGGACGTAAACAATTGACAAATTGAGCGAAACAGTGGGAAAAAGAGTAAAGAAAAGATGGAAAAAATGGAGGTTTCAAGACCAGCTGAAATCTGCCTAGGCAAAATTTCCACCGCCTAGGCTGAATTTCGTCAGAAGGTTGGAGTACTAAAGTGCTAAAATCCACCTAGGCGAAGTTTCCACCACCTAGGCGGAATTCCGTCAGAAGGTTGGACCGTTGAAATCCGCCTAGGCGAAGAAACTACCGCCTAAGCAAAAATTAGTTAGAATGAAAGAAGACTAAGAAGTTAGTCCTTTTCCTAGGCGAAGAAACTACTGCCTAGGCAGATTTCTAACCGACTTAACCTTCGCCTAGGCGAAGAAACTACCACCTAGGCGAATTTCTCAGAACAGGGGAAAATATAGTTTTAGATATTTTTGAAACCTTTGGCCTATTTATACCCCTTTCCCACGTTTGAAAGTTGTTGTTAAGCATCTCTAACCCTAATATAGAGTTCTTAAGCTATCCTTGAGAGATCAAGGAGGAGATTCATCATTTAGGCAAAGAGAAATCATTGGTGGAGCGATTAAGAGCGACAGTGGACCGTTCCATTCTCAGATTTGATCGTTCTTCTCTTGTTTTTATCTTTGTAATTACTTTTCTATATCTAATGATGTTGAATCACTCTTGTTTTGTATGGTATATGGCTAAGATCATGTAGTATTAGTTAAATGTTACTTAGGTGTTGTTGAAATCATGTAAATGCTAGTTTGAATGAATTAATGTTTCTTTAATGGATGTTTGTTTAAATCTGATTGTGTTTACCGTTATTTTTGATATTATGTTTGTAGTGATAAACTGAGAATATGGGGTTTGACACTCGGGAGAGGTAACCCCGGATTCGGATTAGGGTAAACGCAACGTGATGTTCTAACGACCTGAGCGGGTGTTAGAACATATGCAATCCATGACGTTGGCTGAAGACTCACGCGACCTAGGGTCGTTAAGGCATTGAGGGGGACTTCTTCGATGACACAAAGTCGTGTAATCCCCCGTCTTACACTCGGGAGAGGTAACGGAGGAGTTGTAGATACAGAGATTGTCGGAATAGATAAACACCGTTATAGCTAACTAAATGAAGTCAAATATGTATTATGTGAAAGAAATAAATACGTAAGTAATTAGTGTAATTAGAACTAACCTAATAATTATCATTTATCCTAGTATATTAAATAGAATACAAACCATTTTTGAATAGTCGAGATAATATGAGACTATGCCAATTACCATATTCAACTAAATTACACCATTCCAAGTGGAACGATATCCGATCTCACGATCACTATATTAAAACTAGACCTCGTACACTTGCGAGTAGTTATATACCGCAAGGACGTAAAATCTTGGCGCGTACAAGTTTTTGGCGCCATTGCCGGGGACGGTATTTTTAATTTAGGTTGATATTGTGATCAAGTAGTTGAATGTTAATCACGATAATTCTTTTGCTTTTAATTTCATTCAATTCAATTCATTTGTTTATTTGATTTATTTGTTTGAACTGAGCAGTGTATGCGGCGTAGTAACCCAATTCGTAAATAGAAAGAAGAGCAATCTACTACTATAGCCGGGAGATATGAAAACGTCCCGCAACTGCCAGAGCCGCAGGCATTCCAGAGGCTGGAACAAGAGCGCCCACAAAGAGTCCTTAGGGATTATTATCGACCATTGATGCCGGATAATTATTCAGGCATCCGGAGGCAACCAATCAAAGAGAACAATTTCGAGTTGAAGCCTGCTTTGATCAACATGGTTCAACAAAACCAATATTGCGGGAATCTTCATGACGATCCCAATGTCCACTTGGCCACCTTTCTGGAGATATGTGACACTGTGAAGATCAATGGTGTTGTTGAGGATGTTATCTGGTTGAGGTTATTCCCTTTTTCATTGCGTGATAAAGCACGGGGTTGGTTCCAATCTATCCAACCGGGAAGCATAAATACTTGGGATGACCTTGCTCAAAGGTTTCTCACTAAGTTCTTTCCACCTCCCAAGACTTCTCAGCTCCGAGGCAAAATTGCGCAGTTTTACCAAAGAGACTTTGAGCCGTTATTTGAAGCGTGGAAGCGATTCAAAGATCTATTGCGAAGGTACCCTCAACACGGGTATCAGGATTAGTTTTAAACCCAATTGTTTTACAATGGGTTGGACAGCCAAACCAAAATGATCGTGGATGCTGCCTCAGGAGGGTCGTTGTTATCCAACACCCCGATTAAAGCTAATGCGTTGTTGGAAGAAATGGAAGCTAATAATTACCAATGGTCGAATGAGAAGAACACGGGAAGAAAGGTCTCTTCTATTCAAGAATCTGACCATATTGCCACTTTATTGGCCCAAGTGTCCAAGCTCTCGGAACAATTGGTCGCCTTGTCTACAAAAGGTATTTTGTCAAGTCAATGGGAGGAGAATGTTGCAAGTTGTTCTCAAACCGGCTTTGATAATGAGTTTGAGGAATGCCACTTTCTGAATAATCGAGCCTATACTTTCAAGCCCGCTACAAACATTCCAACTCATTACAATCCTGGACTTCGCAACCATGAAAACTTCTCTTATGCGAATAACCAGAACTCTTTGTGGCCATCTCTGGGATATGGAAACCAAGCTCCGAGATATCTGATGCAATCCAATTGTCAAATGCAGCAACCACCGATACATAATCCAAAATCAAATTTGGATGAAGTATTGGGTTCGTTTATGAAGGAGACTCAGACTATGATGCGTGAGACGCATAACTGGCTGAATAAACATGAAACATAGCTTGACTCAATTGATACAACTTGTACAAACACCAATGCCACGGTGAAGTCTTTAGAAACTCAAATCGCGCGGCTTGCTAGGTCTATCCAAGAACAACAAAAGGGGAAGTTTCCAAGCAACACGGAAACCAACCCTAGGGAATGCAAGGCAATTAATTGAGGAGCGAAAGAGAAGTGGAGATGGGCAAGCCAATGGAAAATGCGCCGGGAGTGAGTCACGAGTTTCATCATAATGAACCAAGAACAAATGTGGAGGAGGAAGTTGAAGAGAAAATCGATGAAAGAAAGGAGAAGCCGAGTGAAGACTTGAATGAGGAGAATAACCAAGAGAAAGTCGAGGAGAGAAGAAGAGATGAAAGGGTGATGTCGGGGCGAGTAACATTTACAAAAAATCCACCACTTCTAGCTACTCCATTTCCATATCCTCAAAGATTCCAAAAGAGAAAGTTGGATGCACAATTTGAAAAATTTCTTGAAATCTTCAAGAAAATTCACATCAACATTCCTTTTGTGGATGCATTAGAGAAAATGCTCAACTATGGAAAGTTCTTGAAAGATATCATGACAAAGAAGAGAAATTTGGAGGAGGACAAAACGGTAAAGCTAACGGAGGAATGTAGTGCAATACTATAAAGGAACTTTCCTACCAAATTGAAGGATCCGGGTAGTTTCACAATTCCGTGTACTATCGAGAAATCTTATTTTGATAAGGCTCTTTGAGATCGTGGGGCTACTATTAATTTGATGTCTTCTTCTGTTTATCGGAAGTTAGGACTTGGGAGTGCAAAGCTGACAACTATCTCTCTCTAAATGGCGGATCGTTCGTTAACCTATCCTAAAGGTATCATTGAGGATGTGCTAGTGAAGGTCGACAAATTCATATTTTCGGTGGATTTCGTTGTACTAGAAATGGAAGAAGATAGAGAAATCCCGATTATCCTAGGAAGACCTTTCCTTACAATGGGAACGGCCTTAATTGATGTACACAATGGAAATCTGACATTAAGGGTGAATGATGAGGAGATAAAGTTCAACATTTTTAAAACAATGAACTTTTCGGATGAACTTCCCAAATGCAATCGAGTTGATGTTGTGGACTCTTACGTGAGTGAATTCTTTCTTGCAAATATGGAGACGGATTCATTAGAGCATACTCTCACAAATTCTTTATTTATGGGGGATCTTGGTGAGGATGACTCTACCATGGAACTTGAAGTTTTGGACTACGTGCTGACTTTGGATGCTCAATCTAAAGGCGTAGAGGATCCTATTCATGTGGCGGTGATTGAAGAAGTTGTAAACTCTCCCTAGGAATCAAATCTGCCTCACGGTGGATTAATACTCAAGCAATTACTGGAGCATCTTCGGTATATCTTTTTGGGAGAGAATTCAACTAATCCGGTTATAATATCATCATCTTTGACGGAAGAAGAGGAGAGTAAGTTGTTGAGAATCTTGAAGCGGCATCGATCCGCTTTTGCTTGTTCTAGATCGGATATCAAAGGAATTAGCCCTTCGATTTGCATGCATAAGATTTTGATGGAGGATTCATTCAAACCCTCCATTGAACATCAACGACGGCTAAATCTGGCTATGAAAGAAGTGGTGAGAGCGGAAGTATTGAAGCTCTTGAATGAGGGAATTATATATCCTATATCCGATAGTGAGTGGGTTATCCTGGTGTAAGTAGTGCCCAAGAAAGGAGGTATGACGGTGGTGAAGAATGATAAAGATGACCTTATTCCTACACAGACCATCATGGGATGGCGTGTATGCATTGATTATAGAAGATTGAATAAGGCGACGAGGAAGGATCATTTTTCTCTTCCTTTCATTGACCAAATGCTTGATCGATTAGCCGGATATGAGTACTATTACTTTCTTAACAGCTGTTCAGATTACAATCAAATAGCCATTGCACCGGAGGACAAAGAAAAGACTACTTTCACATGCCCGTATGGGACGTTTGCTTATAGACGTATGCCGTTCGGCCTTTGCAATGCACCGACAACTTTTCTACGGTGTATGATGGCAATATTTTCGGATATGGTGGAAGAGAAAATGAAAATCTTCATGGATGACTTTTCAGTCTTTGGGTCGTCTTTTGATCACTGTTTATACAATTTGACGCTTGTTCTTGACTGATGTGAGGAGAAGAATTTAGTTCTAAATTAGGAGAAGTGCCACTTTATGGTTAAAGAGGGGATCATCTTAGGTCATTGAGTCTCTTCCAAGGGGTTTGAGGTGGATCGAGCAAAGATTGAAACAATTGAGAAGTTTCTGCCACCGATTAATGTGAAAGGAGTTCGAAGATTCTTGAGGTATGCCAGCTTTTACCGACGCTTTATTAAGGACTTCTCGAAGACGGTGAAGCCGTTATGTCACCTACTTGAGAAGGACACTCCATTTGAATTCAATGAGGCTTGTATGGAAGCTTTCAAGGCAATAAAAGAGAAGTTGATCATGGCTCCTATAATTGTTGCTCTGGACTGGGAGGTTCCATTTGAGATTATGTGCGACGCGAGTGACTATGCCGTTGGCGTGGTGTTAGGGAAATGGAAGGAGAAGATCTTCCGATCAATCTATTATGGAAGTAAGACATTGAATGATGCCCAGGAGAATTACACCACGACAGAGAAAGAAATGCTAGCTGTTGTTTTTGCTTGTGATAAGTTCTGGTCTTATATCATTGGATCAAAGTGATCGTCTACACGGATCACGCGGCTCTCCGGTACTTGTTTGCAAAGAAAGACGCCAAGTCGAGATTGATAAGGTGGATTATTTTATTGCAAGAGTTCGATGCTGAAATAAGGGATAAAAAGGGGAGTGGGAATGTTGTTGCCGACCATTTATCAAGGTTGATTCAAGAAGACATCGATGAGGAGTCTAGCATCACGGAGGTGTTCCTTGACGAACAACTATTCTCAATTAAAAATACACTTCTGTGGTTTGCAGATATTGTGAACTTTCTTGCCTGTAATGTGTTACCACCCGATTTGACAAGAGCCCAAATGAAGAAATTCCTTTTTGATTCAAAGTATTATTTGTGGGACGAGCCGTTGCTCTTTAAGAAATGTGCTGATCAGGTGATTCGAAGATGTGTTCCGGAAGATGAGATGGCTAGTATTCTCTATCATTGTCATTCATCACCTTGTGGCGGCCATTTTGGTGCAACCCGAACAACAGAAAAAGTACTTCAATCAGGTTTTTATTGGCCTTCTTTGTTTAAAGATTCATACACGTTTGTGAAAACTTGTGATAGATGCCAAAGGGTAGGTAACATATCGAGAAGGCATGAATTGCCATTGATGTCCATTCTTGAGCTTGAGTTGTTTGATGTGTGGGGCATTGATTTCATGGGGCCATTTTCGTCGGTATTTGGCAAGAAGTATATTTTGTTAGCGGTGGATTATGTGTCCAAATGGGTCGAGGTCGTGGCAACACCTACCAATGATGCTAAAGTGATCTTAAAGTTTCTTCAACAAAATGTCATGACACGGTTTAGGATACCTCAAGCCTTAATCAGTGATGAGGGAACCCACTTCTGTAACAAAATGCTTAATGCTTTGTTGGCAAAGTATGGGGTTAGGCACAAGGTGGTGCTACCATACCACCCACAGACAAATGGCCAAGCTGAAGTTTTTAACCGAGAAATCAAGCTAATTCTGGAGAAAATGGTTAATACAAATCGCAAGGATTGGGTTGTGAAGCTTGATGATGCTTTATGGGCGTATCGCACGACTTTTAAGACATCTATTGGCATGTCGCCGTATTGATTGGTGTTCAGGAAGGCGTGTCATTTGCCCGTTGAATTGGAACACCGTGTATTCTGGGCGATTAAGAAACTCAATTTTGACCTCAAGGCTTCTGGTGCGCAACATCTCCTCCAATTGAATGAAATGGAGGAATTCCGGCACGAGACTTATGAGAGTGCCAAGCTTTACAAAGATAAAATGAAGATGTGGCATGATAAAAGAATTTAGACAAATATTTTGAAACTATTGAGTTTAAAAATGCTTTATCTGAAATTAGTAAGTTGTATGATAAAGTTGAGTCTCTTGAGGATGAGACTGAGGTTTTGAAAAATGATTTTTATGATCTTAAAAAGAATGAATTTAAAAGGAAAAATATTGAAACTTTGAATAAGGGCTTGAGTATTGAAATGGACAATACAAGGTGTGAGCTTGATAGAGCTCATCTGAAAATCCATTCTGTTGAAAATGAGTGTCAAATTCTTAAGAATGATCTTGAATTTATGCATAAAAAGAATTTTGGTCTACAGGTAAACGCTAGCACCAATGAACGATTACTTGAGAAGACTCAAAAGGAGCTGAGGGAAGCAATGGATAAATTCAAGGATGTTGAGGGTACTAAATATTTTGAAAAACCAATAGTTACTAAAACTGCTTCACAAAATCGCATAAAATCTTATGCTCCGGTAAGAAACACTGACGATTCGAAAAGGCGTACTAACAATATTAAGTGTTTCTATTGTGGTAAATTTGGTCATTATGAAAACTCTTGTTATTTATTACATGTTTAACCTATTAGATCCAGAAATAACTGGATACCAAGAAGAGGAAATTTTGATGCAGGTACAAATCACAGATTCAGACAAAAGTATAATGAATACTACGTACCGACTAGGAGATGTGAATAGACAAGAAGGCACAATGAATATGTCATGCCAAAGAGGGAACCAAGGTTCAATGTATCTATTAAGAAGAATTAGCACGTGCCAAAAACAAGAGCACAACAGCAATAAGTTCAATATGTGAGAGATGACAAAGCTCATCCACAACAAACGGCAAAATACCAGCACAAGAAAAGATTTATCTACAAAGTTGTGTCAAAGCAGCATGAAGCAACAAACGAATGAAAAAATGTCTGTATTTAATCATCTCAAAGAAATGATGTCTCTAAGAAGGAGGAAATCAAGGTGAAAAATCAAGTATTGGTTGAATCAAATGATGTAAAATCAGAAATTAATAATCCATCTAAGGTACACACACCACTTACTCCCAAAGGTGATCTAGGTATGTCAAAATTCTTAAAGTTTAAGTTTGTTAATTTTGTTAGGGAAACTGAGCCTGTTCATTTTGAAATTTAGACGTTTGCAAATGTGTGTGTGTGTGTGTTTAAATGTGTGAGTAAATTCTTTAAAATATATGTGGATCAAAATCGGAAGTAAAAAATTGAGCTAAGATGATCTAATTAGGTTTAAATGCATAAAATCGAACAAAACAGAAAAGAGCAGTCAACTGATCCGTCGACTGAAGGTTTCAGGTTCGAATCCCAAGAGTTACCCTGACTCAGTCAGTCGACTGAGCGGTCGACCGATTGTGTCAGGATATAAAATTCTGACTTCTTTAATTCATTTCATCCGAACCCAAAAACCTCTTTTCTCTCAAAACCTTTATTCTCCCAAGTTCACCCAGGCCTAAATCTCACGAAATCAGACCATTTCGGCTCAGATCTGAAGAAGTTTTGGATGAATCAACAAGTCTAAGGCTCGGATTTCTATTGAAAGTAGTATTTCTCTCGCGAAACAGGTTGGTTTTCTCTCATTCTAGGGTTTCGGCTGTTCTTGTGGATTGACCATAGCTTGTTTGATTATTTTCGAATTAATTGGTTGGTTGGATGGCTTTGGTTTATTGAGGCATTCTAGTTTGGTTGCTTGAGATTGTGCAAAAGTGCCTAGAATCAAGAGTCGTGCGAATAGGCCTAAGTTTGACAATGTTTTCTTTCGAAGTGAAAAGACTGAGAGAAAATACAATGATGAATTTGTCAATCGTAGGGTGTTAGGCTGCAAACCCACTGATTTTGTTGAACTAAAATAGAAAAACATTGATATTGAAGTGTATTTTAGAAATTTATTATGGATTGCGTTTGTCAATCAAAAAGAAGAATGGATGCCAGTGTGGGTACGGATGTTTTACAGTAATATGTCCTTCAATGATCTTGAAATTAAATCTTTTGTTAAAGGAACAGTAATTTGTTTTGATGCAATATTGTTAAGCCACATTTTGGGAATACCAAGAGGAGATGTATTTCCATATAATACTCTTTATTGGCTTTCAAAGAAATTTTAATAGAAGGGTAATTGCAGAAAAAATTGATTTAGAGGAAGACAAAGCAGGTTCGTTATCCATTGAGCATCGATTTCTTCACTTAGTGCTGACCTATTCAATTGTGCCTAGAGGAGGAAGTCATGCTAATGTGAATGACTTTGATTTGTACTTGATGAATGAAATTGTGGAAGGGAGAAAGCTGGACTTAGCCCATATCATGATGGAGCATATGATGCATCACGTTAACAAACACTCAGGAATACTACCTTATGCAGATGCACTCCAGAAGATATTTGATAACTTTGGAATAATAGTTGATCCTAATGAGCAGAGGTTTTTGACAACCACATGAGAATAGATCAATGTTCAAAATGCTTCATTGATGGGGTATGAGTTCCAAAGAAATGGATGGGTAAAGAAGAGGTCTCATAAAAGGCAGAGAGCGCAGGCTGCAGATGGGGAAGAAGAAGAAAATGAAAGAGAGATAAGCTTGGCTTAGAAGATAGACTATCTTCATGATCAGATTGATGATTTGAGAATTTATGTTGATTTGATGGATGAGAGGATGACTGGGTTGGAAAATAAAGTGGTTCAGATGAATATGAACATAGAAGCTGGGTTTGGAAAAGTCACGGGAAGTCTGGACCAAATGTTTCAGTACATACAGTCATCTCATCATGGGCACTAGCAGCAGTATAATGCTCAGTCGCATTTTGCCGATCATCCTATGTATGGAGCACAGTTGTCCTTTGGAGGACCTACTGCAGCAGGACCATCAAGAATAAGACCATCTGGAGTTGGGCCATCTAGAGGAGTTCCGTCAATGCCACTTCATCAGCAGATGACTCCAGGTTCAATTATTCAGCCAGGTGTTTTGTATTCACAGCAACCATCCACTAGTCCGACAGGACTTTATTATCACTTCTCTAGACAGAGCCCTCCTTAGATTTTATCTTTGTGTTGCTATTTAGACATGATCCACAACAATTTTTTTTTGGTCTGTAATAATTAATCTAGGTTATTTGGATTTCATTAACTGTTAGTGTTTAGATTTCAATGAATTGATTAGACTTGATCCAATTGGTTAGATTTATTATCTCTAATGATGATCCGCATCTTATTTGTTGAAAATGGTTTTGATACGATAAATGTTTTTTTTTTTAAATTTGAGTTGATGTGATATTTATTTATAAAGAAAATATTTTTTGCTTAAAAAGAGATTAAATTTTAAAAAAGTTGATCCAATGAGCTTCTTATTTTGTTTGCCTAGAGTGAGTTACATGTGTGTTGTTTTCTCCTCTTCTACCTAAATTGGTTTTTGAAGATGACAAAGGGGGAGAAATTAGTGATGTTTTATTTGTTTTATTTAGGGGGAGTATTCTAAAACTGTATTTTAATCAAAAGGGAGAAATTTAAAAAATTGTGCTTTATTGAGTATTTTTAAATTATGTTTTATAAATCTTCATTATGATGCCTAAATGAGTTAAAGAACCCGTCCTTAGATTCAGGGGGAGTGTGGTTATATTTTATTTTAAAGAAAACATCAAAGTTAATTGTCATCATCAAAAAGGGGGAGATTGTTGATCCTAAGATTTTGATGAACAATTAAGTATTGATGTTTTGGTGGAACTAATGTTTGATCAAGTGTTTCAGTGATTTAAAGTTCCAGTAATGAAGATGTCAAATTGAATGGATGCTAAATGAATATATCAAGATGATGAAGAAGTATTAAGAGTTTGAAGAAATTAGAGAAAACAATTCAGGTAAATATTAACTCTTAATATCCCATTTAGGAACACACACATGTCACAAAATGAATTTGATCTTTTATATGTGTTTTTATTAAGTATGATTATTTTCTCCTATATGAATTGAAAAGAAATATTTTTGAATAACTAAAATGGAATATAAGAATATTAGTGGAGCTTATTTAAAGATAAAAATAGATAAAGAGGTGAAATCATAAACGAAAGTGTGTTAAAAACGAGATCAGAGAAGAGATTCAGAAGGAGGCAGTTGACTGAGGAGTCGACCGCAGAAAGAAGCTGAAATATCCTGAATCGAAGAGTCGACTGACAGGTCGACCGGTGAAAACAACTGAACTCTCTGAATCTACGAGTCGATCGAGCGGTCGACCGGTGAAAGCATGACAAACTCCCTGAATCTGCGAGTCGACCGAGTGGTCGACCTATTCTCGCTGCAGCGATGGTTTGGCTGCAAGCTGAGTTGGGCAGTCGACTGGGCAGTCGACCAAATGTGTTGTTTCAGGATATAGTTTGATCCGAGTTTAAATCCAAACGTAGCCATTTTTTGTTAGGATTTGAGAGAGATTTAAGGGATATTCTCTATATTTAAGATGTAATTCATATACTAATTAAATCCTTTTAATATGGTTCATTAAATATTAATGATTCTCAATTTGGTACTTGAAATAGATTCTATACTTATTTATTTTGATTGAGAAAAACTTTGGGGGTTTAATTGGAAGATTCGAAATATGTTTTTAAGTGAAATTGAACCTAAATGAAGTCCTTATGTTATAAGGAGTCTATAAGAGCTTTTAATTGTCATGACACTTATAAACTAGCCGTTAGAAGACTGATTACGTATTCCTTTAAATAGACCTGCGAATTTGATTAGAAAAGCTAATCATTCTATATCATTTTGAGAGAGCTTTTATAAGAGTTAGTTTTCTTCGATATTGTGAGGTTTTCTAAGAGTGATTCAGTGAATCAATTGCGATCTATTCTTGTTGATACCAGATTTGAAGCTATACTGTTTTAATCATTAATTCTATCGATTTAGGGTGAGATATTTCCATATTGTTTATTGTTTATTATTTTATTTTGGAAATTGATCTTAGAAATTATTCTTTCAAATAATTTCTTGAATCTGATTACGTGCTCCAATTTGCTACCCATATCTTGTTAAAATCAGATTTCTATATCTCATATATTTCTATCAATAGTTGGGATATTAATTGAGTTTTTATTTATATGGGGTGGTAGAAGCTCCGAGTGAGATTTATTACTTATCAATTTGTGAATTGGTGAGTTGTGACGGATTAAATATCACTGGGGATATTTAATCAAGGGTGGCTGAGTTTCAGTCTCTTCCTGTAAAGAGATTGAGGTAGTGATTCTTCTTGGATAAGAATTATGTTTTTTGAGTGATTTTGTAATGGTTCAATCCTTACTGTGTAAAAGGATATTTGGAGTGTTTTTGTGAGGTGTTGATTCTTGAGCCTTAGTGTTAAAAAGAATTAGGTTATTCTTTTAACCTATAAAAAGTAGAGGTTCTTCCTTAGCCTGAGAAAAAGAAATTGTAAAGGTTGATTCTGAGCCTGTAAAAGAATCGGTGTGCTGGTTTGGTTCCTACCTTTAAAGGGATCTTGGTTTTAGTGGGTGCGACCTCCGTAGAGCTCAGGGGATTGGATTAGCCAAGAGTAGGTTGGTGAACCAGTATAAATATTTTGCGTGCTGCAATATTTTTAGCTATTTTTGTTGTTTGGGTGTACACTTAGATTTACTATAATTCTACTGTGGTCTAAAGATAATAATTAATTTAGGCATAAAATTAATTATTTGATTTATTCAATTATATTCTGATAATATTTTTTAATTTCCTAATTCACCCCCCTCTTGGATATTCTACTGGGCCAACAGCCTTTACTGATATTGAATGTTGAAATTCTAGAACACCACATGGTGTGTTTTATTCTTGAACTTGATTTGATTGGGGGATGTTGAGGGGAAAATATTTCGGTTGATTAGGTGAATTGGGAACTCGCATGCCATTACTTCTTATTTGTTTGTTTGTGTTTTTTTTTTTTTCGTTTTTAGTATTAAAGTTAGTTAATTAGTAGAGAGAGTTTATTTTAGTGTTAGGGAATTTTTCTCGATAACTAACAAAATTCCAAGTTTGGGGGTATTTGATAGGTTGAAAATACCTATCTATTTCCAAACTGAATTTGGTAGTTTTTGTGTGTTTTTATAATGTTTTAAATTGTTTATATTCGTTTTTGTGTGAATTGGGTGCAGGGACATAAACGGTTGATAATCAAGCAAATCGGTAGGAAATCAGTGGAAAAACGTTGAAGAAGATCAAAGATCAAGAAATGCAGCCTTACCGCTGTAGTTGTGAGCCCCATCACTGCAGCGCCTGTGTTAAGGGCTACTGACCCTTGACCGTTGCAGTGATGGACTTCATCGCTGCAACAATGAAAGGGTCAGTAGCATTCTGCCCAGCCACCACTGTAGCAATGGTCCTCAACGCTGCAGCGATAGAAGGGTAGAACGCCTACTGATGAACCATTGTTGCAGCGATGCTTCCCATGGCTGCAACGAACAATCAGTTAGCTGGATTAGATATTTTATGATATTTTTCGGATATTTTCGTCCTTGTCTTGTATGTACCCTTCCTATCTTTGATTAAAACGTTTTTTACACTTGTTGAAGAGCCATAATTCAAACTTAGAAGATGAGAGCTCATTTGGAAGAAGGGGAAACGATTTCGGAAAGGTTTTTGCAGAAGTGGAACACTCCACTCTTCCGATTTGCTATTATATCTTTGTTTCCTTCTTTGTTTCTTAACTTTTTATATTGAATGATGAAATTATTCTCTTGTTTCAATGTTTATTTGGTTGTGATCATGGTTGGCTAAGTAAATATTATCTAGGGATTGATGTAGTTCATGTATATTCATGTTTGATTGAATATATGTTTCGTTAACGGTTGTTTATCTATATTCGATTGTGTTTACCATTTTATTACATCCATGGTATGATTTTTATGGTATTATGGTTGGTTTGAGTATACGGGGTTTGACACTCGGGGGAGATAACCTCGGATTCGGACTAGGGTTAAACACAATGGGACGATCTAATATTTTGGGAGATTATTAAAACGTGTGCAATTCGTGAGGTTGGGTCAAGACTCATATACTCGTTTAGACGTTAGGTAGGGATATAGGCATTGATACAAGTTACATATTCGCTTACTTTACACTCAGGAGAGGTAGTGAGCGAGTTTACGATACCTAGATTTTTGGATAGGTTGAACACCATTATTGTAAACTAAACGAAATCAAGCATGGATCAGTTAACGAAATTAATGCCTAGGTAATCCATTTTAATATAATTAATCCAACGTAGTTAGGTTTAATTAGTTTTTCAATTAAGCAATCACAAAATAATTCTTGAAACATCTATTAAGCTATGTCAATTACAGTACTTAACCAATCCTAAAACAAATCCCAGTGGATGACACTCGATCTTAGGATCCACTATATTAAAACTTGATCTCGTGTAAGAGAAAGATGTGGCGCTTCTCACAAAGAATTTTAGAAAAATGACTCAGCGCACATTCCGCGGGAAAAGAAACTTCAACATGAATAATGTGGAATGCTACAACTGTCACAAGACCGATCACTTTCAAACTGATTGTCCCGAACCGAAGAAGGATAAAGAAAAATATAAGAAGAAGAAAGAAAAGAAGAAAGGAAAGAAGAGCAATAAGAAGTCTCTAAAGGCTACTTGGGATGATACCAAATCAAGTAGCTCAAAAAAATTAGAAAGTGAAGAAATGTCCATGTTTCCATTGATCGCCACTGGTGGTAAGGTAACAAACTGTTCAAGTTCTTATCCTTTAGATTTTGATGAATTATTTTATGTTTATCAAGAACTTTTGCATGATTATAAAAACCGGTGTTCTAAAATAAATACCCTTCAAAGTTCAATTAATACATTAAATACAGAAGTAATGGACTACGAATCTGAAAACAATGAATTGAAATCCAAGATGTCGGATTTACATTCAATTGTTCTCAAATTCACTGGCGGTGAGAATAACTTGAAAATGCTTTTGGGAAGTGCACGTGGAATTTTTGATAAAGACAGTATTAGATTTCAGAAAAATCTTAAACAAAAACATTTTCAAAAATCCTTTTCTGAAACCAAGGATCTTGTTAAATGTTTTATATGTAATGTTGTGGGGCATACTATTCGTAAATGTTTTGCTAAAATATCTAAATGTAGACAAGTTTGGGTTCCAAAAAGAACTAAAATTGTCCCGACTAACAAGATCAGACCCACGTAAACTGGGTACCACTAAGGTTATTTTAAAAGCATTAATAAGCAAGGACAAATGGTTCCTAGATAGCGGTTGTTCTCGACACATGACGGGAGATAAATCGAAATTCACATCTTTGACACCTAAGGATGGAGGTCATGTGACTTTTGGAGACAACACAAAGGTTAAAATTATCGGTATAGGTAATATCGGTAATGGTACTACTATTATTATAGATGTATTACTAGTTGATGAGCTTAAACATAATTTGCTTAGTATTAGTCAACTATGTGACAAGGGCTATAATGTGATATTTGATCATGATAAGTGTATTATTAAGAATGGTCATGATAGTAGTATCTTATTAGTGGTATCACGTTTTGAGAATGTTTATACTTGCTCATATGATGATTTTACTTCTCAAAATCTATCTTGTTTGAATACTTTATCTGAAAATAGTTGGTTATGGCATAGGAGACTTGGGCATGTTGTATGAAGTTGATTTCTAAATTATCTAAGAAGAGTCTCGTACATGGCCTACCTAATTTGTAATTTGTGAAAGATAAAGTATGTGATGCATGTCAATTAGGCAAGTAGTCTAAATCATTATTTAAGAAAAAGATGTACAGGTCCACGTCTAGATGTCTTGAATTGTTTCGTCTTGATTTATTTGGACCAAATTCTGTTGCTAGCCTTGGTGGTGAGTTTTATGCCTTCGTAATTGTTGATGATTATTGTAGACTTACCTGGATAATTTTCCTTTCTAAGAAAAGTGAAGTTGCTCTTGTATTTGCTAAATTTTGTAAACGTGTTCAAAATGAGAAGCAATGTTCTATTACTAATATTCGTAGTGATAGAGGAAGAGAGTTTAAGAATGATGATAGTATTAGTTACTGTGATGAGCATGGTTATGCTTATAACTTCTCTACACCAAGATCACCAGAACAAAATGGTGTAGTGGAAAGGAAGAACAGGACACTTCAAAAAATGGCCAGACCAATGCTGAATGAAAATCGCTTACCAACCTACTTCTGGGCTGAAGCAGTAAGTACAGCTTGCTATGTGGTAAATTGGGTATTGATTTGGAAAGGTTTTAACAAAACCCCATATGAAATCTGGAATGGTAAGACTCCTAACATTTGCTCCTTTAAAGTATTTAGGTGTAAATGCTTTATTCTGAATGACAAGGATAATCTAGGTAAATTTGATGTTAAATCTGATTATGGGATTTTCCTTAGATATGCTACTAATAGTAAAGCTTATAGAGTTTACAATAAACATACATTAGTAGTTGAAAAATCTATGCATATTGTATTTGAGGAAGCTGATCAATTTTTGTCGAGAAACGTTTTGGATGATGATGATGAAGGTATTGCAAATAACCAAAACCATTGTGAAATTACAACTAAGGAATCTCAAAAAGAGAAGGAGGTTAAGAAAGAGGATTCGACGTTACCACGGGTTATAAAGACAGTACCGGGACATTCGGTAAAAGAAATAATCGGTAACTTCGAAAGAGGTGTAAGTACTCGTTCCTCTATTAGAAATAGAATTAATCTTGCTTTCTTATCTCAAATTGAGCCTAAAAATGTAAATGAGGCGCTAACTAATGAATCTTGGATTTTCGCAATGCAAGATGAGTTAGTTCAATTTGAGCGAAACAAAGTATGGTGTCTTGTTTCGAGACTAGATTTTCATCCTATTATTAGTAGCATAGGTCTATAAGCTAGAGGAAGGAATTGATTATGATGAAACCTATGCTCCTGTGTCTAGATTATAAGCTATTAGAATACTACTTGCTTTGCATGCTCACGTAATTTTAAGCTATATCAAATGGATGTTAAGAGTGCATTTCTAAATAGCTTTCTAGCGGAAGACGTTTTTGTGGAACAGCCTCCGGGATTTAAAAATGTGATAAATTTCCTGATCACGCATTTAAACTTCATAAGTCTTTGTATGGGCTCAAACGAGATCCTAGAGCTTGGTATGAGAGACTTAGCCAATATTTGATCGAAAATGGTTTTCGAAGGGGTATTTGTGATATAACACTATTTGTTAAGCAAACTGATTCTGATATCCTATTAGTACAAGTTTATGTTGATGACATTATTTTTGGATCTACTAGTGATGATCGTTGCCAAGAGTTTGCTAAGATAATGCAGGTTGAATTTGAAATGAGCACGATGGGAGAGCTGAATTTATTTCTTAGGTTTCAAATTAAGCAAACCAACGAGGGGATATTCATAAACCAAGCTAAATACATTAAGGAGCTATTAAAGAAATATAACTTGGATGGTGTTAAAGAATACAAAACTCCCATGGAAACGACTACAAAGATAGACAAAGATGATACAGGCAAAAGTGTTAATGAAAAAATGTATCGAGGTATGAGTGGTAGTTAATAGGTGTAAATTACCTATATATTTCCAAACCAAAATTGTTAGTTTTCGAGTACGTTTATTACGTTTTAAATATGTTTTAATATGTTTTTATTCTTTTTGTATTAAAATAGGTGTGTAGGGTGCAAAGGTATGAAATCGAAGTATAAACGATCAAATCGTATCGAGAACGGTCAGAGAATAGTGGAAAAACAAACAAGGAGGCAATATTGTAAAAGAAGCCCACTGCCGCGGCATCCAAACCTTTGCCGTGATGGTGAAGATGCAGAGTGCACCATTTCTTATTGAATGTCTACCGCCGCAGCGCTGAGATCCACGGCCGTGGCGGAGACAATACAGGATATCACCAAGTCCACTGCCTTCTCTACCGCCTAGGCGAACCTTAAACTGACATACTCCACCGCCGCGCCGATCAGCTCTACATAGTCTTAAGATATTTATTTAGATATTTTGCCTATTTAAACCCTTCTTCTCCTTCTCTCTTCCGGTAGAATCACCCCCAACCCCTTAGGCTATATTTTAGGGTGAGTTTGAGAGATTTTTGAGGGAGCGCTCTCAACCCGAGATGGAAGATGAAGAGGGAAACGATCGTTCGACAGTTCTAGCGCTAATTCTTCGGATGTAGGCTAAGTCACTCATTTATTCTCTATGTTTTCTTCATTTTGGTAGTTGTTGAGCATGTTTACGCCATTTTACATTGTATACATGGTTATGGCCATTGGCTAAACATAGGTTGTTTAGGGATTATTAATATAATTTATGAATACGTTGTTTAATTGAGTTTGTGTTTTGTTTGTGGATGTTCTTCATTATTTTGATTGTGTGTGCCATATTGTTTGTTTATCATGTTATGAGAATACAGGGTTTGACAAATCTCGGATTCAGACTAGAATAAACGAACTCCATGATCCAACAACCCGGTCGGGAGTTAGATTGTGGACAATCGATGACGTTGAGGTGAGACTCACGTGACCTAGAGTCGTTAAGATGTTGAGGGGGACTTCTTCGTTGACTTGAAGTCATGTATTCACCCGTCTTAAACTTGGGAGAGGTGGTGGTGGAGTTTTAGAATCGAGATTGTCAATAGGGTAAACACGACGTGACGATCCAATGACATGGTCAGGAATTGGATTGTGTGCAATCAATGACGTTAGGGCAAGACTCACGTGACCTAGGGTCATTAAGACATTGAAGGGGACTTCTTTGTTGACATGAAGTTGCGTTATATCCCCCGTCTTACACTCGGGAGAGGTGGCGGAGGAATTTTAGATACCGAGATTGTCAAATAGGTCGAACACCGTAAACATGATTAAATCGAGATCGAACACATATTTTTAAACAAATTAATCCCTAGGAAATTCTTTCCACTAAAACATATTAGTATATTAGTATAATTAATTTAGGTCATATTAGTATTAGTTTAATTAAATTAATTAATTTATTTTTAGCCTAGACAAAGTTAGGCCATGACAAATGCGGTACTCGATAGTAATGACACCAATCCTTGTGGATACGACAACCGGATCTTTCACGATCACACTATACTAAAACTTTGATCTCGTACACTTGCGAGGATCGAATCCTTCGCCGTACAAGTTTTTGGCGTCGTTACCAGGGATTGGTTGTTGTCATATTCAATTTTTGGCAACGTCCGTCAAGTTTTTGGCGCCATTGCCAGGGATTGGATTGAGTTACCGTTGATATTGTGAGTAAATAACTTGATTTTAATTTAGGCATTTTTTAGTGTTTATAATTTATTTATTTTGTAGTTCAGATTTTGTTTTCCTGCAGGATGCTTGAAGAGGTTAGATCGATAGGTACTCTTGCGTTCCTTTCATTGCAATATCTCGCTAGTCTTGAGGGCATGTGTCAGGCCGAGGAAATTAAACCACGCTCTTCTTGGGAGGTAACCCAAGGTAAAAAATAATTAGATCCATCTCCGTCGACTTGAAACGAATGTGAGATCCTCTTGCCTCCCAGGTATATGTCTAAACCCCTGTCTTTAATATCATGCTATATACTGTCATTGGGATCACTGATGAGTCTTTTTAGGCAATGCCTGTGTTAAGTTGGTGGTGATGTGTAGTATGTTTTAGTATGTATTTATGTTATTAGTTAAGTTTTATTGTTTTTATCGTGTGCATGCTTATTTAGGATTAGTTTGTTTAGTTTAGTTGTTGTTTTGTGCTAAGTTTTGATGTCATCTGGGCCTTTATCCGATGACGAGTCTGTCCCTTGATTGTTTATTGAGGTAAAGCGTAACGCTCATTCATGTGTGTTCTGTGTGCTTAACGTATCGTCTTAGTAAAAGTTATTATAGATCCTAAATGCACGGGCACGTAAACTCAATATAGCACTATCTTATTGATTTGAAACCGATTATCCTTCACTCAATTTCATGACAATAGGGATTCTAGAACTTGATTTGGGGGAAATTCGAGGCGAAATCCTAGGCGAGGTGGTTTAGGAGATATGATTTAGGCATTCATTTGATTGCTTGAGCCTTTTGAAGCCTACCATGCAATATTATTACTCCTCATTACCCTGTCGAAGCCAAAATACCAATTCAAAATTTGAACATATAAACAAATTCCCTGGCCAGTTGATTTTTGTCCAAACCTATTTCACCAAATTAAAGGCACATTTGAGTGAATCAAGTTAGCATTCATATATGCTACTTGATGTGAGTGGTTAGGTTTAGGATGAACTTCTAAATTGGTTTGGTATTCGAGTACTCACTTGTCGTATGTCGTTTATATTTTTGCACACCTCGAAAATTGTAGAAATTCGAATGAGTTTGGGGGTGTGTTACTTAATCATTTTTGCATATTCCTAAAATTTAAATATTCGAACGAGTTTGGGGTGTGTTATGAAAATAAAAATTACATTTCTTTTTAACATGACAATCGAGTATGACATTCTTAATTGTATTGTTTAGGGTTGTTTCAAAATTATCTATGGGGGTTCGAGTGTGAGTATGCCAGTGATGTGCCTTGGGTAACATTAAGTTAATGATGTTAACCCATTTTCTATTCAAATTTACTCTTGGCCATTTTCCCAAAACTGATCCAAGCCCTATTGTTCTTTTTGAACCTCCGAGCCTACATTAGTGGAGAATAGATCCCAGGTCAGGCGTATGGATTCCCTATACCTTAAAGGTTTTAGTCTTGAACTATATTGAGGGATAATCCCATCTAATCCATGGATAGTTGTATATTTGAGTTTAATCACACACACACTTAAACAGGATCTAGAATGGCGCTTAGTATTTTTAAACGTTGAAATTCTAGAACACCACATGGTGTGATTTATCCTTGAACTTGATTGGATTGGGGGCTAATGAGAGAAAAATTGTTCGGCCGGTAGATGATAATCAAAACCTACACATTTTTGCTTTTAGTGTTTTTTTATTTTTAGTTTTCAATTTCGTAATTAGTTTTTTATATTTTCTTGTATTGTGTGGGTGTTTAACTCGAGGACTAGAATAATTCTGAGTTTGGGGGTATTTGATAGGTGTAAATTACCTATATCTTTCTAAACCGAAATTGTTAGTTTTTGAGTACGTTTATTACGTTTTTAATATGTTTTTATTCTTTTTGTATTAAAACAGGTGGGTGGGGTGAAAATGTATGAAATGGGAGCATAAACGATCAAATCGTATTGAGAACGGTCAGAGAACGATGAAAAAACAAGCAAGGAGGCAATATTATGAAAGAAGCCCATCGTCGCGGCATCTAGACCTTCCCCGCGGCGGTGAAGATGCAAAGTGCACTAATTCTTGCTGAACGTCCACCACTGTGGCACTGAGATCCACGGCCGCAGCGGTGACAATGTAGGATGTCACCAAGTCCACCGCCACGGCAGTCATCTCTGCACAGTCTTAAGATAGTTATTTAGATATTTTGCCTATTTAAACCCTTCCTCTCCTCCTTTCTTCTGGTAGAATTACCCCCAACCCCTTAGGCTATATTTTAGGGTGACTTTGAGAGATTTTTTAGGGAACGCTCTCAACCCGAGGTGGAAAATGAAGAGGGAAGCGATCGTTCGACGGTTCTAGCGCCAATTCTTCGGATATAGGCTAAGTCACTCATTTCTTCTTTTTGTTTTCTTCATTTTGGTAGTTGTTGAGCATGTTTATGCCATTTTTCATTATATACATGGTTATGGCCATTGGCCAAACATAGGTTGTTTATTAATATAATTTATGAATATGTTGTTTAATTGAGTTTGTGTTTTCTTTGCGGATGTTCTTCATTATTTTGATTGTGTGTTCCATATTGTTTGTTTATCCTAGTATGAGAATGATGTTATGAGAATACAGGGTTTGACAAATCCCGGATTCGGACTAGAATAAACGAACGCCACGATCCAACATCCCTATTGGGAGTTGGATTGTGGACAATTGATGATGTTGGGGTGAGACTCACATGACCTAGAGTTGTTAAGACGTTGAGGGAGACTTCGTTGTTGACTCGAAGTCATGTATTCCCCCGTATTACACTCAAGAGAGGTGGCAATGGAGTTTTAGAACCGAGATTATCGATAGGGTAAATATGACGCGACGATCCAATGACCCGATCGGGAGTTGGATTATGTGCAATCAATGACGTTGGGGTATGTCTCATGCAACCTAGGGTCATTAAGACATTGAGGGGGACTTCTTCGTTGACACGAAGTTGCGTTATATCCTCTGTCTTACACTTGACAGAGGTGGTGTAGGAGTTTTAGATACCGAGATTGTCAAATAGGTTGAACACTGTAAACTTGAGTAAATCAAGATCGAACACGTATTTATAAACAAGTTAATCCCTAGGCAATTATTTCCCCTAAAACATATTAGTATATTAGTATAGTTAATTTATGTTATATTAGTATTAGTTTAATTAATTAAATACATTTATTTTTAGCCTAGATAAAGTTAAGTCATGATAAACGCGGTACTCGATAGTAACGACACCAATCCCTGTGGATACGGTAACCTGATCTTTCACGATCATACTATTCTAAAACTTTGACCTCGTACACTTGCGAGTAGTAAATATGCGAGGATCGCATCCTTCGCCATATAGTAGTCTATTATACTTAATTGCTAGTAGACCTGATATCATGTATAGTGTTCATTTATGTGCTAGATTTCAGTCTTGTCCTAAAGAATCGCACTTGACTGCGGTTAAGCGAATTTTTCGATATTTAAAAGGGACGACTAACCTAGGATTATGGTATCCTTGTGGGTGTGATTTTAGATTAATAAGTTACTCTGATGCTGATTTTTGCCAGTTGCAAAGTTGAGCGAAAAAGCACAAGTGGGCCATCTCATTTGTTAGGACATGCCTTGGTTTCTTGGTCAAGCAAGAAACAAAATTCGATAGCCTTATCTACTACTGAGGCTGAGTATATGGCAGCTGGTAACTGTTGTAGTCAAATTTTATATATTAAGCAACAATTAAATGATTTTGGAATCTGTATGGAGAAGGTCCCGATTTATTGTGATAATAAAAATGCTATTTATCTAATTAAGAATCCTACACAATACTCACGAACTAAGCACATAGAGATTAGACATCACTTTATTTGTGATCACATTTAGAAAAAGGACATTATTATTGAATATATTGAGACCTCTAACCAGCTAGCTGACATTTTTACCAAACCATTAGCAGAAGATCAGTTTGTGAAAATCATTCGCGATTTGGGTATAACTAGGCATAACGATGTATGCCTAGAGTAGTGTTTCTTTGTAGTCCCCCCTCCCCAATTTTTTTTGAGATGACAAAGGGGGAGAATTAGTGGATGTTTTAATGAATGTCTCAAGGGGGAGCTTGAATTATCTTGTTGAATATCTTAAGGGGGAGTTTAGTATATATTGAAATTTGTTCTTTGTTGAAAATCTTATGATTATCTTCATTACTTTGCTTTAACGAGTTAAAGAACCCGTCCTTGGATTTAGGGGGAGTGTGGTTATATTATTGTTTTGAAGAAAACATCAAAGTTAGTTGTCATCATAAAAAATGGGGAGATTGTTGATCCTAAGATTTTGATGGACAATTAAAGGTTTATGTTTTTGGTGGAACTAATGATGACAGAGATGATAGAAGATTAAGAGTTTGAAGAAATTAAAGAACCTAGGGAAAACAACTTAGGTTAAATTCTAACTCTTAATGTATTTCGGTTAGGATCACACACGACACAAAATATTTTTCAAAATTATGTGTGTTTTTATAAGATCCTAATTAGTTAAATTATTTGTTCCTATGTGTAATTGAAAAACAAATGTTTATAAATTGATTAAAATTGAACTTAAGTATTTAGTGGAGCTAACCGAGAAAAGAAATCAGTTAAAGGGGCGAAAATATCGATAAAATTGGATTTAAAATGAATACAGGAGAGGATTCCAACATCTTTCAGTCGACAGGTAAGTCGAACGGTGATTAATGAATGAAGTTGATGAATCTCTTGGGCGACAGGTTGGTCAACCTGAGCTTAAAATAAAATGTCTCTGAATCTCTAGGTCGACAGGTGAGTCGACTTGTGATCACAGAATGAACTCTCTGAATCTCTAAGTCGACAAATAGGTCAACTTATGAAACTCTCTGAATCGTCCAATAGACAGGTGATGGATGGGCAGTCGACCTATAGGTAAAGAGATTTTGTCTTGGCTACATCCTAAATTGGGCGGTCGACCGATAGGTCTTGGCCGATCAACAGATGGAGCTGTTTCCGGATTTATGGAATTTCGGATTTTATTCAAAAAGAAGTCGTTACTAGCCTTTTTATAGTTAAGATATGTGAGATATATTTGGGATCTTATATGTTTTGAGTTATTTAATTAATATTTAATTTTCCCTATAGATATGTTTCAAGTAATTTTGATATTTCTCAATTTGGTACATGTAATTCTTTCAATCTTATCTAATTGAGATTGAGTAAAAGTTTAAGGGACTTAATTGAATATTTTAAGAGATATTTTAACTGAATTATACCGAGAATGAATCATTATGATATAAAGGGTCTATTAGTGTAATTAAATATCATGATTTATGGGAACTAGCCGTTATAGGGCTTGTTTTAAGAGACTTTAAATAGACCTGAGGATTTCACATATAAAATAATAAAAAATTAAGAGAATCAAAATTATTCTGAGTTATTCAGCTCTCGTGCTTTCTAAAAGTAATCATACGGAGTGAATTGTAAGTTCTTTCTTAAGATTTGTTCTTGAGAAATATTTGTTGTGTATTATTACTACTATCGATTTGAAGTTTCATTCCTATTCTAATCATTATTTTTTTGGTGGAATCCTGGTGAGATCTTCCCAAATTACTTACTATTAATTGTTGCTTGATTATATTTATTATTTGGAATTCGATCTATAAAATTGTTTTCCAGATTTTTTATTAAAAATTATTTTTGAAACAATTTCTTGAGAAAATCTGATTACGTGCTTAATTGCTTGCCACCCATATTTATTTATCAGATTTTGAAATTCTTACTTTTCTATCACTAGTATCGGGACATTAATTGAGTTTGAATTTATCTAGGGTGGTAGAAGCTCCGAGTGAGAAAATTACTTATCAATTATTTGTAATTGGTAAGTTGAGTGTCAGATTAGATACGACTAGGAGGGTCTAATCAAGGGTAGCTGGTTTCAATCTCTTCCAGTAAAGAGATTGAGGTTTTGATCTTTGCCTAGAGTATAAAAAGATTAGGTGTTAATTCTTCCTTGATTGAATTTGTGAGTGAATTGTAACGGTTCAATCCTTACCGGGTAAAAGGATATTTGGAGCGTATTTGTGTGAGGTTTAATTCTTGAGCCTAAGGTTAAAAAAGAATTAGGTCGTGATTCTCCTTGTAATAAAATTAGGTTAATCTTCCGCTTGGTAAAAAGATAGAGGTTATTCCTTAGCCTATGAAAAGGAATTGTAAAAGTTGATTCTAAGCTTGTAAAAAGAATCTTTGTGAGGGTTTGGTTTCTACTTTTAAAGGAATCTTGAGTTTAGTGGGTGTGACTTTCCGCGGAGCTCGAGAGACTGGATTAGCCAAAAGTAGCTTGGTGAACCAATATTGATAGGTGTGATATACCTATATATTTCTAAATCGAATTAAGTTAGCTTTCAAGCGTTTATATAGTATTTTATTATGTTTTAAATAGTTTTCATATTTTTTGTATAAATCAGGTGTGTGGAGCAAAAATATAGGAAACTGGAGTGAAAATGATGAGATTGAACCAAAAGCAATCGAAGAACAGTGGAAAAAAAAAGCTCGGAGGCAAAATTGTGATACAGGCCCACTACCTAGGCGTCCAGACCACCGCCTAGATGGTGAAGATGCTAATAAAAGAACAAATGTTACTGATGGACCACCGCCTAGGTGGAAATCCAGCAGAGAAAACAAAAATAGGCTACTAACAGCCCACCGCCTAGGCGAAGAATTCTACCGCCTAGGCAGAAATCCAGTAGAAACTTTTCCACGTCCACTGCTATCTTCATCATCGTAGTGGTCACCAAACCGACCTACCTCTGCCTAGGCGGAAAATCCCTTCACCTAGGCGAAGAGCCTCTGCACAGCCTAGATATTTTTAGGATATTTTTTGAGATATTTTGCCTATAAATACCATTCCCTCTCCCCTCCTTGAAAAATCCCCTGGCCATTTGGGCACCTTAAGCTATATTTAGGCTAGGGTTTAGGAGTTTTAGAGGTGGAGCTCATATCCCGAAGTAGAGAAGAAGGCGAATCAATAGTTGAGTGTTCTTAGCGGTTTATCTTCGGACGAGGCTAAGTTCTTCGATTGTTTTTCCTTATTTATTTAACTTAGGATCATGTGAGCATGTTTAGCTTGTTATTTCATTGTAAATGTGGCTATGGCCATAGCTAAACATGGATTGTATAGGGATTAACACTTATTTATAAATACGTTGTTTGGATGATTTCAGTGTTGCGGTTATGTTTGTTCTTCATAGTTTGATTGTGTTTATCATGCTTGGTTAGATAAATGGAGAATACGAGGTTTTGACAAACCCCGGATTCAAATTAGGGTAAACAAACGCCACGATTCTATAACCCGGTCGGGGTTTAAATTGTGGACAATCGATGATGTTATGGCAAGACTCACGTGACCTAGGGTTGTTAAGATATTGAGGGGGACTTCTTCGTTGACTCAAAGTTGTGTTATATCCCCCATCTTACACTTGGGAGAGGTGGCGAGAGAGTTTTAGAACGGAGATTGTCGATAGGGTAAATACAATGCACGATCCAATGACCCGGTCGGGGTTTTGGATTGTGTGCAATCAATGACACTAGGCAAAACTCACGTGACCTAGGGTTGTTAAGATGTTAGGGGGGGGTTTCTTCGTTGACTTGAAGTCATGTATTCTCCCGTCTTACACTCGGGAGAGGTGGCGGTGGAATTTACATACCGAGATTGTCAAATAGGTCGAACACCGTAAATGTGAGTAAATCGAGATCGAACACGTATTTGTAAACACGTTAATCCCTAGGTAATTATTCACCCTAAAACATATTAGTATATTAGTGTAGTTAATTTAGGATATATTAGTATTAGTTTAATTAATTAAATACATTTGTTTTTCGCCTAGATAAAGTTAGGTCACGACAAAAAGGGTATTCGATAGTAACTACACCAATCCCTGTGGATATAATAACCCGATCTTAACGATCACACTATACTAAAACTTAGACCTCGTATACTTGCGAGTGTAAGTAGCGGCATATTTCTATGCACTACCAAGTATAAATTTATGTGTGCTGCGTTATTTATATTGTTTATATTTTGCTGTTTGGGTGTGCAACTAGTTGATAACACATAATCCGCTAATATAGATATTGAATCGCATTCTTATTCTAAAGATGGGATCCCTAGAATCTCTTTTTCACCGTTCATACTGTCTCAGGTGGAGGCCCTTTTCGATTAAGCGGTGATTCTCAAGTTTAACGCTGGTCGGACATCTCTACAAGACATCCAATCTTGTATTCGAGCTCAATGGAGTTTGGAGGGTCAATATACTATGGGGCTTATTGATTCTTGGACATTATTAATTTGTTTCATGGATGAAAAGGAATTGTGTTAGGTATTATCCCGCAAAGTTAATGTTATTAAGGGCTATTACTATAAAATTTGTCGGTGGAAAAAAGCATTCAACACAGAGGAATATGCGTCCATCCTTCCTACTTGGATTCAATTCCCCAACTTCCAGTTCATTATTTTGTCCCAAGTATTCTTCGATCTATTGCCTCGATGATTGGCCGCATTATTTCTATTGATTCAACTATGATGACTTTTACTTGACTTAGCGCAGTTAGAGTTTGTGTTGAAATAGATCTTTCAAAACCATTGCCTTCCAATGTGTGGATAGGCAAACAAAATGGCTTCATTCAAGATATGATTTATAAACAACTTCTTTCTCTTTGCTCACATTGTAATATTCAAGGTCATTCGATTGGGAGTTGTTGTCCGAAAAAATCCAATTATTCACAAGGAGACTTTACAAGAGAATCTTGTTCTTAATAATCAAGCTGTGGTTTCTCGTTTTTCTAGAAAACGTCGTAGTAAAATAGTTCATAATGGTCAAGTTATGTCTAGAACGGACCCTTCTTCATCTACTGTTTTACCCTTAGATCAGCCAACTCTTCTCCGAGAGAAAGATCCAGTGAGCTTACAAGATGTTCCCCTAGTCCCTTCCATTGTTCCTATAATTGTTCCGCAAGTTGCAGGTTTGGAGGATGGAGAAATTGCACAAGAAAATTCTAAAGTTCTTTATAATGTTGTTCAGTTCGCGAATTAAGAGGTTGTCGGGCATAATTCCCCTGTCCAAGGGGAAAAATCTGGTTTCCATGATGCCCATGATGTTCCCGTTCTCCAAGTTCTGTTTGAGGTGGACAGGAATTTGAATTCTCTTGTGGAGATTGATTCTTATTATGCTCAAGATGATTTATTGGCTCTTGAGGATACCGGTGTTGGCTATTCTACAGATACAACGATTTCTAAACTGGATTTGGAGGGATTCCAAATGGTTAGAAGGAAAAAAGGTAGAGGTAAATCTCTTGAGGTTGATGGTGTTATTTCCAGGGCCTCCGGAATGGTTACTCGTAAACAAGTAAGATTTAATAATGTCTGACAACTTTCTATTTTGGAACTGTAGGGGTATAGGTAATCCTAGTACCCTTGCGCATTTTAAAAAAATAGTAAAGTATTCTAAAATCTCTTTTGCAGGAGTCCTTGATTCGTGGATTGATGATTCTAATATGGGAAGAGTTAATAAATCAATAAGGCTTCATAATGCTGCTTCCAACCAATGGAAAGGCAGTAAAATTTGGATTTTGTGGAAAAATAATTTGGAGGTGCGTATTATTTGTTTGTATCAACAGTTTATTACTTGTTCAGTTTCTTGGTGAAACTTGGACTTTTTAATTGTTGTTTATGCTAGCTGCTCTCAGATTAAGAGACGTCTTATTTGGTTCGATCTTATTCAATTTACTTCTTCAGTCTCGATCCCAGTAATTTGGGGGTGGTGATTTTAATGTGGTCAGAAATGATACGGAGAAGATTGGTAGGCTTTGTCCATCTTGGGCTGCTATGCAAGAATTCAACTCGTGTATTAATCAAGTCCGGCTTGTTGATCCTCATTTTTCGGGATCGAGTTTCACCTTCTGCAATAACCGTCAAGGGCTTTCTCATCAATAATCCCACTTGGATAGAATATTGGTGTCTCCTGAAATGTGTAATTCCTATGGAGGGAAGATGGAACATTTGGAAAGGGTTAATTCAGATAATTGTCCTTTGGTCCTCCATTCATCATCGTTTGTTTATAATGGCCCTCGTCTTTTTCAATTCCAAAGAATGTGGACCCATCATGCGGGTTTTCTAGGTGTGGTTAAATCTGCGTGGAAATTTTCTCATCCTAATGCTTTAGTTCGATGTAGTTTGAACATTAAAGCGATGAGATTAGCCTTGAAGAATTGGAATTCTCATGTCTTTAGGAATATTTTTGTTGAATTAAATACTTGGAAGGATAAGGTTGAGGCCAATAATAATATTCTCCAATCCAATTGGGATTTTTTATGGCTGATTCATTGGCTCAAGCTACAACGACTTATAATGATTGTCTTTTGAAGGAAAAGATTTTTTGGAAACAAAAATCTAGAGAGCATTGGCTTGCGGAAGGTGATAGTAATTCCAAGTTTTTCCATACTTCTATTAATATGAGAAATTCGCATTTGTCTTTCCGAAATTTGTTATTAGGATGGTTTTTCCTTGGCAGACACAGCTTCTTTTCATGCGATAGCAGTGGATTATTTTTCCAATCTTTATAGTGCTAAGCATGTGTCATTTTCTTATTCAATTTTTTTGCATATTCCCTTGGTTGTTACTTCAGCAGATAATTCTATGTTAAAGCAACCTTTTGAAGTAAAAGGGATCAAGAATTCCCTTTGGTTTGTTCTTGTTGATGGGGCGTCGGGATTGGACTAATTTTTCTCCGATTTTTTTCAAGCATCTTGGGAGATAGTCAAGTGGGATATTCTTGAAGCAACTAATAATTTTTTGATGGGAAAGAAGCTCCCTGAATCCTTTTCTAACACTCTCCTAGTGCTTATTCCGAAAAAATCTCAACCGACTTCTCTTAAAGACTTTAGGCCAATCAACTTATGCAATGTGTGCTATAAAATTTTCTCTACAGATTTGTCGATTCGTTTGGCAAATATTCTGCCCCACTTAATTTCCGACCAACAACACGGCTTTGTAAAAGGTCGTTCTATTTCAGAAGCAATTGGGCTGGCTTCGGAGCTAATCAAGGATCTCGGAAAAGATGTTCGAGATCGTAATGTGATGATCAAAATCGACATGATGAAAGCATATGACTATTTAGATTGGTCCTTTTTAGTGGAGGTTCTTAGGATATTTGGTTTTTGCTCGGCGTTTATCAAAGCGATGAGTAGTTGTTTCCAATTTTCCTCTTTTTCGGTTGCTTTCCAAGGGGTCTATAAGGGTTGGTTTCAAGCATGTAGAGGCCTCAGACAATGGGATCCAATATCCCCTCTGCTATTTATTCTTGCTCAAGAAGTTCTTAGTAGGGGTATATTCAAAGCTATGAGGTTGGTCACATTCATCCTTTTGTGACAAGAAAAGACTACTCGTTAATTTCTTACCTAATGTTTGTCGATGATACTCTCATATTCTATAGTGGTGGTTTGAGTAGTTTGAGAAATCCTATGCGGGTTTTAGAAGAATACCAGACTGTGTCAGGTCAATTAATTAGCTCGCACAAAAGTAATTTCTTTCTGCATGCAAACTGCCCTGTTGCGAGAAGGACTGCAATTCGTAATATCATGGGTTTTCTTCAGGGTTCTTTGCCTTATGTCTATCTTGGTGTTCCTTTAGCATACAATTATCTCAAAGCGAGGGATTTTGGTACATTAATTAATAAGGTTTCGAATAAAATCGAGGGATGGAAATCAAAGCTTTTATTAAGCGAGGGTAAACTTATCCTCCTGAAGCATGTGCTATCTTCCTTTCCTCTTCATTTGTTAGCTTCGACTTGCGTTCATAATAGTGTTCTTGATGAGTTGGAAAGATAATTTGCTAATTTCTTCTGAGGGTAGCATGATCTTGGTAACCGGAAACATTGGATCTCGTGGGAGAAAATATGTCAAGGTGTTAAAGGGGGGGTCTGGGTTTACGAAAACTCTGAGATATAAAACTTGCTTTATCTTTAAAACGTATTTGGTCCCTAGTGAATGGCAATTCATTGTGGGGTCGTTTTATGCATTAATTCAGCGTGGTGTGCAATAGCTGGGGATGATCATGTTCGGGGTTCTTTGGGTTTCCTTCTTTCAAGGTTATAGGGTCACAAGCTTCCTTTGAAAATTAAAATATTCTTATGGAAGCTTATGTAGAAACGTGTCGTGGTGGACTCAATATTAATGCAAATGGGTATCAATTTTGCTTCGGGCTATCATTGTTGTGCAATCCAGAAATAAGAAATTCTGCATAAACTTTTTGTGGAGAGCGAGGTGGCGATTAAAATTTGGCAAACTTTCAGTGTCTTTTTTAATATTCCTTGTTTGGATCAACCTCTGTTACATAGGCTCAATCTTTGGTGGACTAGGTTGAGAAGTGACTCTCAATTCCATAATTTGGGAGTATTGGTCCCATCCTTAATCTGCTGGGAGATTTGGTTGAGTCGGAATAGAGCTATTCATGACAAGGTGGCTATATCACATGTTTGGGTTGTGTTTAAAGTGCAATCTTGGCTCTCTACTTTTAATCTTCGGGTTCTGGCAATGAGTTCTTCTTTCGCTTTTGGGATCCATTCTCTTTCGTTGTTGGGATGTCCTTTGAGAGCTATCCACGTTCGTCGTCTGATCCCTTGTGTTTGGAAACATCCTCCAGAGGGTTACTTCAAGCTTAATAAAGATGGAGCTTTTAAAAGATCCACTTTACTTGCTTCTTTGGGGGGGGGGGGGGGGGGGGAGAGGGTTATTCGAGATTTCAGAGGTAAGATGCTTTTTCCATTCACTTCTTCTCTTTGGGTTTCCATCCGCTTCATGTGGAAAATGATTCGCTGGCGCTTGTGCACGCTATAAAAAAATATTGTGCTATTTGGTCGGTGTTGGTTCTTTGGCATACCATTATATTTTATCATTTATCTTTTGATATTTCCATTTCCCACGTCTATTGTGAATGTAATTTTGTGGTGGACTATCTAGCCAATGTCACTGCTTCTAGGAGTGTTGTTTTCTATCATTCCGAGAGTTTCTTACCTCTTTCCGTTTGTTTGCTCTTACTGGAGAATTGACAGAGACTTCCTCGTCTCAGGATGTAATTTTATTTTATTTTAATAATAATATGCCTTAGGGGCTCTTTCTTTTTTTCTTTTGTTTAAAAAAAAATAAAATTATGAGAATTTTGAGGTTAACCCGAAACTTTTACTTGATTGCACCTCCTTGATTCCTGAATAATAGACAAAAATCAATTACATTCACTAACTTATAAAAATATTTTAATAGCAATAACCACAATATTCTAATTTCAAATTGAACATTAATACCAAACACCAAACTATCCCAATTAAATACAATTCCTATTGAGCAATGTTATCTTATGAACATTAATTATATTTGCATGTTTTTAAGTTTATATAACAAAATTATTCCCAACGTTTTGTTGTTATTTTTTTATTTATTTTAAAAACATAATTAATTTCAAATTAAACTAATACAAAGAATAAAAACACTAAAAATACCTTGCCTTAGTATTTCTGTTAGCCCAATGAAAATTTTGAACAAAAATCTGAGATAGAATAAAATAAAGATCCAAAGATAAATCTAAGAACAAAATAAAAATCTTAGAATATAATATAAAACCAAATTGGAAAAGTAAAAAACAAAAAGACAAACAGAATTAAGAAAAAAAAAACAGTTAGGAGTGAAAAAACACAAAAGAAAAAGTATTAAAAAAAAAAAACAGAATACAAAAATAGGAAGGGAAAAAAAAAGGACCGCCGAAAATATAAACTCAAATTATAACAAAACAAATTCTAATTTTTGCACACTACCAACACCAACGAAGAAAAAAAAAAGAGAAAAAATGAAGAAAAAAAAAAGGAACAGTAAAAAAAATTAGAATTAAAAAAGAAAAAAGACAAAATAGTTAGTTTTAAGTTCCAAATTTTAGGCTAGAATTCAAAAATTGAAAACTTTTTGCAAATTGATTTAATGAGAGCTTATCAAGTTTCATTAACACTTCTAATTAATCCAAAATCTTACCGAGTGTTAAAAAATAGCGGAATAGTCAAATTACTAAAAATGGCAGCTTGCCAAATGACACAAAGCTAAGACATTTACAGAGAAAAAATATATAGACTCAAAGAAAATAAAATAAAATATCATTGCATCTATCATACTAATTGAACTCATTCAAGAAAATACTAATTGAATAATTTCAGTAGTCAACGGGAAAATACTAATCAAAATAACACCACAAAACATTATAAAAATAAACCAAAGAGAATCAAACTGCAAAAGACAAAATTCCAATACGAAAGAAAGCCTGGGGAGAGTTATGTTACCTGCGTTGTCACTTAGAACAAGAGCAATAACCATAGCAAAAGATTTTTCGAGACCACTGATGGTGGTGGTGTTGGATGTGGCCGTTCTCGTGAGCATGGAGATAAAGGCATGATGGAGTTTGAGAAAGGAAGAGAGAGGAATCAAAATGAGTGAATCACGATGGGAAGGCAAATGTAATTTGGGAGAGAGAAAATCGTGATGAACTAAGCCAGCTGACAACATAAAGAATACAAAAACTTATTTTAGGATAGCAAACAAATTCATGAAACAATTAAAGGATACCTTAATTCTAAAATTACACTACTAAATAGAAAAAAAAAAAAAGAAAAAAAAAAAGGCATATTTATTAGATACACAGGACATACATGCTAGCGATAAAGTAAAAGTGAGGAAAAATTTTGCCATTCTAAACTATAATACAACAACTTTAAGCAATTTAAGCAAAAACATAAACTAAAAAAAATATAAATCTAAAATTAGAAATAGGATAAAAATCAGGAATAAACTCTTCATTTTTATCAAATAATTATAAACAGAATATAAATTAAGAAACGAAAAATAGAAAATAAATCTTTACTTTCATTGTGAGAATGGCAAAGACGGTGACCAATGATATAACAAATTAAGTCTAATTTAAATCATAGATTTATGTTCTGAGATTTAAGTTTGACTCCCCGAAAACTCAGAAAAAAAAAATCGACAACAAACATGAAATATGTAATAAAAAAGGATTATGTTACCAGATTTGAAAAAGGCATTCAAGCAAAATAATAGAAAGGGGAACTTACATTGTTAAGAAAACAATTGGCCAACTAACAAAATAAAAAGATGTAAAATTCCAAAACTTGATTTATTGTCGATATTCACCTGAAAGATGTATAATTCTGTCATGCGTTACCCCTACCACAATTTGCCAAAGGTAGCATTATACATATTTGTATTTGTTAATTGCAAAAAATTCTAAAAAATGGGGAATGAATAAAACCTAAAATTCTTTCCCTAACTTTGAAGAATCTTTAGGGATTAGGTCAAATTTGAAGGAGACGATGGGATAAGAATGAAGAAAAAAAGTAGATCAGTAGCGCAAGAGATCGACCGATCTCAATCGCAACTCTTGCCCAAATCGCAGATCTTATCCAACTCTTCTTGCAATATTTTATTTGGGTGAGAGAAACCTCAGCGACAGAGAGAGAGCATATTTATCTCTATGAGCGAAGAAAGGGCAAACCTATAGCGAGGGAAAGGGGGGAGAACATGTGCTGGTGGTTTCACTATTGATGCCAAGGTGGTGGTGCTGGTAGGTTAACGATGGTGGAGAGACGGATCGTTACCACCCTGGTGTGTAGCAATAAAGAGTAATATTGGGCTGTTCTTGGGATGGGAGGTAGAGAGACAGTAAGAGATACAAAACCAAGAGATCGTACCTATGTTATAGTAAGCATTGAAAATGAAACACAAATGAATTATTCGAAATATACTAAACATGCCTGACCTAACACGGATCTAGAATCAACAAATTCCTAATATACAAAAAAAGAAGAACAATCGAATAAATTACTAACATATAGATCTAATACCTTAAGGGCCTTAGGTGGAATGTCTGAGCCCAAACGCTACCTTTTCCTCGACCACCCATCCATGCATGTGTGTGGAAACCCAGTCACGTTCCAGCTCCATGATCCAAGTGTCTCACACATAAAAACTAAAGGAAAACAAATAAAAAATAAAAGGAGAATTGCAGAAAGGATTAACAAACAGAGAACGCGTTTCTAATAGAGAATAGCGATGTGCTTGAAGCCAACATACTAACCCTAATCTAACATAATACTCTTTAAAGAGCAATAAAGAAGGCTTCAACCCTAATCCAACATAATAACCCTAATCTAACATAATACTCATTAAAGAGCAATAAAGAAAGGGCTTGAGCAGGTATGGGATCTATATGTCATATTTGGGAATAGGGGGCATTTAATGAGGAGAAATTCGAAGTGGGTCGAATCTTTTTCATGTGTCCCTTGCCACCAGACACGTGCCATGGACATGGAATTACAAAGACCTACTATGCCCAAATAGACTACTACACCCAAATAAACTACTACCTTGAGCATTATCGCTCCCGAACGGACAGACTCTTAACACCAAAAAACTAGAAAACTAGCAGAACCCCTAGACGCGCCAATACCGTCATCCTACTTGAGGAAATTTCTAATGGTTTCTTCCTATTTAGGAAAAATCCATGCACATTTTCCTATTACTCTATATCCTACTAAATCCACAATATTGATAGGAACAGGTCGAGATTTAGGGAAGACTTACCAAACAAGTTTTCCATCACCTATAAATACTACAAAAACAAAATCTAACTAGGTATATATATTTTTCCTAGCCAACAATTTATCAAACTTCTTTGAGAACATACTACTGATTATCACGCTAGAGGTACAATACCAGTAGACCCACCTGTGATGCATTGTTTTGCACGAACCAAAGCTAGGAAGATCAATCTAATCGTACTTAAAGTTATATTTCTGACGAACTAGATTTTAACTTCATTAGTTTACAAGACCAAAACATTAAATAAAAATAAACACATAATCTAGTACAAACACAACTACCATACAATAAAATTTGGAAATAAAGTTGGTTAATCAAACGAGCGAGTCAACAAACTTTTGTGCTCTCATATCTCCAATGGCACTCAAATACTCCAAAAATAAATCATCAGGACATTCGTCAAACTCATTTGTATCAAACAAATAGTCCCAACCTTTTGACGCCATTGAAACGTTAATACCCAAAAAAATTAGGGAATCTTATTGAGAGTCCCAAGACTCAAAAAATCACTTTCTAAAGACCAAGTCATGTGTTAAAAAATCATTGTTACAGGACCCTGTATAGTGATGGTTTTATAGAATGGTACATTTCACCAAATTTCCCGAAAATTTATACTTTTGAAAAAATGTTTTGTAAATTAATATATTTTGGGATTATTTTGTATATTATTGAAATTTTAGGGTTCAATAAATATTTAATAACTAAGGGTCCAAAGTGAGATTTTGGTCAAACTTTAGGGGCACAAAGTGTATTTATTGTAATGATTGTCATGCGCTTAGATGTGTTTAGGTGTCACGACAATGAGAATGGTGTCATACACCCATTATGCCAACAAAAAAGGAGAAAAATAAGATAAAGATAAAAAAATAAAAAATAAAAAAATTACTTATATATTATCATTTATATAGAGAGAGATTTGGGAAAGGGAGTAGACACACAAACAAGGCATAGGAACTAAAGGCAGAAGAAAATGAAATAGAAATAAGAAAAGGAAAAGAAGAAAAATATGCCAATTAGTAATTGCAAATTTCAGGTAGAATTTTTAATCTCTTTAATATTTGTATTTAGTCTTTCCATTTATTGTGTTGTTCATGCTATAGTTATTATTAGTTATAATCGTTGATTTTCATAAAATATTTACGATATGTTTTATGTGGAAATTATGTAAAATACATGCCTATATCTTAAAGGGGGCAAAAATTCAACTAAGTTTTGGCTGACAACCCCACAATTTTTATTGCAATGTCACTAAAAATAGAACTGTTTCATAAATTATAAATGGATTTAGATTTAATTTTTTTTGTAATGTTGTAAAATTGATTCAATAAATTGACAATATAATCCTCTTCCTAGTTTGTAAAATTTCTCAAATTCATGGGTAATAAAATATTCATTATTTTTAATTTTAATTCTCTTTCAGAGAAATCGCTTAGCAGCCTAGAAAAATCGGGCCGTTATAATCGATATCAGATCATAATTTATGATCATCCTAGACTTTTGTTATGGTACCCATTACTCTTAATAAATTGAGTAATATTAAAAATAATAATAATTGTAGTATAATTTATAAATTTTGCTTAATATTTATTAACAGTTATATACTTACGTTAATTTTTACTTTTGAGCCTAAATGATATTTTAAAAGTTTAAGTGGGGATTTTATGTAATATTTTTATATATATGTTCCGTACGTATTCAACTCATTATGTTACATGAATGAATATTGAACTTTTGAGACATATTTATATGTTTTGAGATATATTTATGTGTTTTGAGATGTATTTATGTGATGACAATTAGATCTATTATTTTGAATTAACAACAACTATATATTTGATTATTTTTAGAGAATCCATCATTTAAAGTATTGGTTTGTCTTGTCATTTTACAACAAAGTTACAAGATTATGAAATTAAATTTGGATTAAAAAATGATATTGTGGATATTAGAATTGATAATTTTTTGTCTCACGGGACAGTTCACAAGGAAAAAGGGTGATCTGATTGGATGTGAGTAGGTTTTTATAAATATTGGATGTAATTGATCAATGTTGGTTATGGGATATGGCAATAGACTTGAAATGTCATGCCAAGTGAAAAATTATTGAGGTCGTGGACTTATTGGAATTGAGAGAGACTCAATCCAAGTGAGACTATCATGATATTTTAAAAATATATTTGTTGGTTATATATATACATATATATTTATTGCTATTTCTATCAGAGTTGCGCAATGGAAGTGTTTAGAAGTATAAGATTCTTTAACAATTAGTTATCTATGTTAGGAGTTGCCGACCAAAGTGCACCATGTTGTGTTCTGTTGAATAAAGTATGGGTCACCGCAAATGCGAAAGTAGTGACAAGTGGTATGAATTTTGGTAAGATGTGAATTGTTGGTGATTTTCGATTACGGGACCCTACACAGAGAACAGTTGTTCTAGAATTGAATGTTACTAACATGACCGTATGATTTTGAGTTATTATTGTTTTGAACAAAATTTTGAGGAAGAAATTTATTTAAGGGGGATAGATTGTAATATCCCGAAAATTTATATTTTTGAAAATAATATTTTGTAAATTAATATATTTTGGGATTATTAGGGGCACAAAGTATATTTATTGTAATGATTGTCATGCATTTAGATGTGTTTAGGTGTCACGACTATAAGAATGGTGTCATACACCCATTATGCCAACAAAAAAGGAAAAAAATAAGATAAAGATAAACAAATAATAATAATTACTTATATATTATCACACACTCACACACATATAGATAGATAGATAGATAGATAGATAGATAGAGATTTGGGAAGAGGAATAAACGCACAAACAAGGCAGATGAACTAAAGGCACAAGAAAATGAAAGAGAAATAAAAGAAAGAAAAGAAGAAAAATATGCCAATTAGTATTTGCAAATTTCAGGTAGAATTTTTATTCTCTTTAATATTTGTATTTAACCTTTCTATTTATTGGGTTGTTCATGATAAAGTTATTATTAAATATAATCGTTGATTTTCATAAAATACTTATAATAGGTTTTATGTGAAAATTATGTGAAATACATGCCTATGAGTTATTTGTGGACTGGTTGGATATATGTATTAAACGGGATAAAAATTCTACTGATCTTTGACTCACAACCTCATTATTTTTATTGCAGGGTCATTAAAAATGGAATTACGCCAGGAATTATAAATGGATTTAAATTTTATTTTTTTTTTGTAATATTTTTTATTTATTATTATTTTTGTAAAATTGATTCTATAAATTGACAATACAATCCTCGCCCTAATTTGTAAAATTTCTCAAATTTATGGTTAATAAAATATTTGTTATTTTTTATTTTTATTCTCTTTGGGAGAAATCGCATAGCGACCCTGAGAAACTGGCTATTACAGAAACTGCCAAGTTTTTCATCAATTTCGACAAGTATTTCACTATGGTATGCGTCTCACCTAGTAATTCTATGTAAATACCATTATTTATCACTTCCTCAATCAATGACTTAGAGTCACAGTAAGTTACGCACTAAAAATCCCATTTTTCTATAGCAAAAGAAAAGTATCATGAATGCTTCATACACTAGCATTTGTTTGATACATGGTTAAATTGTAGTCGTTACACAATTGCATCCCTGCAAAATAAACATACCAATTGTCTAATATATTTCTAATAAATCCTCCCAATCCAGTGACATTTCTACCAGATATTTAGGAGCTTAAATTCCCTAAGACGCTACCTGAAAAATAATCAACCATCAAATTAAGAAAGAAAATAAATAAATAAATAAAATATTCACCATTCTCTTCATCATATGTTTTGTTCATTATCTTTCGATATAAAGGAAAAATGGGGGTACTACTAAAGACTACTTGATGTTATAAAATAATGTTGCTAATTGTTAATTAAAGTGACAAAGAAAAATGTTAGACTCGTTCTATTTATAAAAAAATTATGGCATGAAATGGGAAGGCTGAAGGCGCAGAAATGAAGAGAGAAAATAGAGGGAAAGTGGTTGGTGGGGAGTGTGTCGTGGAAAAATGGTTGGGTGCAAAAATTTCCCCATATATACATAAAACCATGCAAAACAATCCATCCACATCACATTCTTATTGCTTTCTCAATCTCAAAACCATTAAAGAAATTAGTTCAAATAGCAAGTGAGTCCGGAACCAATAAAGGTAAGTGTAAGGTAAAGAACATATGAAGATCCATTTCATAGGGGAGGATTTTGAGACAAGGGACAATGTTAAGTATCAAAATAAGATAGATACTTGGTATGACATTCATATACCTTGGGAAAAAGTCATGATTTGGAGCGAAGATAAGCTTTGGCGCCTACTATTATGCCTGGATTACGTAGATAAGATGTGTAACCCTAGTTGTTTGCACAATACATAGAATGTTGTTTTCTCAAAACTTGCTCCTGAAAACACTTGATGTCTCTAGGGAATGGCTGAATCCTATCACTGAAAAACAAGCTTTTTTATTTCTTGGTAATCTTTTCAAAGACATTGTCCAATTGGTTAATATCTTTATCACAAGATGTACAACTATACCCCATGGGGCTAGGATAGTGAAGAGATAACGAATTATGATGACTAATGCTATTGTAACATTCTCAATTTTAGAAATTAGAATTATAAAGTTGTGAAAGCAATTAAATAAAAGCTTTGGTACAATAAAAATTCTGTAGTGAAAATCCCAAAAACTAGGTGCCAAATTAATGGAATTAACTTAAAATTAAATAATCCAATGGTCCACCATGGTTTGGGCACATGATTTTTGGCCTAAAGTGTACATTTGGACCACTTAATACAATAAAAGATTCAAAAATTGATAGATTATAAAAAAAACCCAATATAAATAGTTAGAGCCTAAGTTATATTAGAAAAGTCCAAAATTAGTTTTGAGATAACCAGTACCCAAGTTAAAATCCATACCCACTAACTTAAGTATTTGTATCCATAACTCATGGCCAAAGAACCTACCCATATTAACAAAAAAAAAAAAATGAAATCTCAAGACTTCACGTGAAAGGGAAAGAACCAAGACAAAATCCCTTTGCCTTCTCCTTCAACCTCTATCAACATGTACCTCCATGGTAGAAAGAAGTTCTAGGCAAAACTACCTAAAAAAACTTACATGAAAACCAACAAAGTCCATGGAATTAAGACAAGATAGAGCCTATATGAACCATATTGTTGCAACCATGGAAAACTAGAGAAGAAGAAGTGAAGAAAATAAGAGAAGAAGAAAGGGGAAGAGAATAGTTGAGAGAGAGAAAGGGAAAAAAAGGGTCTGGGGAGATTTAAAGAAAGAAATTTGAGAGAATCTATAGCTGAAATCAAGTCTTGGTGGAGTATTAAGCTCATATTTAGTAAGGTCCTAAACTTAGAAATTTTTATTAAGAGTTCTAGCATGAAGTTTTATACTTCTAAAGGTTAAGATGTAAAGCATATATGAACTAAACCTAGTAAAATTTGGATTAGGTCATGTATGAGTTTGTTAGGTTAAATTAAACATGATATTTGGGCCAAATCACCATGCATAAAAGTGGATTTTATTTTATTTTTTTTTAAATTTGGTTTAGAATTTTAACTTTGTTAAATTTTATTTTGCGAGAAAATCTGAGAAAATTATGATGTAAATGAACCTTAAATGAATTTGAAAGTTTGTAAATTGGTTTGGGATGAACTCTAGGCCTTAGGAAAGTTAAAATCATTGTTTAGGGGTATTGGATATCAAAAAGAATTGTAAAACTGAATCTGAAAATTTCAAATTCTATTTTCGGTTCATCTGAACAACCTGTCTTCAAAAATTCATAAGAATTTGTAGAAAAATTAGACAAATATAAAACTTGTTAAAAATGAAACTAGACTTGATGAGGATCATTTTAAGTTATTATATTCTATGTTTTAAACTTTATATAGTACCATTATAGACCCCGAAATGTAGCTGAATATAAACCCATAAGATTTTGGCAACTTTGTTTACTAAACTTCGAAAAATCATAACTAAATGTAGAAAAATCAAAAGCTGGTGATTCAAAGTGAGTTTTAATTATTGCGAAGTCTAAGTTTTATAGAAAAATATGAAAACAACAGGAAAAGATTTTCAACTATGTTAAAATGAGTGGGAAACCTGACTACTCACAGCAAATTGCTCTCATATAATTTAGAAACAATTTTTTTTTTTAATAAACTAAAAAATATAGGCATGCTCTCACAATGCATCATATCCCCCTAAGAAATAATAGGATATTAAGGTTACATGCATAAATTGATGATGTTAATAAAATGATGTTTAATCTTTGCTTCCAGCAACTGGGTGAGTTGAAGTAAGGTGATTCGAGATTGCTAGGTGACCACCCGCATCTAGAGGTAGGAAATTCTATTCATTATTTTATATGTTTTTAGCATGCATTATATGTATGTATTCTTATGTGCTTATTTGTAAATTGTGTTTTCAAATGAAATTGGATTTATGTTAAAAAGTTGATTTTTAGGCAAATCAGGTAATATAAATGAAATACATACTTGTGTGTTAAATATATCTAACTGGGTGGTATTGTGACGATATCATGTGAAACTGAGAAGATTGGGTAATCGTAGAGCTGACCTTAAGTACAAATCCCCTAACTCGCGTAGGGGATACTTCAGGTTGCATAAGTATCTCACTGGATGGTATAGATTTCCAGTGGTACGATTCAGTCACCGGGTATCACAGTAATATATTTGTTGTGTATGTGTTTTAATTGTTCTACTTGAATTTTACAAGTGCATGTTTCATTATGATGTGTGTGCATTATATATTGTTTTATTTATAAAATTTCAGCCAGGATATTATGGTTCATATAATCACGTATATTCTATAAAAATTAGGAAAATGTAAGAAAATTGATGGATTTCGCTACTGAGCACGTTAAGCTCACCCCCATTTTTCCTCCCAGTCTCAGGTAGTACACAAGACAGTAAGTAGGAGTGAACTTCGGTTTGAAAGTACGCCATATCAAGTTTCTAGCTTTGGTGTATTTGGATCATTTTGGAAATTTATTGTCGCTATGGACCTTTTTATTCTAAGCATGACAAGTAATAATGGGCCATGTAGGACCCAAACATTTGGACTGTTGGTTCATTTGTAAACGTTATTAACTATGTGTCTAATGATGCTGCTAAAGGCTCTATAGATGATATAGAGGCCCAATCCAATAATTTAGTTAGTTTTTATTACAAGTTTCACCACGATATTATTAAGTGTTTAATTAATTAGTAACATCCGCTAGGCATACTTGGTAAGTGTAAAACAAATCGATGCTAGAAAGGAGCACACCTAGTAAGAAAAAGTAATTAAATAAAATTAAGCATCAAGGAATAAGAAAAATCACAATAGGGTTATCTGTTGACTACTTAAGTTGGCTATCTCGTGGCTTGATTCACGACCCTAGGGTTTGGGGTGTGACATATTTCCTTTTTGGTTTAGAGCCAAGGTTTTAAGAAGCCTTGGGACTTTAAAAATTAAATGTAACATCATTAATAGACACTAACAAGTTTTCCTTACAGTCCAGAAACTAGCCACCATGAAAGAACACCCATGCCGAGGCTGCCAATACCCCAGCTGGAAATACAAATGTTGGAGAGAATCAAAATTTCATGGCATCCATGTATGAGGCATTTTGAGGAATGATCACTTATACTTGGGAGAATTATGGGGCAAACAATGAAAGATGGAAATGCCTAAGGAAATTCCCAAGGTTGTCAATTGAGTCCTTCTAAGGTGGCCTAGATGTCATCAAGGTTGAGTGTTGGATAAGGACTATAGGTCATCATTTTGATCTACTCTAGATACCAACAGTTTACCTAGTCGAGTTTGCAGCCACTAAACTCGAAAGTGAAATAGAATTTTGGTGAGAGTGAACCAAGTGGAGCTATGACACTACTAATATGACTTGGGAGAGGTTTTGTGATTTATTCTATGAAAATTTATTTCCCCAGTCATTGAAAGAATAAAAGATACTGGAATTTTTCAAACTTACCCAAGGAGACATGACAGTGTTAGAGTAAGAGGTTAAATTCTCTAAGTTGTCTCGATTTGCACTGGGAGCTATGTCCAATGAGATAGAGAGGTCTGTGAAATTCGAGATAAGACTCTAACACAATATCCATAGACAAGTTGTGGCGGTTGGTGCTCGTACCTACTCTCAGTTGGTGGCAACAGTACTTAGGGTGGAGCAAGATTATTTTTTTTTATCTAAAAAGGATTGGGCGTAAGAAGAACAGAAGTATAAGTTCTTGGAAGATGACTCATAAGAACTAGAACCATGGTAAAAGTCAAGGCATTACTGGAAACACCAGTGGCAGTGACGGCGGGAGTAGCTCATCTAGTAGTGGACATTTTGGACCTTATACCTACTACGTGTGTGGACAACTGGGACATGTAAAGAAGAATTGCCTAATTCGTCAGCAACAACTGTAGCACCGATCCAGAAACCTCCAGGACTCTAGCCAAAGCAATCAGGTGAGACCTACACAGTCTCAACAGTTTGTGCCAATTTATCCACCATAAAATTATTAGACATATGATTATCAACCACAATATCAGTACCATCCTTAGTCTCCACCGTACTACAGCCACCCACAACCACATCTCACTGGAATACACCACAATGAGGACATGGCAATCGAGGAAGAGGCATATAGGAAGAGAAAAGGCTCGAGTCCAGAGTTACGATATTAGAAAGGGAGGTACCAAGGCACAGGGTAGTCATGTTGTGGTTGATGGTATGCTTCTTATCTCTCACTCATGGACTCGTGTATTATTTGATAAGAGTATATCGTACTTATTTATGTCTATTTTATTTGCCTCATTATTTAGCTTGAGTGTTGGAAATTTTGATACACCTTTATGTGTAAATACTACACTTGGAGATTATGTGGATCATACTTCAATTTGTCAAAGATGTCGAATCACTATAGCATACATGAAGTTCTTCCCTAACTCGATAGTTTTACCCATAGAGCGGTTTGATGTTATCCTGGTTATGGACTGGTTATCTAAATACAAAACTATAGTGGATTGTTAACTACGAAGAGTAACACTGTATCCGGATGATAGTACTACGGTCTTATACCAAGGAAAGTCAAGTCACTCAGCCCCTAGCCTGCTGTTAAAGGTTTGTTTTGGTAGGAGAAATAGAAAGGCACTAATCCTGTATACAGAATTGGACAATGAAGTGCATAGAACAAATCGACTTATGAATCTCTCGACAGTAAATGAATACTCAGGTGTATTCCCAGAAGAATTGTCAGGGTTACCAATAGACAGGGAGAGTTCTGTATTGACCTCTACCCAAGTACTATGCCAATTTCAGTTACTCCTTATCAAATAGAAATATGATGGGACATTAAGACTTTGTGTTGACTATTGGTAACTTAACAGAGTTACGGTGAAGAACAAATACCCTTTACCTAGAATCGATGAGTTGTTTGATCAGTTAGGAGGATCTCAGTTCTTTTCCATGGTTGACTTGAGATCAGGATATCATCAATTGAAGATCCGGGAGGAAGACATTCCTAAGACAGCTTTCCAAACACGTTATGGACACTTTAAGTTCCTAGCCATGCCTTTTGGACTAACGAATGCTTTGACAACATTTATGGACTTGATGAACTGGATCTTTCAACCTTACCTGGATCAGTTTATCATGGTGTTTATTGATGAAATTTTGATTTACTCTAAGACACAAGAAGAGAATGAGGCATATCTGTGGATTCCTTTGCAAACACACCGTGACCACTAGCTTTATGCAAAGTTTGAAAAATGTGAATTCTGGTTAATGGAAGTGAAGTTCCTTGGCATGTTATTTATCACCAAGGAATTTTAGTTGATCCATCTAAGATTGAATCCATCTTGGATTGGCCGAGACCTAGGAATGTGACGGAAGTTCAAAGTTTCCTAGGATTAGCTGGATCAGTGCCTTACCTATGACCAAACTCACCATGAAGGATGTTAAGTTTGAATGGAGTAATGAATGCGAAGCAGCATTTCAAGAACTAAATGACAGATTGACAAGTGCTTCAGTCTTGATCATTCTCGACCCAAATGAACCATATTAAGTTTATATTGATACTTCAGGGAAAGGGTTAGGATGTGTTCTGATGCAGCATGAAAGAGTTGTCGCTTATGCCTCTAGACAGCTTAAACCTCATGAACAAAATTATACAACCCATGATTTAGAGCTAGTAGTGGTAATATTTACCTTGAAGATATGGGGATGTTATCTTTACGGCGCAACATTCCCGATTTTCTCAGATCATAAAAGTGTAAAATATTTGTTCACACAAATAGAGTTGAATTTAAGGAAAATGAGATAGATAGAATATATGGAGGATTACGATTTCACCTTGTAATATCATTCTGGAAAGGCCAATGTGGTAGCAAATGATTTAAGTCACAAGTATCAAGGCATTATAGTGAGTTTGGCTTTAGTGGATTGGAAGACATCGGTACTATTTATACATTACAGTCTTTAATACACCTAGAATTATAACTAAGCCTTCATCTACAATGCCATTGCTACCCCATCACTCATGCAGATCATTACGGAGAATCAGTACCAAGACGATACACTTTGTAAATTGTAGAGAAGAATCCAGAATGGAAAATATTTTGAGGGATGGGAAATTTATTAGGATGGATCTTTCCATTTCAAAAAGATAATAATTGTTCCAGATAATCAACAGCTAAAGCAAGCTATATTGGATGAAGCAAACAAGACCTGTTTCATCTCGACAGTGACAAGATGTATCAAGATATGAAGAGACAGTATTGGTAGAGTAGAATAAAGAATATTGTAGCTCAGTATGTCACTCAATGTTTGACTTGTTAGCAAGTTAAGCTGAACATCAACGGCTAAAGGAAGCCCCACAACCACTACCTATCCCTGAGTAGAAGTGGAACCATGTCCCTATGGATCTTGTGATAGGATTACCAAGAACTCCTAAAGGATTTGATGCTATATGGGTAATAGTGGATTGGTTGACAAAAGTAGCTCACTTCATACCGGTCAAGACAAGCTATTTCTTCAAGAGGTTAAGCAAGCTTTATCGGATTGTGAAATTACTTGAGGTTGTGCTATCAATCATTTCTGATTGAGATTCTCAATTCATAGCCAAGTTTTGGAAGAGATTCCAGAAAGCCCTTAGCACATAGCTCCAGTTCAGCATTGCATTTCATCCCCAAACTAATGGGCAATCTGAGAGAGTAATTTAGATCTTGGAGGATATGTTGCTAGCGTGTATCTTGGACTTCAAGGGTAGCTGAAACAAGCATTTTCCATTGTTAGATTTCACTTACAATAACAACTACCAGACTAACATTAGCATGGCACCATACGAGGCACTCTATGGACGACCATGCCGATCTCCTACTTGTTGGGCAAAGGCAGTGGAGTAACTTACCATTGGTCCAGATCTGATTGAGGAAACCACAGAAAAGATCAAACTCATCCGAGAACAACTCAAGATAGCTCAAGATCAGCAAAAACGTTAAGCTGATAAAAGAATGACACTTTTGGAGTTCCAAGTAGGTAATCTCGTATTCTGCGGGTAAAGCCTTGTAAGAAAATTTCACGATTTGGTTTAAAGGGAAAATTGGCTTCGAGGTATATCGGACCCTTTGAAATTACAGAAAGAATTAGAGAAATCGCCTACTATCTAGCCTTGCCTTAGGAGTTGTCACATGTTTATAGCATATTCCATGTATCTATGCTACGAAAGTACGAGCTAGACCCTTCTCATGTGATACAGTGGCAGGATATTCCGATCTAGGCAGATATTTTATATGAGGAAATGCCTTAGCAGATTTTGGTTAGAAGGTGAAGTCTATAGGACCTCAGGCGCAGACACTTATCCTAAAATAAAATGGTGTCAGGAAAGGTGAATACCCTAGCCTTATAGTGCATTCAGCACACACAAGTACCCATGACATTAGACTGTAACTTGACCCACACCTGGGCTTCCGCCATGAGACAATTGCTACCAAAATCCTGGCCAACAATCTCCCCCTCAGCAATTGTTCCTGCTGGGAATTGAATCCATAACCTTAGCTTTGATACCAATTGTTGGCCCATAGATTGACCCAAGAGAGGGGTGAATTGAGTCTTTAATTTTTTTTTGTAAAATCATTATACTATAATCTCAAATCAAACTTGTTAGTTCTTGTGATTGTGTGTGCAACGAAATAACCAATCAAACTAAAGAATAATCAAACCACAAAACACAACGAAATCAAACGAAAATAATCAAACTAAAGAATAAGGGATAGAGATAATCAAACCACAAAACACAAGAGATTTATAGTAGTTTGGAAAAACCTTTTTACCTACTCTACTCCTCTGCACTCTCGACGGAGAGTTTTAATTCACTAATCCTTAATCTTCTTACGGGTAAAGATTAAACCATTTACAATCCTCTTACGGGTAAAGATCAACCTTTCAATCAAAATATATTGGAACATATAATTTGTGTTTAATAATATTAATGTGACATCATCATATCACTAATATTGATATCATCAAAACACACATAATGTGAGATCATCAAAACACACACATTGACATCATCAAAACACATATAGCAATAATATTGGTATCAGAGCTCAGTCTATGTGACCGAGCTCAACCGCTTTGTAGAAAGATAAAAAACTTTTCTTGCCCCATTATACACAAGAAATGGATACGGTGGGCAACTACAACTGAAATGTATCAAATGAGGAAAATGAACCAAAAAACTTTTATTTAGAGGTAAAATCTTTTACATCTTCTATATTCATTGAGATTTTTAATTTGGAATGACCTATAATCAATGAAATAGAAAATGATACATGTTGTAGTACAAGTGGTAGAGATGATGATGATGATGATGATGAAACAACACATGTTGCAATTGATAAATTATTACATCTTATTCAATATTTTTCTAAAGAGAATTTTAATTTGAAAAGAAAAATTAATTTGTTTAAAAATAAAGAAAATGGTTTCAAAAATTCAAGATTACATCTTTTGGAAAGTTATTTGGAAATAAAAGAGTTTTGTGATGTTGTCTTGGAAATAAATAACTTGATTAATAAAGATAAATATTTTGACAATGAAAATGATTTTTTGAAAAATGATATAAATAGCCTAAAGGATAATATTGCAAGTTTTAGAAATCTTGAAAATGGATTAAATGAAGATATTAAAAAGTCTAAACTTGAAAAAGAAATACGATTTCTCGAAAATGAGCATAATACCCTCAAAAATGATTTTGATTGTGTTACTTCGATGAAATCTAATTTGGAAATAAATTTTGAACATTTAAATAAAGATCTCAAAAAATCAGAACCTAAATCGATTGTTGAAAAACATAAAGATTTTAATTCTAAGAAAATAGAGAATTGTTATAAATGTTGTGCTTCATCTTCTAATCTTTTTCATCATATTGTCAATAATAGATTTGTGTTGCCGAAAAATTATGACTATCTATTTCACATGCTAATTATCATATTAAAAAAATAATGATCATTCGAAATATTGATGTTATCATTGCAACAAGATTGGTCATTATAAGGTCTCATGTTCTTATCGAAAATATAACTTTGGGACAAACAAAAATGGATCCAAAATGATATGGATACCAAAAGGGGATACAAAGTGCAATATTGCAAAAAAATACACTACTGTGAGTAGAAATCACAATGAAGTCAAGAAGAAGACAACGAAACCAAGGTGGTCGGCCAAAGTGGAATCTAAGTTTCCACATATTGTGAAGAATGAGCGTAATGGAAAAAGTAAGTTCAATAATAGACATCAAAGATCCATATCTACTAAGAACTTCAACTACATGAGGTTTGGAGGATACAAGAATGTCGAACCAAAAAATGTATCCAAACCAAGAACCAATACCAATGCCTATGTTCATAAAGCTAAATCAATTGCAACGGCAAATGAAGATAAATCTAACTCTTGTACTCCTAAATTTATAAAATTTATGAAAGCGTTAGATGTTCGAATTGTTAATTAAACAAGTCGGTATGTGTTTCTTAGACATGCTCCTTCATAATTATACTTATTGTCTAAAGAAACATGAAATAATGGTTCTTTAATGGTTCTTAAGACTCATAAAATGGTTTTATTACTATTATATGATATATGTTTAGGGAAAAGTATATTTTAAACCCTCTAGGTATTGACACATTTCTAAATGGTCCCTCTCTGTTTGAGCGTTTCATTTTAAACCCTTTAGGTATCAACACGTTTTTATTCAGTTCTTCTGTCAAAAATTCTATGAAAAAATAGAATTTTGAGGGCAAAATAGTCTTTTTACATTTTAAATTTTTTTAATCAATTTTAATTATTTTTTAATCTTTTTTCTTTTCGTTTTTCATTTTCTTCTTCTTTACTCTTCTCTCTCTCATTCCCTCCTCTCACCTGTTATGTTCATAGCTTCCCTTCCGCACTGCCCCACCTCCTGACTCTAGTGGTGGCGAATCGAGTAAGCACCGCCGCCTCATTAAACATCGCTCTCTCTCTCTCTCTTCGCCACATCTCCCCAGTAGCAACAACATACAGGAGAATCCAAAATATTTTTTCTTTCAACTCCCACCCCCACCCCTATCCCCACCCATGATCCAGCTCTGGAGAACCACCCCACCCCTACCCCTACTTCAGCTCCAATAGCAGTGAACCCACCCACGCCCACGGCCCCACATAACTTTTTTGTCTTTTCTCCCCTATTCGTTATTTTTCCTCCCACATATTTCATCTCCCCACCCCTACCACCTGCACTAGCTCCGATGAACCCACCCACCCCCACCTCTCTCTCTCTATACATACATATATAGTTATATGATGATAAAACCAAATTTATGGCATTGTCAGTCCTCACTCACTCAATCTGTCAGTACCCTCCAAATGGATCATCAAAACCTAAAGGACCTTACCAGCACACACCACCCTACAAACCCACATCTTTCTCTCTTTCTCTCTCTACTTCTTCTTCAAGGTTGTGGTGGTGGACATCACCCCTCAGCTAACCAAAGTTAGGCTCGAAGAAACACCAATTATTCAGCTCATGGAGAAGGGAGATAAGGAGACTCATGATTTCATGAACGTTGACTCGTTTTCTCCGCCGACGAGGAAAAACGACATTAGCCTCTTCAGAAAGGATTTTGGCACTGAGGGTGATGACTCAACAGAGCATGTGGCAGAGGATATTAATATTAGTGAGGTGAAAGAGGGTGAAAATGGTGATGGAACCGCCGGACGGAGATCTCTCTCTCTCTCTACTTCTTCAAGGTGGTGGTGGTGGACATCACCCCTCAGCTAACCGGAGCCAAGATCAAAGAAACACATATTATTCAGCTTGTGGAGAAAGGAGAGAATGAGGCTCAGGATTTCATGAATGTTGACTCGTTTTCTTCGCCGGCGAGGGAAAACAGCATTCGCCTATTTGGAAAGGATTTCAACAGCAAGGGTGATGACTCGAAGGAGCAGGCGGTGGAGAATATTAATATTAGTAAGTTGAAAGAGGGTGAAAATGGTGATGGCACTGCCGGATGGATATTTGAGTGTTATTACTGTTTTCCCACCTTGCAGGCATTGGGCGGCCACCAAAACGCACACAAGAAGGCGGGGAAACAAGCAAAGAGGTCCATTATTCATGGAGGATGTTTCCTGGATGTGCACATTTATGGGTACATTAGTTATTGGTTTGGCTTGGCGGCGGCGTGGCTGGGTTTGCCAGAGCCGGTGCATAGGGTAGGGGTGGGGAGACGAAATGGGTGGGAGGGAAAATAATGAACAGGGGTAGAAAGACAAAAAATTTATGTGGGGGTAGGCATGGGTGGGTTCACCGCTACCAAAGCTGAAGTAGGGGTAGAGGTGGTGGGGTTCGCCGGAGCTGGAAAATGGGTGTGGGTGGGGGTGGGAGTTGAAAGAAAAAATATTTTGGATTTTCCTCCATGTTGCCGCTACTGAGATGTGGTAGAGAGAGAGAGAGAGAGAGAGAGAGAGAGAGAGGTTCAATGAGGCAGTGGTGCTTACACGATTTGCTACCGCCAGAGTCGGGAGATGGGGCAGTGCATAGGGGAAGCCACGAACATAATAGATGTGGGGAAGGCTTGAAAATAAGAATTAAAGAAATGATTAAAAAATTTAAAAAATGTAAAAATACTGTTTTGCCTCTTCATTCTGTTATTTTTTATGGAATTTTTGACAGAAGGACTGAATAAAAAGGTATTGATACCTAGAGGGTTTAAAATGAAACGATCAAACGGAGGGAGACCATTTAGAAATATGTCAATACCTATAGGGTTTAAAATGTACTTTTCCCTATGTTTTATACGTAACAACCTTATATGTGTAGATATGCATTAATCATTTATAGATATATTGTTTGCATTGGCTTATATTTAAACTTGCTTGACTTAGACTTGTACATTATTATTTGCTAATATGTGATTCAATTGCTACTATGTTTTTGTGGTTCAAATTAGCTTTTCATTGAATCATATTAGGTATTTTGAATGCTATATATGTTCACATATGCTTAAACACTTTTAAACACCTTTAAATGAATGAGTTTTTGGTAAAATTGATCAATAGTTTTAGAAAGGTATAATAAAATTCTAATCAGAGTTTTTAAACAAAATTTTTGACAACCTTCACCATTTTTGCTATAACTTTCATTCTACTTATCGGAATGACCCAATTTTTTATTTTTATTTTTTTGTGTGGTTTTGGTCAATATTAAGAATGTCTAAAACAACTTTAAATATTTATTTGATCAAAATCCAAATTGGTTTAATTATAATGCATCCGGAATATTTTCTGACCAAAAAATTATTCGACAACATTAATACATTGTCTTTTAAACTTGATTGTATTGTTCCAAATGCTAAACCAAAGACTTATATGAATTATTTGGAATATATAAACATGCTAAATTTTTTTGTAAATGTTTGGATCTATTTATCATGCATTTAATTGATAAAATCCAACTATGGACTATTCTAGTTCATATTGAGTTGTAATGTATTTTGTTGACTTATACACCATGATAAATGCTACAACCTATGATTAAATGAGCTGGTTTAATATGTCAAAACTTTCATATCTCATTAATTAGGTTTTGAATACATATATCATTTCATGATGTGTTTGAATCTCAATTTGACAATTTGAGTTGGTAATATTCATAATTCAACATATAGCTCATGTTTGTTGACTTTAATTTTGATTTTAAAGATCTATATTTTACACCATTGTCACAATTTGAAAATTCTGAATTCATGCATATGATACTTGATTCATTATTTATTAATTGCATGAAACATATGTGATGTATTGAACATATGATATTATTCAATGTTAAGAAATATATTATCATTGGTGACTATTGTTAAACTCATACTTGGATAAGTTATTATTGACAATATTTTTGAAAAGTATGTTTCAAAAATTCATGTTCTTAAGAATTCATTAATCTTTATCAACAACTATGAAGATTCATAGATTGTTGGAACTCTCAAGAACTCCAAAAAATGTTGAGATAGAGTTGAATCTTCATTCAATCCGATGGTAACGAAATTCATCCTAATTAAACAATCATTCTAATGTTATGGATGATATTTATTTATGATTGTATATTTACTAACAATAGTGATGTGATTTTAATGATATCCTTACATAATTGAATTATTATCTTTGTGACATGAAATATTTGTTGAATATTCTTAAGATCATGTTACCATATGAATATATTGAAAATATATTTTTAATTCATTAATATATATTTTGATAAAATATGGTTATTTTTATAAGTCTTGATATTCATAAAATAATTTATTCAAATGAATTTATAAAATTCATGTGAATATCCTTATTGTGAAATATTTATTCCTTACATGTAAAATTATTTTGCTTGAATACTTTGATTGACTAATCATATTTAGTTCATCTTGCCATTGGTATTATTATATATGTTTATTCTTGATAATATGCCATGATAAGATGATGTGCTTGAAACTTATGTGATTAACTCATGTTTTGATGATTATAATTGATTGGTATCATATGAATTGGATATCTATAGAATTCTATTGTTTGATTACTCATATGATAATAGTTGTATGAACATAGTTCTTAATGATAATATAATCATATTCATAAAATTATTTGAATCTCACTCTAATATTGTGCTATAAGTTCATATACAATGAGTTGATATATTATGCAATCAAATTTTGAATATGGAATTAAGGATGTTCTCCTATGCTTAAAATATCTATGATATTTTGAGAATACACATTTTTGTGATTTATTCCATCATGTGTAAATAATATGATTGCTATATACTTAGACTATGATATACCATGTGAAGTTCATTAATTGATTATTGCTTGACATACATAATTTATTTGAGAATAATATGCACAAAATTGGTGTAAGCTAGTTGCTTGATGCTTAAATTGACATATTCTTTATTTGTGCTTATAACCCCCATTGTTCTTAAATGTTTATAAATTCAAATCGAAAGATTTGATTGGATTTGATATGTTAAAAAAAAATTGATATCTTTCTAAGGGGAGTTTATTATAACATGAATGCTTGTGCTTATGTGATTTATCTTGCTCATTTATGAATTTTTGTTGAAAGTGGCAACGATATTGAAAACATGAATTATTTGTCTAAACACCATTAATTTCAACAAATTGATATTTAAAATTTGGTATTACCCCGTTTACTACATTTTCATGCGTCAATGATTATTTATTCAAGGAGTAAATTGGTTTAGCACTAAATCTCATTGGTATCAATATGTTAATTATTACTTAAGATTTATACATGGTTAAATTATAATGTGCTAAATTCAGGGAGAACTTAATCCAAAATTAGATAAGTTTATATGTGAAAACTCTCTTATTTTCTTGAACTTAACTGGTTTTATATGTTTATTGAATATGAGAGTAGCATCAATTGATATATTTTTATCAAACAATTAGTATATTCTTACCAACAATTGATATATTTTGTTTTGCTCCCAATCCTATCTCTAAACCCCATCATGCTTATATATTTATAATATTTTTTATGATCTCAAAGGGGGAGAAATATATGAATTGAATATAAATATGTGCTTAAATTGATATTTTCTATGTAGTGCATATATTAAGAGGGAGCTTGTTCATATAATTTATGTCACAATCCATCGAGGGGTTGCCATCATAAAAAAAATGAGAGATTATTGCTATATATGTTTTGATGATATCAATATATGTGTTTTGATGATGTCACAATATGTGTATTTTGATGATATCAATATTAGTGACATAATGATGTCACATTAATATTATCAAACACAAATTATATGTTCCAATATATTTTGATTGAATTATACCTTGAGTGTACTAATTAAAATGATATCTTAAGTGCTGGTATTAAGATTCAATTATTCATTGCATGTGTTAACTACTATAAAATTTTAAGTGTAAAATACAAATATAATCTTGATATCAATAGCACAAAATCTAGGTAAGATTAAGTCTGTAAGATGTTACTCTTGAAGAAATTATATATTTTGACTCATTAGGATGCACACACACACCGAGAGTACATAAATTTATTATATTATGATTTGATCATGATCATTATTTGATTATATCATGATACATGTGATTGAATTGTTCATACATTGATTATTTGGTAAATTTATATTTTGATCACATTATGCCTAAAATGAGAAAATAAGTTTTCAATATTATTTGTGTTTTTCAATCACTAAAATAATTCAAATATGTTTGAAATAATGTTTTAAAAGTGTTGAATGAAAAAATAATCATAGACATCGACCAAAACCAAGAACAAACGAAGAAAATTGGAATTGTGCTGAAATACTATAGCAGTCGACTATTCATGAGCATGATGTTTTCTCTCTCATGTCTTGTTTTTACTTTAGTTTTTGCATCGTTCTTCGATTGATCTTGAGATATTTTGAGTATTTTTTATAACTCATTTAAGGTATTTAGAATCATCCTAAATATTCAGTTTGATCAATTTAACATTGGATTAGACACATTGGATCAAAATCATTCAAAGGTTTCAAATAAAAATTTGATAGTTCTGTCATACTTTTGAAATTGTTTTTTCACATCAAATTTTGTCTCCATTGCTTGTTTAATATTATTTCAAACTTGATTAAGATACTTAAATATTATATACATGATTGAATCAAGTTCATGATATTAAAGTGGTGTTTAAATCGCATTTTTACAATATTGCATAAAAAATCATGTTTTTACATGCAATCTACTGCACCATATGTTGGATTCTATCATATTTCATGAAAATAACCTATGCGATGATATATATGTATAATATGATTTATATACATGATATTTAAATTTTATACACAAAATTTGTACATACAATATACATATATATAAGATTTCATGAGATTATAAATAAGTCTTGATTTAACAATCTCATTTAACTTTTATAATAATTCTCATTAATAGCATAGAGCCAAATCTTTCTAATATATGATATTTATTGCCCCACCTACTTATGTTCTAAACTTTAAACAAATAATGAGTTGTATTTATGATCATTATAATGGCTTTATACTCTTTATTCAAATTACCGCAAAAAAAATATGGATATTGACCCTTGTGTATTCAAAATGACATAACTCTCTCAATACTTATTCAAAATTAATTAATCTTATATGGTTGGAAATTTAATTCAAATATATTTCACAAAATTGTAATTTCATGTCATTACAAGTTGTTGGACTATCCAAATCTAAATATTTTCTCAAAACACAGTAGCTAGTTTGAAAAATGCAGCCTGGACCTTTGTTTACTTCATTGACCATATCTTACTCATTTTATATCCAAATGAGATGATTATTTTTTATATGGAAAGATAATTCAATAAGCGTTAATTCTGTGCTTAGTATGCATAATTTGGATCTATCCTTATTGTCTAAATATATCCATTTGTCCAAAATATCAGTAGTTGCCAGTAAAAATCTGAGTTGGACCTTTGTCTATTCTAAATGACATATCTTTCTCAAATCTTGACCAAATCTGACGCGTAATATATTCTTGGAAATATAATTCAATATTCTATCTATACGTATTAATTTTGCATGGATCCTGTCTACCTAGTTGAATAAAATCTTGTATCTTGTAAGTCAAAAATTGCATCAGATTTTGAAATTTGCTGAAGAAACTTATTGTCAAGTAGCCTCTTTGTTATAATTATTTAAGAGATGTAATGGTTATGAGAACTTTTACTTAATTATTAGTTGATATTATACCATATTTGACTATATAAATGAAGGCTAAACAGTTGGGAAAGATCTCACACAAGTGATTACAAAGAGTTTTCTCTCCAAAGATCTTCAAGCATTCAAGTGATAATCTTTAGCATCATCTCTTTGATTATTTTTATTACACTTCTTGTGTGATCACTTTTGTACTTAAATTCTATTCATATTCTTGAGTAATATATGTGAGAAGCTCTAAACGCTAGTGAGTCAAAATATTGTAATCTTTATAAAGAGTGTTTAGAGCTCTAAGATCGGTTTTTTGTAAGTTAGATTACAAAATCATTTTGAGTGTTGTATTGAGAGATTATACTTTATAGAAATATCCAATCAAGGCAGATCCTCAAAATCACCACATCAAAGATCATCTCGTAAAGAAGTTGAAGAGACTAAAGGAGGAGCATTTGGTTGTGATGGACTGATCTCGCTGGAAAAAGGATTGTGAATGGTTTGATCTTCACCCGTAAGAAGATTGTGAATGATTTGATCTTTACCCGTAAGAAGATTGTAAACAGTTTGATCTTCACCTATAAGAAGATTGTGAAAGATTTAATCTTCATCCATAAGAAGATTGTGAAAGGTTGATCTTCACCCGTAAGAAGATTGTAAAAGATTTAATCTTCACCCGTAAGAAGATTGTAAAAGATTTAATCTTCACCCGTAAGAAGATTAAGGATTAGTGAATTAGAACTCTACGTCGGGAGTGCGGATGAGTAGAGTAGGCAAAAATGTCTTGACGAACTACTATAAATCTATTGTATCTTGTGGTTTGATTATCTCTATCCCTTACTCTTTACTCTGATTATTTTGGTTTGATTGATTATTCCACTGCATATACAATCACAAGAACTAACAAGTTTGATTTCAGATTTTAGTATAAAGATTTTACGAAAAGTTTTTATAGACCCAATTCACCCCCTCCCCCCCCTCCCCCCCCCCCTCTCAGGTCAATTTTTGGGCCAACAAAGTCCTTGCGGAAACGTGAGATATCTCTCATGAAGGTACTATGGAGGCATCACGGGCAAGAAGAGACAACTTGGGTGCTAGGTATATGAGCAAGAAGTACCCGTATTTGTTCGACATTATGATATGTCTTGAATTTCGAGGACGAAATTCTTTAAATGGATAGAATTGTAACATTCTCAACATTAGAATTTAGAATTATAAAGTTGTGAAAGCAATTAAATAAAAGCTTTAGTGCAATTAAAATTCTCTAGTGAAAATCACAAAAATTAGGTGCCAAATTAATGGAACTAACTTAAAATTAAATAATCCAATGGTCCACCATGGTTTGAGCACATGATTTCTGACCCAAAGTGTACATTTGGACCGCTTAATACTATGTTAAAAATATCACAAATAAAATATGCGAAAATTGATAGATTATAAAACCCAATATAAATAGTTAGAGTCCAAGTTGTATTAAAAAAAACTTAAAATTAATTTTGAGATAACCCAATACCCAAGTTAAGATCTATATCTACTAATTTAAGTATTAGTATACATAACCCATGGCCCAAAAACCTACCAATAAAAAAAAAAAAAAAAAAAAAAAAAAAAAAAAAAAAAAAAACAAAAAAAACAAAAAAACAAAAAAAACAAAAAAAACAAAAAAAAAAACCCAAGTTTCTAGACTTCATGTGAAAGGGCAAAAACCAAGACAAAACCCCTCTGCCTTGTCCTTCTCTTTCAACCTCCATCAATGTGTACCTCCATGGCAGAGAGAAGTTCTCTGCAAAACTACTTCAAAAATTTACATGAAAACCAATAAAGTCCAAAGAATTAAGGCAAGATAGGGCCTGTAGGAACCATGTTGTTGTTGCCATGGAAAACTAGAGAAGAAGAAGTGAAGAAAAGAAGAGAAGAATAGAGGAAAAGAGAGCGACCGAGAGAGGGAAAGAGAGAAGAAGGGTTTGTGGAGATTTGGAGAAAGAAATTTGAGAGAACCCATAGCTGAAATCAAGTCTTGGTGGAGAATTAAACTCAAATTTGATAAGGTACTAAACCAAGAAATTTTTATTAAGAGTTCTAGCATGAATTTTTATAATTCTAAAGGTTAAGATATAAAGCATATTTGGATAAAATCTAGTAAAATTTAGATTAAGTCATGTATGAGTTTGTTAGGTTGAATTAAATATGATATTTTTGTGAAATCACCATGAATAAAAGCTAATTTTCTTTCTTTTTTAAAATCTGGTTTAGAACTTTAACTTTGTTATTTTCGATTTTGGGAGAAAATCTGAGAAAACCATGATGTAAATGAACCTTAAATGAATTAGAAAGGTTGTAAATTGATTTGGGATGAACTCTAGGACTTAGGAAAGTCAAAAACATAGTTTAGGAGCATTAGGTATAAAAAAGAATTGAAGAACCAAATCTGAAAATTTCAAATTCTGCTTTTAGTTCATCTAAATAACTTGTCTTAAAAACTTCATAACAATTCATATAAAAATCAGAAAAATATGAAACTTATTGCAAATGAAACTAGACTCAATGAGGATTATTTTAAGCTATTATCTATTATGTTTTAAACTTTATATGGTACCTTTATAGAACCTAAAATGTAGCTGAATATAAACCCGTAAGATTTTGTCAACTTTGTTTACTGAACTTCGAAAAATCATAATTAAATATAGAAAAATCTAAAAATGGTGATTCAAAGTGAGTTTTAAACATTTAGAGGTCTAGTTTTGTATGAAAATATAAAAAGAATAGAAAAAAAAATCAACTGTGATAAAATGAGTAGGAAACCCGACTGCTCACAGTAAATTGCTCTCATGTCATCTAAAAACAATTTTTTTTTAAACTAAACAATATAGCCATGCTCTCAAAACACATCATACCCTCTTAATAAATAATAGGATATTAAGGATACGTGCATAAATTGATGATGTTAATAAAAGGATGTTTAATATTTGTTTCCAGCAACTGGTAAGTTGAAGTAGGGTGATTCGAGATTGCTAAGTGACCACCCGCATCTCGAGGTAGGGAATTCTATTCATTCTCTTATGTATTTTTAGCATGCATTATATGTATGTATTCTTATGTGCTTATTTGTAAATTGTATTTTCAAATGAAATTGGATTTATGTTAAAAAGTTGAATTTTATGCAAATTAGGTAATATAAAAGAAATATACACTTGTATGTTAAATATATCTGGTTGGATGGTATTGCGACGATATCATGTGAGACCGAAAAGATTGGATCACCATAGAGCTGGCCTTAGTGCAAATCCCTAAACCCACGCAAGGGACAATCCAGGTTACGTGATATCTCACTGGATGATATAGATTTCCAGTGGTACGATACGGTCACCAGGTATCGCAGTAATATATTTGTTGTGTATGTGTTTTAATTATTCTACTTGAATTTTAAAAATGCATGTTTTATTATTATGTGTGTGCATTATATATTGTTTTATTTATGAAATTCCAGCCTGGATATTATATTTTATATAATCACGTATGTTCTATAAAAATTAGAAAAAGGTAAGAAAATTGATAGATTTCCCTACTGAGCATGTTGAGCTCACTCTTTTTTTTCCTCCCATTCTCAAGTAGTACACAAGATTGTGAGTAGGAGTTAACTCCGATTTGAAAGTACGTTATATCAGGTTTCTAGATTTGGTGTATTTGGACCATTTTGGCACTTTCTGTCGCTATGGACCTTTTTATTTTAAGCATGACATGTAATAATGGGTCATGTAGGACCCAAACATTTGGACTGTTGGTTCTTTTGTAAACTTTATTAACTATATATCTAATGATGCTACTAAGGGATTTATGGATTATATAGAGTCTCAATCCAATAATTTAGTTAGTTTTTATTATAATTTCACCGCGGTATTATCAAGTGTTTAATTAATTAATAACATCCGCTAGGCATACTTAGTAACTATAAAACAAATTGAGGCTAGAAAGGAATACACTTTGTAAGATTAGGTAATTAAATAAAATTAAGCATCAAGGAATAAGAAAAATCACAATAGGGTTATCGATTGACTACTTAAGTTGGTTGTCTCGGGGCCTAATTCACGACCCTAGGGTTTGGGGTGTGACAGCTATTACGAAAGATAAAACATATACGGGGCAAAATGTCACCCATACCACCTCAAAATTTTAGAATTACGCTTTCTCAAAATTTTGAAAAACAAACCAAATAACGTCGACTAAGTTTGTTGTCAATTGAAAAAAGAAATAAAACAAATAGAGAAGCAAATTAATATGAAACAAAAATTTCACAAGATTCAGAAGAGCAACTCCTGATGCAAACAATCATATCGCAAAGTATTTTACCGATCCACGATTAGCAAATGACCCAGCATTGTCCAATTACGAAGATAGAGCTATTCATTACGAGAGTTTGATAAAATCGTTTAGTTACCCCTTAGTAAAGTTCAATATTTGGTATTGTATTTTTATTTTATTTAATGCCTTCTTTAGTTTTTTCTAATTACTTGAATTCTTAACCTAATCTACGTTTTTCTTTAAAAATTTGTTAGTGCAAGACTTTTATTTTTTTCATTAATTCGATTGAAATTAGTATCTTTAAATATATTATCAAGTCAATCATGAAAATAAATTAAAATTTTAGTACTACTAGTTAAGCAACTAAATGGCAAAGTCTTAAAACTCATTATTAGTTTTTTTATAAATATAAAGGCAGAAAGAAAAAAAAAAATCAGAAAACAAATCCATAAAAAATATAAAAAAAATTAGTATCTTATAGTAAGAACGAAATAGACAAAAAAATAAAAGGAAATGAAAAATAAGACCAAAAAAGAAAAAAGATCAACATTTTTATGGTTAAAACCATTGTCATAAATAGCCTTCATGGTCAAGACCACATATTCCATGCAAACCCATGCATTCATTCTCCACTAATGCTAGTAATTATTGTTGATAATTATTATTCCTTACATAGATCCACAAAAGGACTAACTCCCAACTAAATAAGTGGGAGGCCAAAAAGATGTAACTCCCACTAAGTGAAAACATAATGGGGAGCCAAAAGGACAAAACTTCCTTGATCTGCTAAGTCTATAAAAGAAAGGTATCCCATTATCTTTTATACGCAATCTTGTGCTTGATATCCTAAAGCAGACTAACTTATTCTCACGCTGGAGGTTTTTTTACCGACACCACACCATGTCCCCTTAGAACTAATTGGTTTTAGAGGTTGTCAGGTTAAAAATGCAGGTTGTAGAGATTTTTGGTACGTGTGGAGCTGTTACACGTGTCGGGGATTTTTCGGCAACATCATTTGACACCGTTGTGGTAAACCAAGTAAAAAGACATGATCGCCGGTATCGTGACCATCATGAACCATCGGCGAGTTCTATATTTGCTATTGGCAAAACCACAAATTCAGAGGGATAGAAAATCCGCGGGCAAGGATCGAAATGCCAGAACTCATGATACTGCCATTGGAGATGCCACTGTTCATCTAAACCGCCTCCAGTTTTGCATCGTCACCTTCCAGATCCGACGCTCCTAGCACTGTCGGCATCCAGATCTGTAGGCCTCTGTCATTTCCGACGACATGATACCTTAGGGCCGTTTGTCTGATTGGAATTAACGGTGGAATTGGAGGGGGTCTAGTGAGAAAGAAAACAGAGAGAGAGAGAGAGTCTACGCTGACTCCTCCGAATTGTTTCTCTGTTCTCTTCAACCCCTTCCTCCATTTGCTTCTCTCTCTCCACTATTTCTGGGCGTCTATTGAAAGCTCCTTGTTTGCTTCCCATAACCATAAACAGTCAATGGCTCATTTCTTAGGGTTTGAGCAACAAAGTTGCTTACAACACGACCATCGTCTGCTCCTACGCGCCGGAGACTGTATAACTCTCCGGCGAGAATTCCTTGCGATTCTTCAATATCACTGCCAGTCACGGGAACCCGGAACCACCGCGCAAATCTATCTCTCAATCTGCCTGTGTCATCATTATTCCGGCGCATATTACTCCATCCCATTAAACACATAAAATAGTGAAAATGGTGAAGATTTGTTGCATTAGAGCTGGCTACGTCGGAGTTCCAACCATAGCCGTGATAGCACTCAAGCGCCCTTCGATTGAAGTTGCCGTTGTTGACATCTCCGTCTCCCGAATCACGGCCTGGAATAACGACCAGCTCCCGATCTACGAGCTTGGCCTTAACGAAGTGTTGAAGCAGCGTCGCGGTCTCCGATCATTTTCCAAAGAAGCTCCTAGTACCGCTGGCATTCAAATCTAAAAAATCCACTACCGTCGTCGCCAGATCCGTATCCTCCAGCCGTTTCCGATCACTCCGCCGACACCTTCGAAACCTCCACTATTGTTGACACTGGAAGGGAATGAAATAAGAAAAATCGCCGGAGGTCTAGACCTCAAAACCATGGCTAGCAGTGAAGTATTTTGACCATGTTCATCAATCGTGAGCTTGATGATCAAAGCCACTACCTAAAGACTAAAGAAAATGATGTGGCTACAATGGTGATAAAAAAAGACCACAAACAGTGGCGGCTGCAAGACAAGGAGCAGGACTTGTAAAAGTTAACCTAGGGTTAATTACTCTAAGGTAACAATTATATATGCAGTTTCATTCCCTAAAGTTTATTTTTGAAATAAACTTATAAATTATGTAGAACTAATTACTCTAAGACCCCTGAAGTAATAATTATATTTACGGTCTTTACCATCAAATTTATTTTTATTACTAAACTTATAAATTATCATTGACATCTTGATAAGTCAATTACAATTCCTTGGTATGAGGGTAACTCCCCCGGCGAAAGAAGTCGGGTGTAAGGATGCCTCCCCGATAATATGAGGTAACAATTATATTTACAGATTTACCCCCTAAGAGTTTATTTTTTAAAATTAACTTATTATCGTATGTGACTTAGGGCTAAATACACGCCCCTAAGAATTGCATAATATTATATTTTGTTGATTTAATACTTAAAGTCCCTTAAAGCCGATTTCACTTTCATAACTTGTTTGGCAAACAAAAGGCAAAGAGGAAGAGAAGAACATACAAATTCCCCGAGTATGCGGTAACTCTCTGGAGGCGAAAAAAAGGTATGAGGGTAACTCCCCTACGGCGAAAAACGGGTATGATGATGCCACCTCTACGATAGAAGATGGTTCATTTACAAATTTCCCGGGTATGAAGATTACTCCCCGATAGCAGAAGACGGTTCATTTATAAATTTTCCAAGTATAAGGATCACTCCACGGCGACAGAAGACGGTTCATTTATAAATTTCCCGGGTATGAGGATCACTCCCCAGCTGCAGAAGACGGGTCTAAGAATGCCTCTCCGATAATGAAACACTTGCAGTGATAAAAATCACCATCTGTTAAAGTGTGATATCAAAGGGAGCAGAGCAGATTAGCTCACTCATTCAAAAATTAGTAGAGTATATCAGCTCACTCGTAGAGCAGAACAGATTAGCTCACTCGTAGAGCAGAGTAGATCAGATCACTTGCAGAGCAGAGCAAATCAGCTCACTCACAGAGCAGAGCAGATGAGCTCACTAATTTAAAAATGAGCAAAGTAGATCAGCTCACTCAATAAACATTTATAACTGACAATAACTGAATGTAAGAAGAGAAGATGACATTTTGTCTCCCTTCTTCTAATCAACACTCAAGTTAGGGGGGGAAATGTGTCCGATGAATTTCAAATTACTGTCCTAGCCATTACTGAGTTTTTTCGACGAATCTCCGGTGAGTTATATCGTCATCCGCTGAAGAAATTGATTTAGAGTTGAAGATCTGTGGGCAAGCAAACAGCAAGCAGACCTAGAAGCTAGGTAAGGAAGAGTATTGGTCCAGTGTCAAACAACTTTCGACGAAATCGCTTTGCATGTGACGGATTTTGGGTGGGCAAGAAAATAGGAGGTGGAGCAAGAACTTGTCGAAGGAAGATTTACCGATCAGTGGTGAACCTCTCTTCGTCATTGTTGTCTGAATCTGCATTGTTTTGGGCGGCCGAAAAGAGGAAGGTGCTACGGTCTAAAGTCTGAGGCTGGGTAAGCAAGCAGGGAACAAAATTAGAAGCTGTCGGAGGAAAATTGGAAGATTAGGAAGTCAATGAAAGAAAACAAACAGAGGATTAAAGTACAGATCAAGCGTATGGTTCAAGACTACTTCGTCGGAGGATTCAAGACTGATTAGTTGAGTAGTGAAGATCGTTCTTCGGCGAAATCAGGCGGTGAGCCAGTGCATGTGACAATGGGAGGTTCTTTGCTAAGTATTTAACAAATTCAAATCTACAAATGAGTAACGGTGCAGATAAGCAAGGTAATTTTGGAACTCTTCTTTTCAAGTAGTGTCTATTCGAGTTTCAAGTTGAACAAACCGGTTGGGCGCTGATTTCCGATGAAGTTCGTTAGGGGGTTGTTCCTAGACAAGTAGGGATACTTATTCATCCTTTGGAGGTAGAGAGACCTAAGCTCTTTTTCGATCTGATATACCTAGTAAAATAGAGGATTTTTAAGTGAGTTAGAGAGAGAGGGCACTGGTGTGAATAACTTACTTGAAATTGGGGAAAATTAACAAACCTTATCTGGAATGGAAAGCAATAGAGACAATACGCAGAAAAAGAAGGATAAGGAGGTTCTGTGTAGTCAATGTGGTAGGAGATTTAGCCAAAAATGGTCTCCGTTCTTGGCTTTGGTACATATAGAGTACTCCATGGAAGAAGTATTAGAGTCTCTGGGAATTATGGGGAATGTTGTGCTAAGACTTTCCAAAGGCAGTTACGATTTTGGAATAGCAATGGAGGTTTGAATGCAGAAGAGATAGGAGTTGAGAAGAGATCAGGGAAAGTCGAAAGATTCCTAGTTTCCTTATGCCCAAATTGTAGGAGTTTTAAAATTATTAATGTTAGATAAATGCTCAGACTTATTAGAGATGGGTATAAAGATGATGAAGATATGGACATCTTAGGATTGGGGAACTCTTGCTATAGAAATCACATAAGATTTGCTTTGAAAAAAGAAAGGAGAAATAAGAATGGAGGGACAAGCTCTGGATCAAACAGATGTGGAGGAGATGATGATTGGGTTGCTTGGAAATAAAACTTAAAAGCAGCAGAAGGCTATGTCAAGATGATTTGTGTTCAGTGCAAAGGATTTTCTAGGTTTGAACCAAAGAGTTGGGGCAAACTAGTAGATGAAGGATGGTCAGATGATGAAGCCCTTGAAACACTGGGGGTTGTCATGAATTGTTGTAAGTCACAAGCACTAGAGGGTATCAGATCGAAAAGTTGTATAGAGAGAAATTCAAAAACAATAATACCCAACAACTTGTTTTTCTCGTGTTGCAAAGGGTGCAAACAGTATTTTGAAATTAATTGTCTAGTGCTTAAAGCTCAAATGAAGTCTATTAAAAATGTATGGAATGCATTGCAACAAGTGGGTATTTTTAAGAGATGCTGCAAAGAACATTCCATCAACCAATGTGCTGAAGAGACGGTAGAGGATTTCGCTAAGAATCAATGAGCCGGGGAATCGTTGAAGAATCAGAACATCCGTAAAGAGATGAGTGAATCTAAAACTAAAACAGAGATGGGAAAAGTCACGACATTGTTCATCGATAATCTACCGTTGCGAACTTTGAAACCATGGCTACAAAGACTATTTGGTAGATGGGGAAAAGTTGTAGACTATTATATTCCCGCAAAAAAGAGGTATGCAAAATCTGTAGCGTTCAGATTTGTGAAGTTCAATTCAAGAATAGAAGCAGAGAATGTCGCAAGGAAATCCAGGAACTTCATAGTGGGAGGGTGGAAGTTTTGGGTCTCTATGGAAAAATTTGATAAATGGAGGTCCGAGAAGACGAACCTTAGAGCAGAGGAGCTAGAGTCAAGGCTCATCCAAGAAAACAACAAAGGGAATCTTGAGAGAAATGAGGTGGGGAAACAAAGCGGGGCAGTAGGAAACTTTATGGAGGAAGAGCATAGAAAGAACGAAGGTAAAACAGAGATGATCGATGACAAAGAAGATGGTGAAATGGTAAGTTTAGTGGGAGCAACAGCAACCTTGTGTCTCTGAGCCTAAATATAAACTTGGAAGGTAGGGAGTGGCTGAAAAGGGAAACAGTGGGGAAGCTCCATTCCTACATGACGACACAACATTTAAACGCTACTTTTATTCAAGAACAAGTATTTTCAACAAAAACAAAATCATTGGGGGGGAAATCGATACTTTTGATATTTTACTCAGAGGACACAAAAGAGGTTTTGCTTGTAAAGAAATCTCTCGTTAGTAAAGAAATACTTACATGGATTACAATTGTAAGAATTCCAGTTCATGCGTGAAAATGGCAAGTGTTCAGGAGCACTAGTGAGCTATGGGGAGACCTAGTTACGGTGGAAGAAGCTACGATGAAAGAAGTGGCCTACCATAGGGGAGATGTTTAATATCAACGGAATGCAACTTTGGAATAAATTCAGAGGTGGAGTTGATCATTAACGAGGCTATATTTAATATCAAGGTGATGGAAGAATCATACCTAAGTATAGTTGGAAGATCTTTGTATGAGAACAGAAGAGAGGTGCCAAGATCGGTGAGACCCGCTTTAAAGAAAAGATCAGATTCTAGAGATAAATATGGAAAATCAGAGGTTGGAAAATCAGAGGCTTCACGGGAGAAAATAGGGAGGGAGTGAATTGTAATTTTGGCCAAATAAGTAATAAGGGTCAAAGTTCAAAAACAAATTAGGGGAAAATATCAAGGGGTTCTCAAATTAAAACAACAAGGGGTTGTCAGGTGAGTATTAAAATATATCATGACTTAGGAGGAGACCCTGCTTCAAAATCTGGGAGAGAGAAAAGTGAAGAAGCAAAGGAAGACCAGGGTATTAGGGAAGAAATATTTCCATCCAACCGAAGACAAATTGGAAGCCATATTAGGAGAGCCCTGTTCCTCATCTCAGGCAGTGAGGGAAGTCGAACATTGAACAGCGAGAAGGTTAATGTAGTTGTAGCTTCTACAATGGTTGGTGAAGAGGGTGGGGTCAAAGTTCAAGATGATATCTCGGCAGCGGGGATCGACCTTTCATCGTTAGGAAACAAAGGTACTCATTCTAACTTTGAGGATGAACTCTTGGGGTTAGCATATGTCTCTGAGTCTTCATTTATAGCTGACTCCTATCTAAAAAAAAAGAAGAGACAGGAAAGAATAGTTTTAAAGGAGAAAAAAATAAAAAGGTGTTTAAAGGAATTAGCTTTTAGACATAAACAAAAGCGTCCTAGGAAGGGGAAAAGAATCACTGCTTCTATTCTGCCTAGAGAGTTGACTGGTAGTTCAGTTTCTGATAGGGGGAATTAAAAATTGTAATAGGTTGTTTTTGGAAGAGTTAGACAGAGCATTAGCAGTAGGGAAGCTCTTAGGTTTGACTATTAATGATAATGAATTGGAAATTAGAGATAAGGTGATTGAATTGATTAATACAGATTGGGATAACTTTGAAAAAGATAGGGTAGACTTAGGTCTGCATGAACAGTAGTGTGGAGTTCTCTGGTGTCGTTTGTCTAGGGCTAGGTTAAGGTCTCTTAAGGTGGGTAGTTTTGTTCCCCAAAAAACAAAATTTAAAAATTAAAAAATAGTCTAGAATGGTGTCTTTTATTACTTGGAATTGTAGGGGTATAAATAATGTGATTAAACTAAAAGCGATTAGAAACATAATTAGAATCAATAAGGTGTCGGTTTTGTTTCTTCAAGAAACTAAACTGGAATCGATTTCGGAGGAGTTAATTGGTCAGATTTGGAAAGATCCTAGGCTTCAAGTTTGTAGGAGCAGTAGAGGAATCTGGAGGGGTTCTCACTGTTTGGGATACTAGGGTCTTTGAATTGATAGAAAAACAGTTAGGGGAGTGTTGGGTCCTCCTGTATGCCCCTAATGGAAACAAAGAAAGGGGGAGTCTGTGGAGGGATTTGGCTCTTTCAAAAAAAAAATATAGATATCATATGGGTAGTAGGGGAAGACTTTAATGTCGTCCTTAGGATTGAAGAGAAGAATCATTGGTTAGGATCGAATAAGGGAATGGGAGATTTTAGACAATTACGGGAAGAATTGGCCCTTGTGGATCTCCCTATGCAAAGGCGTAGATTCACGTGGTCCAACCCAAGGTTGGCTAACAAGATTGATAGATTTCTGTGTTCTCCGTAATGGTTGACTTCTCTGAGGGGTATTGTGCAAATTGGTTTGACAAAAGAATATTCTGACCATGCACCTATTTTTCTTGGGGAGTCATCAATATATTGGGGTCCTAAACCGTTTAGAACCTTGGACTGTTGGTGGAACTCCCTAAAATTTAAGAAGTGGGTGACTTCGGAATGGGGTCGCATTTCGCATATGTACCCTTCTGGGAATCTTTTAATAGTTGATAAGATAAGAATATTGAAGAGACATCTAAAGGATTAGAACAAAAATAATTTTGGTAATGTGGATCTTAAAGTGATAAGGATTAAGGCGCAGTTGGAAGTTTTGGATAAACTACAGGAGACTAGAGATCTAGGTCTAGAGGGGAGAGAGAGTAGGTCCAAACTTATAGAGGATCTTTGGGCAGCTAGTTGGGTTGCGGCCAGCTTATGGAAACAAAAGTCTAGGGTTAGGTGGGCCCAAATGGGGTATAGGAACACTAAGTTCTTCCATTCTGTAGTCAAGTTTAGGCGAGTGAGAAACAATTTGAGCTCTCTTAATGTGGGAGGATTAACATTGTCAAATCCGAATTTGATAAAAGTTGAAGTACACAGGTTCTTTGAAGAACACTTCAAAGCTAGGTGATGGGATAGACCAAATTTGAGTCACTGGATTATACAACTCTGGATGTAGACTCTAGGGTTGCTCTAGAGAGCCTTTTCTCTTTGGAAGAGGTGGAGGCAGCCTCAGAGTCTTGTGATGGGAGCAAGGCCCCTGGGCCGAACGGGTTTAACGTGAATTTGATTAAAAAATCATAGAATTTGTTGAAGGGAGAGGTAATGGCCTTCTTCATGAATGTTTTTGAAAAAGGCATCATCAAAAAAGGAGTAAATGCAACTTTCATCGCATTAATCCCTAAGGTGTTGAACCCGTCTTCTCTTGGTGACTATCGACCAATTAGTATGGTCAGCTGTGTGTATAAACTTCTGGCAAAAACTTTGGCTAGAAGATTAGGGAGAGTATTAGGGTCATTAATTGGTGAGTCACAAAGTGGTTTTCTTAGATGAAGACAAATTTGTGATAGTATCCTCATCGCAAATAAGGTGATTGAGAAGGCTAAGAAGAAGAAAAAGAAAGTCTTTGTCTTTAAGTTTGACTTTGAAAAAGCTTATGACTGTGTAGATTGGGACTTTCTTGAATTTACCCTCATTAAATTTGGGTTTGGTTTGAGATGGAGGAAATGGATCAGGGAGTGCCTTAGGTCGACTAATGTGTCGATGCTAGTAAATGGATCCCCTATCGTGGGTTACGTCAAGGGGATCCGCTCTCCCCAGGCCTATTTTTACTAGCAACTGAAACTTTGAATCTAATCATTAGAAAAGCTGAAAATTTAGGCTTAATTTATGGAATTGGGTTGGGGAGGAACTATTTTACCATTACCCATTTGCAATTTGCAGATGGTACTTTAGTTTTTTATAGAGAGGAGACTCAAGATGCTCTAAATGTCAAAAGTATTCTTATGAGTTTCGAAATAGTCTCGGGCCTAAAGGTAAATTTCAATAAGAGTTTATTAGTGGGGATTGGTATAGATGAGAGAAAGTTGAGTGAGGTGGCATCTCTTTTAAAATGAAAAGTTGGTTCCCATCCCATTTCATACCTAGGGATGCATGTGGAAATCATTGGAGAAAGGAAAGGTTCATTGGTCTTCTTGGGATAACGTTGCTAGGAGAAAGAAGTGGGGGGTGTGGGCATTAGTAGAATCATAGAGAGAAATGTGGCAATGTTGGCTAAGTGGTGGTGGAGATTTGGATTGGAAAATGAGTCATTGTGGAGGAAAGTGATTTGTGCCAAATTTAAGTTAGTCGAAGTAACTTGGCTTCCTCAAGAAGGGAAAAGAGGGTTTTTCTCTTTTCCATGGGTTAATATTAAGAATACGGTTTTAAATTCTAGGTGGGTTTTAATCTTCTTAGAAAACTTTGGGTTTAGAGTAGGAAATAGGAGAAATATAACCTTCTGGGATGACAATTGGTCTCAAATAGGGAAGTTGAGTTCTTTGTTTCCTAGAATTTTCAACCTAGTTGTCCTAAAGAATGCTAAAATTAGCGAATTAGGTAGTTGGGTGAGAGGGAGTTGGGAATGGTCAATTGCATTGAGAAGGCCTTGTTTTGATTGGGAAAAAGAAGAGTGGTTGAACCTTTTAGGAGTTCTTAGGGTCGTAGTTCTTTGCGAGGATATGGAGGATAGTTTGGTTTGGTGGGACAATTCAAATGGATTGTTTACTGTCAAGTCTTGTTGAAAAACAAGCTTTGGATGAGGTGGATCATTCTCCCTTTAAATGGTCCGGGTGAGCCCCTCCAAAGGTTGAAATCTTTGTTTGGTTGCTCGTTGCTAACAAAGTCCTAACTAGAGGAGAATTGGGAAGGAGAAATTTGATAGATGTTTTGGATATGATTTGCCCCTTGTGTGAGGATGACATAGAAGAGAGTGCCCACCTTTTTATTATGTGTCCCTGGACTCAATCCATTTGGAATGGCATTCTTGACTAGTGGGGAATTTATTTTGTCTTCCCAAATTCTGTTTCCCATTTGTGGGAACAATGGGAGAGGTCAAGCGAGAGTGGGGTTCCATAAGATAATTTGGGAAACTCTATTGTTTTCGGTGGTTTGGTCCATTTGGCTTGCAAGAAACGAGATGGCTTTTAGAGGTTCCCTAATGGAACCAAAAGAAGTGGTTTGGTTGATAAAGGTAAGATTAGCCTTTTGGATCCTAGCCAAGAAATCGGAGTTAGGCTATTCAGTTAGAGACTTTATGGTAGCAATTGGAGGATTGAGGTCCTTTAAACCTTTTAAGAAGAATAGGATTCCTATCTTGTGGTCCTCTCCCCCGGTGGGTTATATCAAATTTAATGTGGATGGTTCTTCTTTGGGGAAACCTAGGCCAACGGGCATTGGAAGGGTGCTTAGGAGTGGGAATGGGAATTTATTGTGTTTATTTTCTGAATTGATTGGTGTAGCAGATTCGAATGTAGCGGAATTTAAGGCAATTATATCTGGAAATATTTTTGAATTCTCCACTAAAAAATAGGTTTTGTTTGCTTGTTGAGAGTGACTCCAAAAATACTATTGTGTGGCTGCAAAATCAGGAAAATAGGCCTTGGAAAATGAACTTTCTGTTTAATCAGTGTGTTAAGATATTGTAGGGTTTGTCAGGGGTAAAATTTGCCCACACTCTTAGATAAGCGAATCCAATTGCAGACAAGCTGGCCAAAGCGAGAGTAAATAAACATTTTCCATTGTGTGAATGGCTCGTGGATCATACAAGTTTTGGGGATGTTCTCTTGTACTTTTTGTTTTCAGGAATTCTCTTAGTATCTGGTGGAGTCCACCTCGGTTTCGAAATTGTGATAGGCTTTAGTAAGCTAAGGTATGTCTTCTTTCCTTTGGTAAGACTTTACCTCTTTGGGTTTCTTTCAGGGTTCATGGGGAGTGTCTCATTGGGGTGATTTTTGGGTAAAGGGTACATACATTTCTATTTTCTGGTGAGGGTAGAGTGTGATTTCTTTTGTGAGCTCTCGGAGCAGTGAGGGACATAATCAACGCCTAACCTCTCATTTCCTCACTGGAAGTTGGCATAGCGAGACGAGGGAAGGAGGCCGGAGTTTCAGTTGAGAAAGTTTGGCTATATGGGCTGGTGTCAATTAGTTAGGACTGCTACTGGTTGGATTGATCATTTCTTTCCTTTAATGGAGTTGGTTTCAATTAACAAATTTTGTGCTCTCGGGTTATTCTACTGTCGGGTTATTCTACTGTGTTGTCAACAAATGTTGTTAATTTTGAGAATAGATCTGTAAAGTTGCTGTTATCAAGCTGTTGTCTTTTGTTGATTGCATGGTCTTGTGTTATCAACCTATTGTGTTATAGGTTTGTTTGTTAATATTTAATTGCATGGTCTTCATTGAGAATTGATTCATTTGGTCCTCAAAGTTCCTCTATTCACTGTTGCTGGAGGTGGTTGGTCCTTAAATTGCTACAGGATGAACCATAAATTTCAATTTTAAGTTGGTGTTACAAAGTTTGGTTGCGTTTGGAGATAGATCCTAAGCGTTTGGGAGTTTGTTGCTAGTTGAGTGGATAAACTCCAGTTTTCTCTCTTATTCCAAGTTCATCTGGTTGTCTTCAGTGTATTCTAGGCTACTGCAGTTGAAAATTCTACTGGTTTTTTGCAGTTGAAATTGGCAGCCTTGGTTTTTGCAGTAGATATTTACAGCCATGTTTTTGCAATTTTACAATTGGTTGTGATTGTGGATATCAACAACTTTTTTCCTTGGGTTAATTTGTGTCTTGAGAATCTTTTTGTGCCTTCCATATAGCGGAGATATCCGTAGAATCTCTAAATATTGGTACTATGTGATTGTTGTGTTGAGATTTTGTAGGAATTTTAGCTAGGTTGGCTAGATTTTTATATTCGTTGTGTTTGGGATTGGAGCAATTCTTATAAGCTCCTATTTGTGGTTTTACTTGGTTGTACCTTTCTTTCAATGATAGCTAGCTTATCGAAAAAGAAAAACACTCAGGCTAGGGGGCAAATAATACGAGAGAAATTTCCGCTTCTATATTTAGCTTTCAAAACAGGAGCTTGATAAAGGAATTCGGTTAATATTTTAGGCCCAAGAACGGGAAATGTCTAGCCCAACACATAGCTTGCGAGATCACCTCTTCATGGTCAAGATCATGTCTTCCACGCGAGATCACCTCTTTATGGTCAAGACAACGTCTTCCATGCGAGATCACCTCTTCAAGGTCAAGACCACGTCTTCCATGCGAGATCACCTCTTCATGGTCAAGACCATATCTTCCATGCAAACTCATGCATTCATTATCCACTAATGCTACTAATTATTGTTGATATAATTGTTATTCCTTACATGGATTCACAAAATGGTGTAACTCCCAACTAAATAAGTGGAAGGTCAAAATGATGTAACTCTCCACTAAATGATAACATAATGGTGAGCCAAAAAGACGTAACTCATGCGATTACTAAGTCTACAAAAGGAAGGTATCACATTATCTTTTATATGCAGTCTTTTGCCTGATATTCTAAAGTAAACTGACTTATTCTCAGGCCGGAGGTTCTTTAACTGACACTACACTAGTGTCCCCTTAGAACTAATCGATTTTAGAGGTTGTCAGGTTAATGATGCAGGTTGTGGAGATTTCTGGCACATGCAGAGCTGTTACACGTGCCGATAATTTTTTGGCAACATCAGGTCTTATATGTTGAAGGCGCTACTTTGAATAGCGTTTTTAATTGAAAAAAAAATATATATTATTCTAAATAGCATTTTTTGCAAATTTAATATTTGAGAAAATAATCCACCAAGTCTGGTAAAGGGAAAAAGCCATATTTTCCTATTTAAAGAATTAAAGAACTCCTCATCTCACTACTACCAGCCCGTGGAACATGAATATGCTCATCGTCTTCTTTTCACAATCCACAATTTGGAAAAGCGGTATTTTCATTAGGTGTTGCTTTGGTTGTTAAAAGTAGAGAGCGCGGCCGAAAATCTTATTATTGTTTGATGCACTGATTGTCGCATGTAATGTTGTGAATTTTATCCCTTCATATACAAAAAAATAAAATAAAAATAAAATAAAAAATATTACCTTAATTTTAAAATTGAAAAGAGGGCATTATATAATTTTAAAATATGCATCAATAAAATCATGAATAGAAATAATTTATACTTGAAATGCGCAGATTTAAATATATATATATATAATGTATTTTTAATATTAAAATATGCAATACATACATATTATTTGGTTACTTTGGTAGCAATATCCGAAAGCAAATGCATAAATTAGGATTAATGTTATCAATGGTTGCAAGTCTAATAAATTCTAATTTAATTAGTTTTTATAGTATCTAATTTCATTTTGGTTGAAAATATTTTTTCAATCACAATTATTTTTTAAAATAATTTAAAATGTGTACCAGAAAAATTAAACTTAATTATATATGTGTGCATCAATTAAAAAAAATTATATGTAACTAAAAAATTATATGAAAAAACAAAAATAAAAAGAAATAGAAAAACTCACCAAAATACTTGAAATAGACATTCTTCAACCTAATTAATTTATATCGTATTTAATTTATTTTTTGTTGGAAATATTTTTTCAATCACAATTATTTTTTTAAGTAATTTAAAATGTGCAAAATAATCATATATTTGTGCATTAATTAAAAAAATTAAATATAACTAAAAAAATGAAGAAATTGAGTAGAATACTCGTTATGATATATAAAAAAATAAATAAAAAGAAATACGAGTCATTCTCTAACCTTATTAAAATTATCTCTCTCATTTTAGTTTTAAGTATTAATATTAGATATGCATGAATAAAAATTTAAAATTGGTTAGAATGTGATAAGCACACAACCTTCAATATAGAGATGAAATTAAAATATTAATTCAAATGTATAAGATAATTATGGGGTAAAAAGTGTAATTTAGTGAACAGATGTACAAGCAATTAAGGAAGAGAGAGAATTTGTGAAGTAATTAAGAAATAGCATTCCATTTAGAAAAGGAAACATGCACACGTACATGCATTACAGAATGTGAACAGACACGGAGATTTGGCAAGTGATTAAATAGGCAACTTTCTCCACCAAAACCTTAAATATGAGAAAACTCATTCTCCATCTAGCTAGAGAGAGAGAGATGGGGAATAGTAGTAAGAAATTGGTGTGTTCATCTTCGACATGCCTACTGCTATGGGTAATGCTTCCTTCGCTTCTGGTGTGTGGTTTTATTGCCTCTTTGGAGGCTTCAAATTCTTCTTTCAAGGTCTCCGCTTTCATTTTTTCTTCTCCGTACGACGTTGTGACACAACCTGTAAGCACTTAAATTTCATTGTTCAATTCGATTACACTTGAGGGATATATAAATTCCATTTTTTAACTTTGGGGACTAAAATATAATCGCATGCATAAAAGGTTTGAATTTTTAGAGCACAAATCCATATTTGGTGTTGCTATTTAGTAATTGCTATATACAGCAGTACGATTTGTTTTGTGTTTTTAATCACAAAGCAAGTAATATACACATTAATGCAATTCTTGGTTTGTTTTTTTTCATTAATTCAATCCAGCAAGTATATTAATTTGCTTTCAATGGACAGTTCACAAAGCTACATCAAGATAATGACTGTTTATATTGTTAATTTTACTTAAAAAAATAGAATTAATTATTTTTTAATTAAAATATTAGTGGATTTGGGAAAATTCCTAAACCCACGTAAACAAGAAGTGGGATCCTGAGTTTACGTACTACTCCCGGTTAATTCACAAATTAAAAGAAAAAAACAGATTGCACACATTTTTTTTGTGTTTTTTCTTTCCTTATAGCCGGAGGTTATACCTCGGGCTGTCCCCCTTTCAAAATTCTTCAATGAGGTTAATTGTTGCTTTGCATTTAATTATTCAGGAAACTAAGAGTATTTTTTAGCCATTAAAGTTTACCACTTAATTATCATAATTTTTCTGAATAGTTTTATATTTTCATATTCAGGAAACTAAGAGTTTTAAATTATTTCCTCAGTAAAAATTACTCTTAGTGGCAAACTTTAATAACTATCCAATAATAACAATAAAATATTAAACTCGTTTGATAGTTCATTAGATTCGCGACAAAAATGGAAAAAAATATATATATATATATATATATATATATATATATATATTTTTATCCAGAAAAATAATTTTTTTTGTAAAAAGATATTATTTAGTTAAAAAAAAAAATTGTAAAACGAGTAGAATATAAAAAGATATAGGGTTCAAATTTTTTTTCCTAATTTGTAGATTAACCGGGAGTAGTATTCCCGGTTATAATTAATGAAACCGAGAGTATAACTCTCGATCTACGTGGGTTTGGAAATTTTCCGAAATCCACTTATATTTCATTAAAAAAATAATTAAATGGTGAAGAACTGTAAATAACACTTTCAACTCATGGAGTTTACATGCGGTTGCCTTGAAGTTTTGTTTTCTACACATTCTTCCCCAAAGTTTTCTTTTGGAGTCTAATTTGTCTTATTGACTATTTTTTTTTTTTTTTTTTTTGTCAATTTTCTTTTATGAAATTAATTGCAAATATGAGAAAACTATTAGAATGAGAATTGGTCATGTGAATTGCCATTACAAGTTTATTATTACATTGCTCGAACATTCTAATTATTAGAGTAAGGAAAAGAAAATTGCACTTTTTTTTTTTTTTTTTTTTTTTTTTTTAAACCACTTTGTTAATTTTGAACTCAACATGTTGAAAAGAAGGGAGAGGATTGGAATGTCGGGGATGGACAGGACACTCTTTTATCTTCTTCGAATGAATCGCATGTTTTTCCGACGAATTCAGAGAGGAGATACGATGACTTGGAAATTGGTCTTGATATTGCAAGAGCAGCAATTCGACAAGAAGCTAAAAATGGAAACCAAATATACGACCAAGATTTCATCCCAACGGGGCCCATCTACTTGCACGCCAATGCTTTTCACAGGTAAAAATTTAATAGGCTCTCTCATTTTCTTTAAAACCGCCAAATTTGCTAATCTATAAAGTACCTGAATTTTTATTATAATGACATTTTTATTCTTGACAATTCAAAAAAATTAAATAATTAAAAAAAATTAGAGAAAATTCTATTTTTACCATTAAAATTAAAATGGGTCACTACTTACAAGTCCATATTGAAAAAATACCACATATATATTATTATTTAAGATAAAACAAAAAATATATTCTCTCACTATATCAAAAATAAGATAATATAAATGGGGATATTGTTGTCTAGCGTTAATAGCAACATAATCAATGGAGGATGCAAATGTTGCTGTATATCAATAATGTCAATATCAACATAATAAATGAGGGAATGTAAATGTTTTAATACATCCAACAATTATCATATGCAAATTAGGGTTACATGGGTATAAAAATAAATTAGTAATGAACTTTGGGGTTCATTATAAAATACCCTTGTTAAAAATTAAAATACATAAATATCCCTTTAACCTTTTTTTTCTCTTATTTTCTTCTTTATTTTTTTACACTAATATTCCTATTTAAAAATAAAATTTAATTTCCACTCTCACCCCTGCGGGTGGGGGGTTGGGGTGTAAATGTAATTTTCAAAAAAATGAGATTTTTCTTTTTTAAAAATAGGAACGTGAGTGAATTTTTTTTTGAAAATATAAAAGAATAAAGTGTATATATATATTGAAATAAGAGAAAGGTATTTGTGTCTTTTTCCAAAAAATAGATGTGAAATAGATATTTTGCAAATGATAGGATAACGGTGTTGTTTTTGGTGAAGTGAAAGTAGAAGTAAATGGTAATATCCAAATTTAATCTATAAGGGATTGTTCAAATATACTTAAATTTTCTAAAAAGTTGATGAGATTTGTTATACAATTTGTGTGACTAAAGTTGTTAATTTTAGGTCATGAGATTTATTCCTATATTTTCTTAATTTACGTGGTGTTTGGGTTCATGCATGGAATTGGAGTCTTAATAAATCCATTTATGATGGACATTTTGGTCTGGCAGAAGCTACTTGGAAATGGAGAAGATATTCAAGGTGTACGTGTACAGTGAAGGAGAGCCCCCAATCTTTCACTACGCTCCCTGCAAAAATATATACGCCATGGAAGGAATCTTCATGTACCACATGGAGACTTCCACCCGATTTCGCACCCGAGATCCGAATCAAGCCCATGCTTTCTACCTGCCGATCAGTGTGGCTTCCATAGTTAAATTCGTACACGAGGCTACATCCCATGATTGGCATCCCATGAAACAGACGTTTAAGGATTACGTTCATCTTCTTGCCGGAAAATACCCCTTTTGGAATCGGAGCCTCGGAGCCGATCATTTCATGCTCGCCTGCCATGACTGGGTGACAAATTCTTTTCACATCAAAATCTATTTTTAAACAACAGTTTTTAAACTTTTTCGGTTGTTTTTCACAAACTTATGCATTATTGCTCATTTGTTGTTGTAGGGGCCTGAGCTCTCCTCCTCCGTTCCGAATCTATTCAACAACTCGATTCGAGCACTATGTAATGCGAATACATCGGAAGGGTTCAATCCGGCGAAGGACGTGTCATTCCCGGAGATCCTTCTCCGCCACGGTACGATGGACGGTTTGATCGGAGGTCCGTCAGCTTCACAGCGCCCCTATTTGGTTTTCTTCGCCGGTGGGCTGCATGGCCCCATTAGGCCTATTCTCCTCCAGCATTGGGAAACTCGTGGAGACGAGGAAGTACAGGTATTGGCAAAAGTTTCATTACCCACTGCGTTTGAACCAGGAGTTTGGTAACCTTTTTTTTTTTCAAGAAATTTAGAAAAAATAAATTAAAAGAAACTATTATTTATAGGACAAAATTATTAAATTTTCAAGTTGCTTATAATTTCTTATCTTTATTTTTTTAATTTATTTGTTTTTTCAATTAATGTTAACTAAATTTATTCTATTCTGCTAATATTGATTAATAATATTGAATATATACTTGATATTTGTACTCAATGTTAACTAAAATATCGATAACAAAAAAATTAAATAAAAAACTCTAAAAATAAGATGAAAAAAATCTAAAAAATCAAAATAGAAAATCCCCTATTTCTCTTTGCCCTCTATGTCTCTAGAATAATTTATTTTTTTCAAAATATAAACAAACATAATCACCGAAAGTTACCATAGTTGTTGTTTATCAATTGTTTCTTCTTCCTGTTCTAAAAAAAAAAAAAAAAACTCAAAACACTGTTTTTATTTTCATCAGACAAAAACAAAGATAAATTTTCTTCTTCTTCTTCTATATGTCTATTTTTAATAAAAGAACGTTACTAAAAACCACCCTATATATAGTTTATGCCATTTATAAAATTGTATTTGACACTTCCGGATTAATTGTATTCAGGTTCACCGTTACCTCCCGAAGGGCGTATCTTACTATGGAATGTTGAGGAAGAGCAAATACTGTATTTGCCCTAGCGGCTATGAGGTCGCCAGCCCGAGGACGGTCGAGGCCCTCTACACCGGCTGTGTCCCAGTGTTAATCAAGGACCACTACATCCCGCCCTTCAGCGATGTATTGAATTGGCCATCATTCTCCATTCAAATTTCGGTGAAGGATATACCCAACATGAAGAAAATATTGTCGAATATATCGCCCAGACAATACATAAGAATGCAGAGGAGGGGGGCACAAGTGAGGAGACATTTTGAGGTCAATTTGCCTCCCAAAAGATTTGATGTCTTTCACATGATACTGCATTCCATCTGGCTTAGAAGACTTAACTTTCGACTCCATGATATCCACCAATCATCAAATGTAAGGAATTGAGGGATGAGAGAAAGTAAATACCGAGGGGAAAACAGTAGGTGGAGATGAAATTATTATATCATATTAGACCAAGACTTCGAAAATATACTTTTAGGAAAAGATTATTTATATATCTATTCTATACACCATGGTATACTTGATATGTTTTATCTTTGAAAATATTCTAATCACTGATTTAATCTTTTGTTGATAATCTACGTAACAAACTCTTAACAAAATGCATTTAATGATTAATATCTTCGAACTAATTATCGAGCAAATTATGATTTTACTCATACTTACAGCATTTTCTTATGTGGCCTCCAAACTAATTTTTTTGCAATCAACCCATTTAATTTGTAATCATAATTCTAAGTGGCCCTTCCATTAGAATTGGTGTTAATTTTGGCCCAAAAAATTATATTTCACCCTCAATTTTTAAGTAGAAGAATTATATTTTAGCCACGTATACTTTAAGGAAATAATATTTTACTCCATGCATAATAAAGGTCACACTAAACGGCCATGCAATTTTATTTTATTTTTGCTTTTTTCCCTTTTCATTTTTGGTTTTTTTTTAATTTTAATGTTGTATTTTTCTCATTAGACTATCAAGTTTTTTTTTTTTTTTTAGCCATAATTTTGGTTTCTCTTTCCTTATTGAGCCTTTTAAACAAAAAAAATAATATTTAATCTCTTTTAAACAAAAATGTCATTATTTATCCCTCTCTTAATATTTAATCCTTTGAGAGTTAAAACAATAGTGAACGAACAATTATACCCCTACATAAATATAAGAAATCCTAGCCCTCCTCCCTAAACTCCCTCTCATTTCTCTGATTTTAGTTGTGCTCTTTCTCTCACTCTCTCGATCTTTGTCTTCTTCCTATTTCAGAAACTAGACATCAATTATTTCTCAAAAGTAGATTCTATTGATTCCACACTTCTCTCATGACTAGCGTACAGATCCTACAGAAAATTGTGTGAACGACCATACTGAAAAAGGTGCAAGTCCGAGCAGAGCACATTGGACCACATAAAGTCCCCAGCACCTCATGTTCTGCCTCGATGCTAGGGCCTGGGGGCAACTAATGTGGGAAAATTTGGTCGTTCCCTTCAGCCCACTCAGAACCCTACACGTGGAGAAATATTTCGACTAAGTTTAAAGTCTTAAAATGGTTCTCATAAAATTCAAAATCATAAAAAAATGTTCTTTGTGAAGTGTTTAAGTGAAAAAATAATTTTAACACATAAAATAATGTGTTTTCTAGTCAATTTGATCGACCGATGATTTGGGTCAGTTGACTAATGAAAACAATAGTTTAAGAAAGTTAAATCAGTGAACCTACTGGCCAATTCGGTCAATCGACGATTTGGATCAGTGGACTAATAAATCCAGTAGCCGAAATGAAAAAAAAAAAGATAAACACATTGGGCGAATCGGTTAACTGACCGCAGGAAGTACAATGGCAGAATGTTAACCGTTGCAGGGGAAGTCAACCGACGTCTGGGTCGGTCAATCATTCGGGTCAGACAGTCAATAGTTGACTATTCTGATTTTTTAGCCAAATCACCTTATTTTGAATGATTTTCAAATAGGTTTATAAGGAATTTGGGTATTTTACTTTTATATATCATATATTACTAATATCTTATTTATTTGGTCCATATATTAAATTATTCTTTTAATTGAATTGGTAAAAGGATCTCTTATCTTTAAGAGTTTTCAATCTAATAAGTTTTGGGGACCAAATGGAACTTTTCTAAAAATATTTTTAAATAAAACATACTTGTTTCGATAGTATATGATATATGGGGTATTAAAGAATCATTTTAGGTCTTGTAATTTGAAAACTAGCCATTGGAAGTCTAGTTAAAAGTCTATATATAGAAACATGCATTTTTTAAATGAATCAATCGAGAACATTTAGCTTTTGCTATTATAAGAGAGTATTTTACTTTACAAATTTATAAAATAGTATTATCGAAAGAGTTCTTGATCGAAGTGTGAAAAAGTTTTGGTTATCGGTCTATGTTCTTCACTGAGTTATAGTAATCGTTTTCAAGAAATCCCGGTGAGATCTTTCCAAGTTAATTAAAGTATTTTTTTTAGATTATTTGTTTGATTACTTGGATTAAGTATTTTTAGAAAAATCGTTTTAAAATCTAATATCGTGAAAATATTTTAAAACGATTTTTATTTGTGAAATCCGATTATTTGTTGTTTGTGCTTTAAATTGCTTAAATCATATTTGTGCCTCACATAAATTCTATCACGTAGTTTTTGATACATTAATTGAACATAATTGTTTTGAGGTAGTAGAAGCTCATGTGGGAAGAAATATGTGAATTTTTTGTATTTGCGAGTTTGAGTGGATTAGACATATTTGGGATGGTATCTAATCATGGTAATTAGGGTTTGATCTTTCGCATTCGAAAAAGATTAGTTCAATCTTTAATATTTTAAAAACATTAGGTTTTGATTCTTCCTGTAATAGAATTGGAGTGAGATAATGTTCTTTCTAAATCTGTGAAAATGATAAATGCAATTGTGTAATAGGGAAAAAGTTCAAAGATTAATTCTAAACCTACGAAAAGAATCAGAATTGTAAATGTTTTGTTCCTACCTGGGAAAAGAATCAAGGGGTCAGTGAATTGCAAAATTCTTATGGAGCTCAGGGTACTGGACTTAGGTAATAGTAGCTTGCCAAACCAGAATAAATCATTGTGTGTTGAATTGTTATATTTCTGTTATTTGGGTGTGCACTGAATTAAACACATTTCCATTGTTTAACAAGATAATAATCAATTGAGAAAAGTGATAACTTGTGTTTGAATTAATTGTTTAAATTTTTGTAATTACCCAATTTACCTCCCTCTCGGGTAGATTTTTGGGCCAGCACTTCAATTCATGCGTCAACTTTGAATTCGTTGATAAGAAGCAAACAACCTCTACAACTTCATCATCATTGTGGGTTCCCATTTTCTTTGTTGAGTGCCACACTATTGTTTTGATATCTTTTGAATGTTTGTGTTCGCCACCGTCGCCACCTTCTCTGTCTCTAAAACAATAGGTACAATAATATCATTTTGATTATATGTATTGGGAGAAGAAAATAACGACTGGATTTGAAAATTCTATTTTCCCCTTTGAAATTTTATTTTATAAATTCCTGTTAGTAGTACCCAAACCAGAGATTTTAGAAAAATAAATGTGAAATTCCATTTCAAAGTGAAATCCTTCGTGAATTATTTTATCCAAACCCAACCCTAATTTTCATCATAAAATTAGCTGAATGTAGTCAAAATGAATGATGAAATACAAATATAAATTTGAAGAGATAATATTTTAAAAAATTAAATAAAATAAAAAATACAAGTCCAATAATTTTTATTAAAATGAACAAATAAACAAAGTAGGCACAATCCATGATGGGCTTAAAGCATTGGGATCAGACATAATATTATTTAAATCTGTCTATGGCAGAAAGCTGAAAAAGGCGGGCTTGCTGCTCGTCGTTAGGGGACTGAGATCAGCATCAACCCCCATATGAGATTTTCTGATTGATTGAATTAATTCTTTCAGCTTGTTTTTAATTAAGCTAATCTCTTCGTTACTGAACCATATTTAGTTGTGACAATAATCAAATAATCAATCAACATTTCAAGTGATGATCGTCTTTGTTTACTTTGAATTCTCTACAATCTTTCATTTACCTTTGGCTTATACTCAACATTTTTGTTTGGAAATGCTTCAGATGAAAGCACCAGCTTTCCTTTACCAAAGGTAGTAGGAAACTTGCAATTTCTTTGAATAAAAATTCATTCCACGTGTTGAATCTTCTCAATTCAATATATCTGGAACAGTAAGTCATATGCTAACTATTGACATTTCATTTCCATAGGGTAAGGCTCTTAATTGTCACATACATAATTTTTACTACAGGACGGAACTCTGTCGTTTTAGTGGGGCCAAGATATACCCTGGGAAGGGAATCAGATTTGTTCGTTCAGATTCTCAAGTAATTTTCAAATTGATCTTTAAGTCTTTTAATTGTTTTCCAATCTAGATTGCATTCTAGCATTCTTTCATCTGCTACTGATATTGGATGTGGTTATTTTCAGGTGTTTTTATATGCAAATTCAAAATGCGAGAGGTATTTCCACAACCGGTTGAAGCCTTCCAAACTTACATGGACAGCCATGTACTGGAAACAACGTAAGAAGATAATAATGTTTTGATCGAGGTTTGTCACTCGTACCAAGTCTTGTGTGCATTGCTTTTTGTTTGGATTAAAGAATGGCCTTAAAAAAGGAATTCAAGGAACATATAAAGATGCACATGAGAAATAGAAATCATTGGCCGTGATTTTGTTTATTGGGAAATCATTTTCTTTTAACAACCCTGATTAGGGTTATTGGGAAATCAAAATTATTTTGATTTTGCGTTCAGGATATTGCACAAGAGGCCGTAAAGAAGAGGCGGCGTGCCACCAAGAATCCGTCTTCTAGATCCATTGTTGGAGCCACCATAGAAGTGATACAAAAGAAAAGAACTGAAAAACTTGAAGTTCGAGATGCAGCGAGGGAGGCTGCTCTCCGGTGCGTTAACTTAATTGTCATGTTCATTTTGCGATATTTTATTTGTTGTTGTGCTTATTGGAAGAACTAATTTTGGTGTTTGGAGGTCTAATTTATGAAAATGAAAGCTAAATGTGCAGTGACATTAAGGAGAGGATCAAGAAGACAAAGGATGAAAAGAAGGCAAAGAAGGCAGAGGTAACGACCAAATCACAGAAGACTGGTGGCTAGGGTAACATTCCCAAGGGTGCAAAGGGTCCTAAAATTGGAGGCGGTGGTGGAAAGCGTTGAAATATCGGGGGTTTTGTTTTGTTTCTTGCTGCTGGCGAGTAACATTAAATAGCTAGTATGTATGGTAAAAGGTTTCAAAGAGTTGTATTGCTGCATTTTTATCCCTTTTATATGTTACGGAATTAGGTTTGAATATGATGAACACTTCCTTGTTGAAATATCTGACTAGTTGTGCTCCATGGAATTGGGTTTGGTCCTAGTATTTCCCTGGTGGTCCCTAAAGTTTGGGGTAGTGTCATTTTCATCCTTCTTGTTTTGCTTCTAAATCGAGTTCATGAAGTTCTGAAATCGTTTGAATTTTGTCTTTGGGATTAAAATTTGTTTAATTATCTAGATGGAATCTGAAATGTTTTACCCAGTGTTTGTCTAAATTTAACAATGCCATGATGTCAAGGCCGAGCTTTTGACGATGAAAAGAAAATTTAACTAGGGCTTTAGGCACAAGTCTTGAGATGATCTAAAACAACGAAAAATAATAATATTTAATAGCAATGAAATTCACCAAAACAGTACATGCAAATAGTGTAGTAAGAATACAATTATAATAACAATAACAATTGTATTAATAACGAAACTTTCAAGGTGTGTAAGATTTACAATGACATGTCCTCCCACATTTGATATAAAATATTTTATCGATGTACTGCCTTCATAATGTAAAATAATTTATTGATCAAGTAATCGTAATCAACTTTTTAATTTAGAGTATAGTCTCACACTGAGCAATGTAAAAATTTCAAAGATATAATAATGAAATAATTGAACTTTAATAACCGATCGTTTTCACTTTTATATAGTAAAACACCATGCACATATTTTCATACTAATTATATGTTTTTTTTTTGCTGGTCGAGAGTTATGGAGGTAACATATCATTTACATCTGTGTGATAATGTCAGTGTCAATGTCATTCCGTAGTTTAAATAATAGAAGCACAAGCGTTCTATAGATGACAATATCACACTGACAGTTAACAACATTTATCACACATCCAGCAAGACTACCCTTATGTCGAGTTACACACAATTTCGCGAAGCTACTCTCCATTCGAGTTGTAGACACCACATTGTTCCGCTTTTCTTTTTGCTTATTAAAAATTTTGGGGTTAAAGTGAAAAATTAGACAAACTTCAAATTGACGTTTAGAGGGATGAATTTCCATCTTAGATTCCCAGTTTAAATTTTGTATAACGCTTAAAAGGGGAAAAAAAATCGACAATTTGATTGAATTCCGACATAAATAAAAGTTTTGGATCAAAAATAAAAATTTCTAAAAGTTAATTCGGGATCAAATTGATAAAATTGAAAGTGGTTTTTCTATGGATATTACTTTTAACATGTTTAATTTTAGTTTTCACCCTTTAAATTTTAAGACATTTCGCCAATTACACTTACTTTTTGTTTTGACCCAAAAAACTGTAGTTTTTGCCAATTTCGTCAAATTAATGACCAAAAATATTTTATTTTTTGAAATTAAATGTTCCAATTATATTTTGGATAATTTACTTTTATTTTTTCACTTTTAGTTTCAAGAAAAATTCGAAAATTGACTTTTAATTAAACAAAAAGTGCCCAAAACACTAAAATTGCTACGCGCACACCCCCTAGAAATAAGATGAAGTATTAGATCCTTCTCGAGAGTTGAGAAAGTCAAACTTTAGCGTCCATAGGTTATTACCTAAAACGAAAAAACTTAATTTGGTGGAAAATTAAAGTCAAACACGTAATACCAAAAATAGCGAGGGCTAAAACATAACTTTTATGAAAGCAGGGGGTACCCCCTCAATTGCGCTCAAAATCGCATCAAAATATTCAGGAGTGCACAGACCCCTGGTAGTATAACTGGGGGGGTGTTTGTCCCCCAGAACACCTTATATTTTTTTCTCTCTAGTTTCAAATATTCTCTTGGGTTGCTTAGTTCATAAGTCAGACACCCTCAAAACTCTCTCAAAAGCTCTAAAACACACTTAAAAAGAGGTCAAAAAGCAAACAAGAAAAGAAAAAAATGAAAAAGAAGGAGAAGGAAAGAAAAGGTTCATTATACTAAAACTTGATCTGTACGCTTGCTGTGAAAGTGGCAGCGCATGAATTGCGGCCACCAAGTTTTTGGCACCGTTGCCGGGGACGGTGTTGAATGCGTAGAATTGATATTGTGACTAAGTAGTTGAATATTAATCCAAACAATTCTTTTGTTTCAATTTTCTTTTGTTTTTCTATTCATTTTGTTAATTTGTTTCATGAGTTGTGATCAAACAGTACATGCAACGTAGAAAAAGTAGAAATTCTTGAATCTTGATCCCTAGATCGAGTATACGTTGAAAAGGATAAGGAGAAAGACAAGAATCCAACTTCAATACCATGAATCGTGATCCAATGGAGCATTTTTTCCCAAATTTCTTGTCCATGAGGGATTTTGGTGAAAAATGCTCAACCAAGTCTAGTTAGGGACGTTAAATCAAGCAAGTTACATTTTTTTATCTAAAACCGATGGTATCAATTTTTACCTGATTTTTGCGATTATTTATTTAATTTTTAGAGGCCAAAATGGTCTCGGAGCGTGTTTGGAGGTAAATTAAGGAGTGAGGATAATCGGAGATGTGTTTTGCACTTAAAAACATTGAATAAGCGAAGTGGAAATGCATGGTGTGGAGCCTTTGTGTGAAAACTTGAAGAAAAACATGAAAATCCAGCAACAGGCTCACCGCCTAGGGTGTGAAAATGTAGTAAGTCAAGTTTCAACACAAACGCCTCACTGCCACAACGGAGAAATCCACCGCCGCGGTGAACCAACAGATTGTTTTGTTTTAAAAAGGCGCTTCACCGCCGAGGCGGTGATTCCCACTGCCTAGGCGGTGAAATAACAAAAACATTTGGTTTTAAAAAGGTGCTCACACCGCCGCGGCGGTAAGGCCTCTGTTTGATTAAAACCAACCCGCTAAAACAAAAACGCCACATCCTTTTCAAAATACTCCCAAATCTCTCTAATCCCATCCCTCCAAACCATTTCCAACCCTCTAAATTGTCCTTCTCTTAACAAAACTTGTGGTTTCCACCACAAATCACCCTCCAAAAATCGAATTGTCCCCCATTTTCGAAAAAATTAAGGTTTAAGAGCGACGTTGCGATTAGTTTTAAATTTTCAATCATTTGGACTGCCATTTCTCAACAAGTAAGTGTTTAAACTTCTAAATTTTATATATTTGTTAAAATCTTTGATTGGTTTGCAAGATTATCTCAAAAATCATTGATTGTGGAATGTGCCCTAACCGTTAAACCCCCATTTTCGCGATTTTCATTTTCTATGGGATTTTGGTTTGATTTTTTTTGTTAAACTGAGTTCTTATGGATTGTTTAATTGTGTGAAACAAAAATGCATGCTACATTGTTAGTATTTTGTTGAAATCGTTGCAATTGGTGTATGTGTATTGAGTTTATGCCTTGATATTGATAATGTTAATTCAAGGGTTTGTTTTTTATTGTGCGTATATGATTTGGTTTGTATTGTTTGTGAATGTTAATGCTAGGAACCATTCCAAAAAAGGTTGCTACAAAGAGGGCACGGGGTGAAAGATCGGGGTTGGCTCCTGACTTCGATTCCACCCAATTCGTTTCAAAGAAAGCCGAGGAGCACTTCTTTAAGCATGAGTTCACCAGGCCGTGCATAAGGCAGAGAGGATTTGGGCCCCTGGAAGATCTCCCGGCAGAATTTCAAAGTGCTATTCAAAGCCGAGGTTGGGAGTATTTTTGCAAATCGCCTCCCCTCGGTGAAGTTTCCTTGGTCCGAGAGTTCTACGCCAACATCACAGAAGCTCAACAGAACTAGACAAGGGTCCGAGGCAAGATTATTTTATTCGGTCTTGAAAGATTCAACGAAATCTTGGGATTGGGTCCGCTACCACCTTTTCAAGAGCCGTATCTGGCGTACTAACCAAGTATGAAATAAATGATCATGGCCCTGACTACGGGCAATGTTGAATGGATCATCACAGGGCTAGAACAAGCCACATTTCCTTCCAAGTTCTTAAAGCTGGTGCCGAAGATATGGCACCACTTCATATGTGGCAGCCTGATCCCGACCACTCACCTTTCGAAAGTATCGAATGAACCGGCCTTTGCATTGCATTCTATCCTGAGCGGCAAGCCGCTTGACATTAGATTTCACATTTACTCTTCAATTCTTTATATCGGGTGGACAACCAAAAGAGGCCTCCCCTTTTCAAACTTACTCATGGAGTTGTTTAGGCGAGCCAGGGTGGTGATCCAATAGCATAGCCCGTTAGCTCCTACTAATCCTCTCGACCTTGCCATTATTACAAAGATGTGGAAGGGTATCACTTAAGGCCAGACAGCGGGAGAAGCGGCACAGGATAAAGAGCACGCAGACGACGAATTAGGGCCTTCTGGGGCCCCAGTTCCCGAGGCACCCGAACGGGCCGAGATCGACGGAGAGTAAGGTTATCAAGAACTCCGGGATATTCGGAAAGGACAATACAAGCTATGGACATACCAGGATCAATACGGGCGCTATTAAGATCAAGTGAACTGGCTTATTTGCGAGGGCCTCGGCATCGAGATGCATTCTTGTCCGACTATGCTGCAGGTGCCGTCGCACCTTTTGCAACCACCACAGTTTCCATTCCGACGCGATAATGGTGGTGATGATGCTTCCCCAGGTGGACAGTAGGAGGTAAGACACCTATGTCTTATCTCCTAGGTATGTATTAAAACCTAATATTTTGTTTATGAATGCTATAAATTGTTATTGGATTCGCTGCTAGACAGTGTGGACACTGCCATGTTTAAGTTTGGGGGGTGTTCATCAATTTTTGTGTTTTTGTAGAAGAATAATGAACAATTTTTTTTATTTTTTGATGTATTTAATTTAAATGTTTTATGTTTTGTAGAGTTTAATTAAATAGTTAAGTTGTAGTTTAATTTTCAAGTTTTTGCATGTTAAATTCTTAGTTTAGTTTATGTATGTTAGTATTTAGATTTAATATAGTATTGTGTATGTATGAAGTCGTATGTGCATGTTGAGTTTTTGAGTTCGTCTAGGGCCGTTTCCCGATGATGAAAATTATCTCTTAATTGTTTATCAAGGTCGGGGATAATGCTAGTCATGTGTGTTTTGTGTGCTTAACATGTCGATTAGGTAAAAATTATTATAATCCTTAAATCGTACGATCGCATGGACTCAGTGTATAATTATTTGAATGATTTGATGTTGATTATTCAGTAATAAGTTCAAGACAGAAAAGAGGAATCTATAACTTGATTTCGGTAGACTTGAGGCAAAATTATAGGTAAGGTTATTCCGGAGGCGTGATTTAGGCCTTCAATTTTTTTCGCTTGATCCTTTGAAGCTAACCTAAAAAATTTATTCCCCCGTTCCCCTGTCGATGCCGATAATCTTTTCAATTCTGAACACGTTTCAATACTCTATCCAATTAAATTTTTCCAAACTATTGTCGCTAAGCCTAAAAGTCAAAATTGAGTGAAATCAAGTAGCATTAGTTTATGCTACTTGAAGTGAGCGATTGGGGTTTCGGACGAATTATTATTGGTTCAGTATTAATGTATTCACTTGTCATTCTTTTTACACGCTCCTAAAATTGTACAAATTCGAATAAGTTTGGGGGTGTGACAACGTTTGTAAAAAAAAACTATGTGAATATAGTTTTTATTTTCATTTCTTTCGACAAGTGAATACAGCGTTCTTAAATTCTTATTCAGGGTTGTTTTTTTCAATGTGTGGGGTTACGAGAGAGTGATAGCGACAAGCGTTTGTACCTCGGGTATCATTTTATCTTAACGATTTGCTATTTTTTATTCCTGCGATACCCTTGGTCGTTCTCCAAAGTTTAACCAAGCCCTATTGATCTTTGAGAATGTTTGAACCTACATTAGTGGATAGTGGAGCCCAGTCAAGCGTATGGTTTTCCTGAATTCTCTAAGGTTTAAGTCATGAACTTGTCTACTGAATAATCTAATCTGGAGTTTGGTTAGTTAGATATTTGAGCTCTCACACACACACATTTCAATGGATGTTGAAGGAGGACCAACTTGGTCTCTTCGATTGAATTTGGAACTCACATGTGTATACTTCATCTTTGTTAAACTTTTTCATTTTTAGATTAGTCGTAAGTTAATTAGGGTAGTTAGTTTAATTTAGTGTTAGGGTGTTTTGCTTGAGGACTAATAAAATTCCAAGTTTAAGGGTATTTAATAGGAGTAAAATACCTATCTACTTCTCAATTGGATTTGGTAGTTTTCGAGTGTTTTATTAATATTTAATTGCGTTTTAGTTTGTTTTTAGGTAATTCAGGTGTAGGGACGCAAACAAGCGAAAAACGAGCGAAAACGGTAGGAAAACGATGAAGAAATGATGAAGAAACAAGATTTTAAGATCACAAGATCCACCGCCGCAGCGGTCAGGCCATCGCCTAGGCGGTGAAGAATACTGGATATGCTGAAAAATGAACAAGTTCCATTGCCTAGGCCAAGAAAACACCGCCTAGGCGGAGAAGCATCATAGAGTTGGAGTGTTGCTCTACCGCCTAGGCGAAGAAACCACCGCCTAGGCGGAGGAACGACAGAATGTTTGTATGCCGCACCGCCTAGGTGGTAAGCAAACCGACTTAACCTCCGCCTAGGCAGAGAAAACCACTGCCTAGGTGATCAGCTCTGCACATACAGGAAGATATTTTTAGATCTTTTTGAAACCTTGGGACTATAAATACCATTTTCCCACATCCATTGAAGACTCTTGGGAGGTCTAGACATTGTTGGATGCCCCTAACCTTAGGAGGTAATCCTTGAACATTCTTGAAGAAGAGATTCATCATCTGGAAAAGAGGAAATATTGGCGGATCGATCTTTGGCAACAGTGGATCACTCCACTTTAAGATTTAGCTAGGGATCGATTTAGTTGTGTAAATATTAGTTTGATGGAATATACGTTTTCTTAACGGTTGTTTGTGTTTACATCCGATTGTGTTCATCATTTTATGATGACTTTAATATGCTTGTTAAGGTATTAGGGTTGGATTTTAGAATAAGGGATTTGACACTCAGGAAAGGTAACCTCGGGTTCGAACTAAGGTAAACACATCGTTACGATCTAACGACCCGGGATGGCATTAGTTAGTGTGCAATCGATGACGTTGGGGCAAGACTCACGTGGCCTAGAGTCGGTAAGACATTGAGGGGGATCTCTTCGTTGACACGAAATCGCGTATTCCCCCGTCTTACACTCTTAAGAGGTGGTGGAGGAGTTTTAGAACCGAGATTGTCGGATACCATAAACTCCGTTATTGTTAACTAAAACGAAATCAAACATGTATTAAGTGAACGAAATCAATCCCTAGGTAATCAACTTAGTTAGGATTAACCTACTAATTCTAGTTTAGCTTAGTTTTAATTAGTTTAATTTTAAATAATTCTTGAACTGTCTGGATAATATGAGACTATGCAAATTGCGGTATTCAACCCATCCATGTGGGAACGATATCCGATCTTAAAAGATCCACTGTATTAAAATTAGATCTCGTACACTTGCGAGTAGTCAATACGCGAGCGTGAAACAAACGCTACGACGTACAGCTGCTATATTTACTTTGCTATTTTTGCTTTTGGGTGTGCACCTAACTGATTATATTATTCTGTTGTGTTATAAAGATAATAATTAATTTAGGCTTAAAATTAATTATTTGAATTATTAAATTCTATTCCGATAATTTTTTAATTACCCAATCCACCCCCCTCTTGGGTATTCTGTTGGGCCAATAATTGGCATCAGAGCTGGTTTTAACTCGATTAGGCTTAACATCCTAGCTAAACCGGTCACATGCACACAACATGAATGATGTGTTTTGTGTATCGTCTTTTGATAGTGGTAAATGCGTATATGATAATGTGATTTATGATTTTTGTGATTTTAGTGGTAGTGAAGGAGATGATGATAATGAAAATGTCCATATTGTTATGGAAAAATTATTTTCTTTCATACTACTTTTTGCTAAAGAGAGCTTGAGTTCAAAAAGAAAAATCGCTTCTTTTAAAAGTAGTGGAAAAAGTGTTCGAAAATCTAAAATGCATTTGAATGATTATTGTGATTCAAAAGAGTTTTCTGACATTGTTTTTGAAATTAATAATTTGCTCTCTATAGTGAATTCTCTTGAAAATGAAAATAGAGTTTTAAAAAATAATTTTGATATGATTTCCAAGCAAAGGTCAAATCTTGTTTCTAAAATCGATTTACTTAAGAAAAATTTTAAAAAATCAAAATCCGACCTAAAGTCTATTTCGAGAGATTCTGAAAATGATTTTTCTAGGCAAAGTGAATATGCTTCATTGTCTCATCTTTCATCACAGGCCAGTGATAGTTATGCTTCTATTGTTAAAAATGATTGATGTTTTACATCTCATGCATTCTATGATACATCAGATTTGAGATGTTATTATTGCAATAGGGTTGGGCATTTTAAAGTATCATGTCCATTTCGGAACCCTAAGTTTATGTCTAACAAGGACAGATCCAAAATGAAATTGATACCGAAGAAAATTGTTCAAATATCTTGTGCAAAATTACAAAATGTCGAAAGTGGACCTAAAAGAACAGTTAAAGAGTTTATATCAAAGCCAAAACAGGAAATCACCAAAGATCCACAAGAGACATGTGCAAAGCGAAAAGATGCACCAAAGACAAGAGGTGAAGTTGTAAAGGAACCACAAGATATATGTGTTAAGAGAAAAGCTGTACAAAATCCAAGATGGGATATCACCAAGAAGCCACAAGCGATACGTGCAAAGGGAATCGTCAATGAATCAAATGGCAAAAATCAAAAGTTGAGAGGATACAGACAGGCCAAAAGAAATTATGCACTCAAAGCAATCATGAGTACAAATGAGGTAAAAAGTAAAGTTGCCCTAAATGACAGAAAAACTCTTAACCCGCTACATTTTAAATTTATTAAATTTGTTAAAGAGAGAGTGTCCCAACTTGCCAAATAGGTAAGTTGGTAATTGTTTCTAAGACCTATATTAAATGATACGTTTACTTGCTATCTTAGAAACATTATATGGTGATTATGAAAATCACATTTAATAAAAGTGTAACTACATGTTTTTTTTTATAATGTGCTTATATGCTTACATGTTATTGAGATTTAGAAATTGAATTGAGCTAAGTTTTTTATTAATCTTGATTTATTAAAATGCATAATATTTTAATTGAGGTGAATTAAATGATAAATAATGATTTATTTGATTTGAATTGTTCAAGATAATGATTGTATGCTTACATAGGATATATCTATATGAATTAAGTATCTAGCTATATACATGGTAATAGGTCATTCTTATATGTCTCATATCCTCTGATTTTTAAATGATTATTATTGTGTAAGGGATTGAGCATGTTACAAGATAACATCTTTAATATGCATGTTATTGATTGAGATATGATTCATGTTCTTGAGCGTTAATGATTATGTGTTAATGAGAAGCATGTTACTTGAGAAGACTCGATCTGAATTGATTAGTTTATAAGATTAAGATTTCTTGGAATTGATTAGTGATCAGACATGTTGATGAGAATAAATGATAAATATAAGTTTACTTTATTTCTACTAATGATCTTCTTCCAAGCATATTCAAAAGAGTTTCAGGTTTTAAGATTACTCAAGGAGAAACAAATATTCATATCGAAACTCAAAGTTGAGTCAAGAATAAGAACGAGGTTGATTCAAGGAGAAAATCTATTAGAGTTTAATCTTTATTCAACTAAATGGTAAAACAATCTCATTCTTGCATTATTATGAGAGAAATTTAAGTATTATGATTTGATTATATAACTATGTTATATAAGATTCTCTAAAAGTCATGTTTAAAATATGCGAAATATCTTGTATCAATTCATGACTCGTTTATATTAAACTATTTGTCAATTTACATAATCTCTAAATATATATAGCATGAGTTATTTGTTAATGATTATTGTTGAAAAAATGGAACTGAATTTTTATGAAATAAGATGCATTATATTGAGAGTTTCATAAACTATCAGTGAGAGATGTTTCATGTCTTAGTGTTTCAAATATTATATTTAGTTTTTCTCCTTAAAATGAATTAATTTGTTTACACATATATAGTGGGAGATTGCATGATTAAGAATTATGTTTTTGGTGTGGATTTTGATGGATTGAGTAGACTTGATATTTATCTATAAAAAAAATCCACATAGTGTTGATGTTTTGTGCTTAAAAACTAATTTATTCAAATGAGTTTTAATTTTTAAAGTTGATCCAATATGCTTCTATTATATGAACGCCTAGAGTGAATTATCTATGTGTTCCCCCTCCCTAAATTTTGTTTTTGAAGATGACAAAGGGGGAGAAATTAGTGATGTTTTATTAAGGGAGAGTATTTTAATGTTTTAATTAAATATTTTTTATTTATGAAAAGGGGGAGAAATTGGTAATGTTTCCTTTAATGAATATTTTAATTTGTACATTATTGAAATCTTTATTATGATGCTTTAATGAGTTAAAGAACCCATTCTCGGATTCAGGGGAAGTGTGGTTATATTTTATATTAAAGAAAATATCAAAGTTAATTGTCATCATCAAAAATGGGGGAGATTGTTGATCTTAAGATTTTGATGAACAATTAAGTATTTATGTTTTGGTAGAACTAATGTTTTAATTGAGTGTTTCAGTGATTTAAAGTTCCAAGTGATGAAGATGACAAATTAAATGGATATTAAATGATGAAGTTGAAGATATTGAAGATTTAAGAGTTTGAAGAAATTAGGAAAAACAACCCAAGTAAATTTCAACTCTTAATATCCCATTTAGGAACACACACATGGCACAAAATGTATTTTCTCATTTATGTGTGTAGCGATTAAGTTAAATTATTTGCTCCTATGTGAATTGAGAAAAAATAATTTTGAATGGCTAAAATGAAATATAAGAATATTTGTGGTGTTTATTTAAGAGAGAAAATGGTTAAATGTGCGAAAACATAAAAGAAAATTAGTTAAAAACGTATTCAGAGAAGAGATCCAGAAGACAACAGTCGACTGGTGAGTCGATCAGACCAAATAGTTGTAACATCATGTATCTCTAAGTCGACCAACAGGTCGACCGGCCAAGAATGGTTGAACTCTCTGAATCAACAAGTTGACTGATAAGTCGACTGGTAAAAGAAAGACCAACTCTATGAATCTACAGGTCGATTGGGTGGTCGACCGATGAACTGCATTGGCTACATCCAGAATCTCCCAGTCAACTGGGCAGTCGACTGAATGCGCTGTTTTCAGGATATTGTTTTATCCGAGATTAAATCCAATAGTAGTCGTTTTTTGTTGGGATTTGAGAGAGATTTTAGGGATATTCTCTATATTTAAGATATAGTTCATATATTAATTAAATCCTATTAATATGGTTCATCAGATATTAATGTTTCTTAATTTAGTACTTAAAATAGATTATATTCTTATTAATTAAGATTAAGAAATACTTTAGAGGTTTAATTGAGAGATTTGAAATCTGTTTTTAAGTGGAAATTGAACCAAAATGAATCCATTATGTTTTAAGGGGTCTATAAGTGTTATTAATTGTCATGACACATGTAAACTAACCATTAAAAGACTGATTTCATACTCCTTTAAATAGACCTGCGAATTTCATATATCATAAAGCAATAAACAAGAGAGAAATCATATCATATCATTTGTGAGTTTTTATAAGAGTTATCCTTCTGAAATATTGTGACATTTTCTGAGAGATGATCTTAAAGATCAACTGCTGTTAACCTTTGCTGCTACCGGATCTGAAGTTACATTACTTTATCTAATTATTCTGTGGATTTCAGGTGAGATCTTTCCAGTTAATATTTATTGTGCATTACTTGTTTATTATTGGAAATTGATCTTAGAAATTGTTTCTGATTTTTAAAGAAAATATTTTTACAAATAATTTCTTGAATCTGATTACGTGCTCAAATTTGCTACCCATATCTTGTTAAAATCAGATTTTTAGATCTCACGTTTTTCTATCACTAGTTGGGATATTAATTAAGTTATTATTTATCTGGGATGGTAGAAGCTCCGAGTGAGATTTTCTGCTTATCATTTTGTATTGGTGAGTAGTGTGATGGGTTAAATACTGTTGGGAGTATTTAATCAAGGGTAGTTGGGTTTCACTCTCTTTCTGTAAAAAGATTGAGGTAGTGATTCTTCCTTGATAAAATTGCGATTTAAGTGATTTGTAAAGGTTTCATCCTTACCTAGGAAAATGATAGTTGGAGTGTTTTGTGAGGTTTTGATTCTTGAGCCTTAGTGTTAAAAAGAATTAGGTTAGTCTTTAACCTGTAAAAAAATAGGTTATTCTTAAGCCTGTAAAAAGTAGAGGTTCTTCCTTAGCTTGGGAAAAGGATATTGTAAAGGTTGATTCTGAATCTGTAAAAAAATAGGTGTGCAGGTTTGGTTCCTACCTTTAAAGGGATCTTGGTTTTAATGGGTGTAACCTCCGTGGAGCTCGTGGGACTGGATTATCCAAAAGTAGCTTTGTGAACCATTATAAATCTTTGGTGTGCTACTATATTTACTTTGCTATTTTTGCTTTTGGGTGTGCACCTAGCTGATTATGTTATTCCGTTGTGTTATAAAGATAATAATTAATTTAGGTTTAAAATTAATTATTTGATTTATTGAATTTTATTCTGATAATTTTTTGATTACCCAATTCACCCCTCCTCTTGGGTATTCTACTGGGCCAACAAAAATTATTATCTTTTATTTAAATGAAAAATCTCACTACTTGAAATATAAGAAAAAATTTAAAATTCTTTGAACCTACATAAATGACAATTAAATTCACTAAAATTATTTATTAATGATAAATAAGATTTAAAATTATTTAAACAAAATAAAATGTTAAAATAAAGAGAAATTAAGGAGAATTAAGATAAAGGATTTTTTGAGCTCTCATTCATTCTCAAATGTAATCTTCCAATATATATATATATGGAAGTTGGCCCACTATGTTAAACTCTTGTTCCACTAGAAAAACCAAATTCTAACTTTATTAGGGTTATTCTAATCACCTTCTATATATAGACTCCCTATATATCTCTGTAATTGTATCTTTTGTAAAAATCACCCAAGTCTAGAGATAACAATTCAAACTAAACCGACAGGTAACCAAAAACTGACTAAATAGTTTTGGTTGCAGTTTTGATTTTAAAATTAGCAACCGAAGCGATTTTAATTTTGTTTTTGGTTTTGGGATAGTAACTATCAAACCTAATCGTGTAACCGAACCATATAACCGATATTTTAGATATATTTTTATGACATATACCCTCACATTTTTATTTATTTACAATTTAATCCCTAGTATATATTAATGTCTTTTTTATTTATTTATAGCTTAACTCCTAGTATATATCAATTTTTTTTTTATTTACAGTTTAACCCTTAATGTATATACATGTTTATAGCATTGGGGTTTTATTCATTTTTGTTTATATAGAAAAACAACGATTTGCAGTTTCGCAATTTTTGTTTTGGTTTTTATTTTAGTTTTTTATAAATTAAAAAATCTTAAATGATTTCGCGGTTTTGGTTTTGGTTTTGTATAAAATTAAATGATTCGATTTTAAAACCATTCTAAAAGAAGGGCGGTTTTAGTTTTAATTTTGGTTTTGTTATATTTCTAACGGTGTTGGTTTAGGTTTTGGTTTTGGTTTTTTGTAGAATTAAAAAATCTCAAATAATTTTGCGATTTTGGTTTTGTATAAAGTTAAATAATTCGGTTTTAAAACCATATAGAAAAAGGGACAATTTTAGTTTTGATTTTGGTTTTGGTATATGTCTAATGGTTTCGGTTTTGGTTTTGTATGAAACCAAACTGAAATTGGACTATTGACATCCCTATACAAGTCTCTCATGTTCTCTCAACATTCCACTTCTCAATTATTCTACCAGTTAATTCTTCATGGCCTTATTCCTACTAAATTTTTCGCAACCCTAATCTTTTAAAGTCTTATGCCGCGTCGCTATGCACCTCGTTTTAAACATTGAACACCCCAATATCGTATTCACCGTCACCATCAAGATCGTTTTGTTAAAACGAGTTCAACTACACCCATCATTGCCAATAGTGTTCTTACGCGGTCTCATGTACAACCAACATAACCATCGCCGCCGTTAGATCTGATAATTGCTACAAGCCTTATCGGCACTTTGATATAAACACCTATCACACCATCACCTTCGTCCTGACAAGACAAGCCAAAGAACACAAACATAATTGCCATCAGAGCTCTAACGCACCGCCACGTGACACCATGTGTCACCAGTATCATCTCCATTGTTGTCACTATTTGGGGGCTCTATTGCAACAACCATTGCTCGTAATTCATTACCCTTTATATCACCAGAATCGTCTTGACGAGACGATTCCAAATCCATAGAAATCACCACCAACGGAAGCCCTTCTCATTCTCACACGCCTCTTAAAAACAATAATGCTCCGTCAGTAATACTTAGGAGCCACGTTATCGCCAGCTAGGTACCACATTGGCATCTGCCACCATGTCAACTACCATGTTAAAGCTATGTCATCCCTAATTGTGTCAGTCAACGCCATGTCAGCACTTGCTATCATACATTCTGCCACACCATTGGTTCACAAAGCTCAGTTTCCATTGATTGGTTCACCTTTGTTGTGACTCGTTGATAGGTGTGAAAAACCTATCTATTTCCAAATCCGAATTTGTTAGTTTTCGAATACGTTTATAGTTATTTTTATTATATTTTAATTAGTTTTTTATCTTTTTGTATAAATCAGGTGTGTGGGACAAAAAGATAGGAAACTGGAGCGAAAATGATGAGATCGAACCAAAGCGGTTCGAAGTTACGGTGGATAAACAAGCTCGGAGGCTAAAATATAAACAAGAAGAGTAAAATGTTACTGACAGATGACCGCCTAGGTGAAGATTCTATCGCCTAGGCAGAAATCCAGCAGAAGACGCAGAAAGGCTACTGACAGCCACTCGCCTAGGCGAAGTTTTCTTCGCCTAGGCGAAAATCCAACAGAATGTTCTCCCAGTCCACCGCCTACTTCGCCGCCTAGGCAATCAGACCGAACCGACCTAACTCCGCCTAGGCGAATTTGCCCTGCACAGTTTTAAGATATTTTTAGATATTTTTTAGATATTTTTGCTATAAATACCCCCTCTCATCTCCCTTAGCCGGTCACTCTCTTGCCCCCATGGATTTTTTAGCCTCCTAGGCTACATCTAAGGGTACAGTTAGGGATTTTAGAGGTGGAGCTCACATCCTGAAGTGGAGAAGACGGCGAATCGATTGTAGAGCGTTCTTAGCGGTTTATCTTCGGACAAGGCTAAGTTCTTCGATCGTTTTTCCTTATTTATTTATCTTAGGAGCATGTGAGCATGTTTAGCTCATTATTTTATTGTATATTCGGCTATGGCCATAGTTAAACATGGATTGTAGTAGGGATTAACAATATATTTATAAATACGTTGTTTGGATGATTTCGGTGTTTCGTTTGTGAATGTTCTTTGTAGTTTGATTGTATTTATCGTATTGTTTGTTTATTATGCTTAGAATAGTAAATGGAGAATACGGGGTTTTGACAAACCCCGGATTCAGATTAGGGTAAACAAATGTCACAATTCTATAACCCGGTCAGGGTTTGAATCGTGGACAATCGATGACGTGGGGCAAAACACACGCTACCTAGGGTCGTTAAGACGTTGAGGGGGACTTCTTCGTTGACTCAAAATTGTGTTATATCCCTCGTCTTATACTCGGGAGAGGTGGCGAAGGAGTTTTAGAATGGAGATTGTCGATAGGGTAAATACAACGCGACGATCCAATAACCCGGGAGGGAGTTGGATTGTGTGCAATCAATGACGCTGGACGAGACTCACGTGACCTAGGTTCGTTAAGACATTGAGGGGGACTTCTTCGTTGGCTCGAAGTCATGTATTCCCCCGTCTTACACTCGGAAGAGGTGGCGGTGGAGTTTACGTACTGAGATTGTCAAATAGGTCGAATATCGTAAACGTGAGTAAATCGGAATCGAACACGTATTTGTAAACACGTTAATCCCTAGGCGATTCTTTACCCTAAAACATATTAGCATATTAGTGTAGTTAATTTAGGTTATATTAGTATTAGTTTAATTAATTAAATACATTTGTTTTTTGCCTAAATAAAGTTAGGTCACGACAAACGCGATATTCGATAGTAACGACACCAATCCCTATGGATACAATAACCCGATCTTAACGATCACACTATACTAAAACTTAGACCTCATATACTTGCGAGTGTAAGTAGCGGCGTATTTTACGCGCTACCACCCGTTCTTAAAGATCTAATATCGGTTCTTAGCTAATTTTGGTGTTATGATTCCATCTGTGGCCTTGGTTTACTTAAATTATAATCATACAATATAGTTTCTTTTAATTATTGATTTGGTTCATCACGGTGGTATAACCGGTTCATCAATCGATTCTTCACAATTACAGACCGATTCTTGGATAATTTCAGCGTTCTGAATCCATCTGTAGCCTTAGTTTACCTAGATACATATCAAAAAGTATACTTTATTGTACATTGTTAATCTAATTCTACGACGATGTCCCCAAGTTGCTCTTTCTCGACCATTCATATTGCCAAAAAGAGTTCTGATCCTACCTCTAATGTTGTTACTATCTCTGTTGGGAATATAGCTTCACCCTTCAAAAAAATATGTCTCCGAATATGGTGCAAATGTTTCCCCTGCCCTTTCACTTATTTTAGGTAATTCTTATTGATTCTTTGATTCTGCCTATTGTAATTATATTACTTTCGATCCCAACATCTTCTCATCAAACTATCCGCTATGAATGCTACTATCATTCATACTGCTGATGGTTCTCAAATGCGTGTTACTCATACTGGTCAGTTCTACTTCACATCTTTTTATTCCTGACATATATTTACTTATACAACTCACTTTAAATCTCTTATCTGTTGGACAACTCTCTGAATTAGGACTTAAAGTGATATTTTCTACTAGTAGTTTTCATGTACAAGATTCTCAGATAGGAAAAATCCTTGGGACTAGTCGTAAAGTTGGACATCTATTTGAGATTAGTAGTTTACACCTTCTACCTCAAACCCCACTACCACCACCTCATGTTCCTTCACCAACTTGTGCAACCTCACCACCACCATCCTCATCATCACCATCATCCTTTTTATCACCACCATCGCCACCACTACTATCACCATCCTCACAATCATCATCATAATTATCACCATCCTCTTATATTTGGCATTCTTGGTTAGGTCACACTTCATCCATCCATGTCAAATCACTTATTTCTAGTCATTTATTAGGTTCAGTTCAGCATCAGTCCTTTTTATTGTATCCATTGTCAACTTGCAAAACAATCAGTTTTACCTTTTAATGATAGTAATTCTATTTTTCTTACACTCTCGGATTTAGTGCATTTTGATGTCTAGGGGCCTTCTCCTCATGTAGCAACAGGTGATTATCATTATCTTGTTATATTTGTTGATGACTACTTTCGATATGCATGGATATTTCTTATGACAAAAATATCTAAATTATTCCAAATATTTTCTGATTTTCTTCTATGGTTAAAAAATCAATTTTCTCGAAATATTAAAGTTTTTTTCTCAGATAATATAATAGAATACAAGAATCATGTTTTTCTCAACCTACATAATGCAATGGAATACAAGGACCAAATTTTCCTTAACCTACTTCAGAAAAATGAAACGCCTCCCACTGCTCGTGCCCGGGAACCTCGTAACAAAATAGACGAGACGAACTCAAACATAAACACATTCTTGATACAGTTCGTTCCATTCTCATTTCTTCATTCTGTATTGAGCCCTTTTGTGGTGAGGCTACTATAACCGCAATATACATTATAAAATCATGTGCTTTCTGCTACATTTCAGTATCAGTATCCTTTTAAACGTCTTTTCAGTAACCCTCCAACTTACTCTGATCTCAAAGTCTTTGATTGTGTTTGTTTTGTTCTTCTCAAACCGCATAAATCAACAAGATAGAACCAATGACCCGCTTATGTTGTTTTCTAGGATATGGCATTGAACATAAAAAGTATCAATATTTAGACCCGCATCTCTAAAACTCTTTGTATCTCTCTTCATGTCATTTTTTAGAACATTAAATGTTTTCTTCTTTACTATCATTTGATATATCAACCATAACTAACTCTAGATTCTTTACTAGATCCATCTCTTGAGTTTTTCTTTGAGGATACAGTTCCAAGTACCACTGAGCCCATTTTAGAACCACCACCAGCGCCCACTCTAAGGATGCCTTCATCTTGCACACGTCTTGAATTCTATTAATCACCTCATGAATTCTTCAGTAATTAATCTTTTTCAACCAATTATTTTTCTTGTTTCAACCTATGAAACTTCAATCTGAAACCACTCAATAAAAATATTAGTTTCATAAAATATCAACGTTTAATTGCCTATTAAAATATTAGGTTCAACAATGATGACAATTAATTTTGATGTTTTCTCAAAAATAATGAAGCACGCTTCCCCTAAATCTGAGGACGGGTTTTTTTCAACTTATTTAAGCATCGTTAACGAGAAACATAAACATTTCAAAAATATTTTTAATAAAGAACAATACATCATTCTTCTTAAAAAAAATAAACAAATAAATAAATAAAATAAAAATCTCCCCCTATATGATTGCAATGCTTAGGCCAACAAATACTCAAAACATCATACAATTTCTCCCCGTTTGTCATCTCAGAAAGTGGGGACAAAGATGAAATACGTTTATTTCCAATTCAAAAGTATTCTCAAAAAATTATTATTCATTATAATTTGAAAAAGAATTTTCATGGAAATATTACTTCAAAGAATCACTTTTACTCTTATAAAACTCTTTTTTTTTTTAAAAAAAAAAAAAAAAAAAAATCTCAATAAAACACACCTTCTTGAATTAAAACATCAACGTTTCTAAAAATATAAACTCGTTAAGGTTTTAAAAAAATTCCCACCAAATTATCTCAATTAAATATTTTAAAATTTTCAAATAAGCACATATAATAATATTCATGTGGACCATTATGAAGAAATAAATTATTAAGCATAGAATGGAGTCCAAAATTATAGGTCAATATCCATCAAGCCTATATAATTCTAGAGATCACCACATGTTCTAAGTTAAATATTACAGACCATAGTACATAATGAAACTTGTCTGATACCATCATACACCAAAATAAAGAAAGTAAGAAAAAGCTAATATGGACCATGACCCATGAATGGGTAATATGGACCAAGCAAACTGCTAGAAGGAGGATGTTGATAGTATTCTCCCAGTCCACTAGAGCTGGGAGGCATCAATTGGTAATATGAACTGAACGGACTAGATGTTCTTGCCGGCGCATGTCCTCCAAACGACTGCAAGTTTTGCATCATCACATATATTTATTCCAGGTTGTTCGATATTCTTTCGAGCCCCGCATCCATCGAGACTAACAAACTTCCCATATCGGTCCTAAGTTTTCTCAACTCATTGTTCATCCCAGTAAGCCTCTAATCAACCACTTCAGTATATTGCTGAAAATTATCAAATTGATTTTGAAGTTGATCCATTATTTGATTCAAGCTTCCGAGACTTACTTCTTCTTCTTCTTCCTCAACTCTTCAACCTGAGTTTTTTATGAGAAAACTGGCACATTAAAAAACCCTCTCATTAATTGTATTTCTAAAAACACTTTTAATCATTTCTCACCACAATTTGAGGTACGTCAGTTCCTTATTTTATCCCACACTATCCACAAATATATATTTTATTTTATCTTACTTTATTTGCATCTTTTTTTTTTCTTTGCCTATTTCTTTATCTGAATGACCCAAAAGTGAGCTATCTTTTTTTTCAATTTTTGTTTTGTTCCAATGGAAATAATTTTGTTCTGTTCCCAAATATTCTTATTATTTATTATTTGATTTTATTTGCTTTTGTCATCATGAGGTTTTCATATTTGAAATTATTTGGTCTTTATGTAATTATTCTATGTAAGATTGATAGAATGATTTTTTTCAGGTGCAAACTTTTAGAGTCTATTTGATTTGCAGATTGGTTAAATAACTTTTTGCATGTAGATAGGGATATTACCAATTTAATTGTTTATTTTTCATTTCAAATTCAATTGTTCAATATGTGCTACCATACGCTTTGTGATTTTAATAATTGGAAGTAAGTACTTCTCTATCCAAGAAGCCCGGTTGCATAACTATTTGTGGTAAGGGCCAAGATGTTGAATGGAAGCAGAAATCTGAGAAATTATTTATTTTGTGCTCAAAAATTTACTCCAAAAAATTGGGAACAAACCAAATATTTTTGTATTTGCATATCTCAGCTTTTGTCCCTAGTTTTCTAAAATAAAAAACAAAAATCTAGAGAACATAAACATGAAATAGGGACAGAAATAGGGAAAAATTGGAACAGAAATAGGGAAAAAACTTATGGCTTGACAATCTATTTAAGGTAAGTTCCATAATCCATGGGTGGTGGGCTACAGTATCTTGGGTGGTGGGTTATTTTACTGAGTTTATGTTCATTATTGATTGTTAAGTTCATATAATAGACTATGTATCCTTCATTTGCAAACAACTGTTGATAACTACTTTATTCATTACGCCCATGTTGCTTAGTGTCGTGCCTAGTGGTAGTTCGTTGTGTTTGTATTGTTGTATTTATTTGAAAACAATAGTTTAGAATTTGAGAATATTGTATAAACAAGGGAATTATGTATGTATGTATATATATATATATACACACTAATTATTAGTTGTGTTTGTTATTGTTGTGTTCATTTGAAAATAGTAGTTTAGAATTTGGGAATGTTGCATAAATAAAGAGAATCATATTAAAAAAAAAAAAAAAAAGCGCTTTTATTCTTATGGTATTAATGTTAATTTTAGAAGAATCATTTATAAATCTATTATTGATTATGGTTGTTTCGCTTATTATTGGGTTTCATTCAAAAATATGAATCAAGAATGTAAAAATGTTGTATAAACAAACCAAAGTATGTTAATTTGTTTTAAATGTTTAGTATCGTCTAAATGGAAATATATTGTTCATTTGAAAGCATGTGTTATTAATTATATTGATGATTGTTGGTTTCAATATTCATTGTTGTTGCTGTGGTTATTGTTGGTTGTTGTTGAATTCATTTGAAAATGGGAAATGAAAGAAATAATATTTTTAGCATTTGTTCTTAATAAATAGTCATTTAAAAAAACTAAGACATAGTGGTTAATTGAGTTGTGGGAGATTTTATTGTTTGTTATCGTTTATGTTTATTCGACAATAGTACCGTATGATTACAGGATATATAAACAAAGATAATATTGTCATTTTCTTAGTTTTTTTTTTTACCAAATATTCTTTATTGTGTTTAAATTTCTGTAGTACAACGCTTTACAATTAACATTTAAATAGTACATTATAACATAATTGCAGTATATCGTGAGAAGAATGAAACTTGGAGCAGATAAAAATCGTGCAAGTCAACAAATGTCATAACTACACTAATAAGTCATCTTTAGTGTAGAAGACACATCATTTGCTCTAAATCGGATAAGTCATCTTGTGTCATTTACACCTTCAGATTGGTATTAACAATCTCGCTAATCTTAATTGTGCATGAAATGGATGAAATCACACTATGAAATTTCTGTAATAAATTTTGGGGCCTCAGATGAGATATTAAAAGGACAAAAAATATTAAACAATTATAAATTTTATATTTTTCAAAAATTTCACTGTTATCTCGCTTTTTGAGTGCAAAATTACTTATAAATTATATATTCAAGTTGTACTAGTTTTAGGCCGCACGAGTTTTGAAATAATTTTCACGTGTATTTTATTTGATTATTTAAATATAATTTCATCTTTGTTGTTTTTGATAAAATATTTTGTATTGGTTAGTGGGGTTTGTATATTTGTTTTTTTTGTGGGTGAACATTGTATTATATTGGAGTGTTCGAAATATTTATTTTTTCTACTTTATAATATTTATTTTCAAATAGTATTATGAACATTTTAGTTTTACGTGTTGAAATTAAGATTATTATTTAATATTTGATGGAATTATGAAAGTTTAGTTCAACATATTTTAATTTTAAATAAATGTGAATGTTCAAATTAATTTTTGTATTTGTAATACAGTTAGAGAAATATCACATTTCAGTGAAATTATGTGCAATTATTTTATCATTTTTTTTTTATGTTAATATTATCATAAAGTGTTAAAAGATTACATTGTATATGATGTAGTGTTAAATAGTAATTTGGTATCAGAATTTTGTTAATACTATAATTTTAGTGGGATATAGTTCGAATTTTAAAGATGTATGTATTAGCGACTTAATTTTTGTGTTTATAGTTTTTAAAAAATCAATAAATTAATATTAATACAATTTTAATTTTTTTATTTGTTTCAGGTATTTTTCATATTTGTTTTATTAGTATATTTGATCATTCATTTGAATAGGAGACTTAGAATATATTAATAATGGTAAGAACTAATCTCGATCATCCATTTGAATAGGAGCAAGAGATGAGTTAAGATCGAAGATAATCTCCTTCAATGTCTTCCAATTTTATTTTAGATATTAAATTATATGTTTTCAATTGATAATATTTTTTAAAAAAATTTTGTGATATAGTAATTTTATTAATCTTACTTTTGAAAAAAACTTCGTATTAAGTGTTTAAAGGCAATTTAGACAATTTCTTAATATGTATTTAATATTTTTGTTTAAATCTACACCAAAGAGAGAGAGATGAGCTACACAAAATTTGTCATGAATATTATAGAGGGCGAATCGTGAGAGTGATTATCTTTTATTCTATTCAAACAAAAAGTGAAATACAGTTCAAAAAAATTTAAAATAAATAAATTTAATTGCTACTTTACATTTGTAGAAGCATTTCAAAATTAAAATTAATAAAATTTATTCACTCGACTATATCACAAAAAATAAAAAATAATAATAATAATATATAAATGCATTGGCTATATTATCAATTGAAAACATATAAGACAACTTGAATATAGAATTTTAAAGTACTCTTGCACTCAAAAAGCGAGATAACATATATGTGAAATATTTAATAAGTTTTGTCCTTTTAATATATCATTTGAGGCCCCAAAATTCATTGAGCTTCTTCCCCACCCCCGCTGGTGGGTTTGAACTTCCCTCCTGTAATTAAAAGGGACCGAACCATTCATGACTCCCAGCCACAAGCAGAAATACTAATTTAGTGTTGACGACATCGGTAGGAAGATTACAAGATAAAACAGGAGCTCTTCTCCTTCAAAAGTGATCCAAAAGTTACAATTCCAAAATATTACTAATAGATTCACTAACCGAAAATACTAACACACAAGTTTCCCATATGTTAACAGTGACAAGCGGGAAAATTCTAGCCATCTTTCATTCTTTTAAAGCCAAATACTAGTCCACAAGATCGCTACCGCTCTATGCCTTACTAACAGCTATACCACACTTAACTCCGTCAAGGCATGAGTGTCACCTGAAATGAAAATCAAAAAAGAGAATCGGGATAAGAAATCATCTAAATTTCATCATAATGTGGCTCTAAAACTACACATGCCGTAGCAACGGTACCAGTTTGCATTGTTTCATATGCTGCAGAGACACTTAACACCACAAAATGAAATTTAAATTGAAAAAAAAAAAATATATATATATATATATATCAATTAGCAGATTTCAAATGTTCAACAGCCATAAAATCTATAGCCAGAGTAAACAAGATCCAGAATTCTGTTTAACCAAAAGACCAAAAAGGTGAATCACAGTTCCACATTTTTCAAAACAGAAATCATAACAGATGATGCCCCTTTGCATAGTGATAATTAACCAAAAGACCAAAAAGGTGAATCACAGTTTCACATTTTTCAAAACAGAAATCATAACAGATGATGCCCCTTTGCACAGTGATAATTGTAAGGCATGTAAGAGCCACAGGGCGGTCACAGTTATAGAGCTCAAAAAGAATAGAGAAGGATTCTAAAAATCGAGCCAACCGGGTACAGAGTGGAAGTTATTTACCTGCAACCCATAACCCCCCTCCCCCGCCAACCCCGAAAAATAAAACGCCCATGAACTTTTTTAGTACTAAAAGCACATTTAAGCAACCATTTCGGTACTAAAAGCACGTTTTGAGTGTTGATGCATCAGTTTTGCAAGATTCTCACCGAGAGATCTTGGAAATCCAGATATATCTCAAAGAGAGGTCACCTCTAATTGATTAAGAGCACCCTCTCAGAACTTCCTACTTTTTATGTCCCTTTATCCAATGCCAGCAGGCGCGGAGAAAAGATTGGAGAAGCTTCAGAGGGACTTTCTTGGGAGGGTGACTCAGAGGAGAGTAAGAAGACTCATCTTCCGGGGTGGGAGAGAGTTTGTAGCCCACCATGGGATGGTGGACTCGGTATTAAAAGCATAAGATTGTTTAATCATGCTCCGTTATGACGGTTTGCGACAGAATCATGTCTCTGGAGAAGAGTGGTGGTTGCTAGACATGGTCTCTCAAGAGACAGATGGTCGACTAGGGTGGCAGGCCTTTTATTAATGCATTGCGAAGATGATTAGGAGATTTTAGGAAAATGTTAAACTTCACGTTGGCAACAGTAGACGTGTTTGCTTTAGGCTCGATTGGAGGATTGGGGAGTCCAAGTTATGCATTTGCCTTCGGAGGCTGGTAACAAGGAAGCTCTTGTTGCCCGAGTATGTTTCGGTGGTTGGCAAGGTAGTAACTTATATACCAGTGTTTTGAAGGAATTTATTTTGCAGGGTGATGAATGAACTTGAGGAATTGTTTCAGCATCTTCAGCATACAAAAGTATATATGGCGGAATAGGATCACTTGGAATCGCAGGGGAAACCAACACAAAAAAGTCTTTCTGTGAAATCCTTTTATGCTATATTGTCACAAGGGATTGGGGATTTGTTGTTACCATGGAAAGGCATTTCGCACTCAAAAGCCACCAGCAAAAGTGGCCTACTTCACTTGGTCAATGGCTCGGGGAGTTATCCTCGAAGTGGACAACCTAGAGTGGCCATCGTCTTCCAAACTGTTGCGTCATGAACTCAGAAGCAGAAAAGACGGTTAGATCATCTTTTAATTTCGTTTCCATTTGCAAGAGACCTTTGGGACTTGATCGTCTCAATTTCAGGGGATAGTTTGGTTCATGCCTCGTAATTGCAACGAGATTCTCACTTGTTGAAAGGGTGGCAAATCTCAAGGCATATCTAGAGGTTTATGGGCCTTGATTCCACATGCGCTCCTTTGCTGCATTTGGGAGGCGCAGAACCGTCGCATTTTGGAGGATCTTGCTCCCTCACCTTTTTTTAAACAATTCTTCTTCTATAGTCTAGGTTTTTGGTGGAATAGTTGGGTGATTTCAGGGTGTTCTCAGTTCCTTGATTTTCTAGAGGAATTTAAGACTTCATAGTTTTGGTAAAATTAGGATGCTCCCTTTCATCTCTTTTTTATAAAATCTCTTGCTATCTAGCCAGAAAAAAGGTTTGGCTTCACTTTTTATTTCCATTAGTGTTCTCCAATTTGTTTGCCAATTTCTATCAAGTTTTATCAAGTTTCATATGGATAAAAATTACAGTGTCAACTGAGAAATTTTTCGGTTAATTTTTCCAAAATGCTGATTATTTAACTATGAGAAATTCATTATCATAGTTTTGACTTTCTCTTCTAATATGAATTTCAAATTTTGTAGTGTCGTAGTTGAGGGATTTTCTGTTTCTATTTATTATATAATTTGGGTTGATGATGTTGAAGGCTTTTCAAAGTTATTGTGCAGGTCATGTTCCTCAGAGAAATTTCTCAGCAATTATCAGTTTTAACCACGTGAAAATTATCAAAATAGTTTCTTTTTTTATATGGATTTTAATTTAAATTTCGAAGTAAAACACAAGAAATTTCAAAATCTTTTGTCGGTTGTGCTCTTTATGTTGGATTTATTCAGCATCGTCCAACTTCAATTGTTATTTCTTCAATATATGTTCGATAAATTCTACAAAACAACAAACTCTAAATGGAAAGATGTAGGTTCCAAGTAGAGAAAATCTTAATCGAATCATAGAAATAATGGAGAGAAAATGAGAGAAAAATACGTTAGAAGGGAAAAACACAAAATTTTCACTGAGAAATTTCTGAATATCATTTTTCCTTTCCTTTTTTTTTTTTTTTTTTTTTTTTGTCTTTAATACCGACAAATTTTTCAGTTGCGTGTTTTTAGCTCAAAACACATTGACAATCATACTTGTTTTGAAGATTTGATGATTAGAGTTAAAAACAACTAAAAAAAAAATACGGCATGTAGATTGAAAGAGTTATTATCGTTTACCATGTTTAGATTTTGCTAGAACCCTCATCCCACCACAGTTGGGATACTTGCACCAGGCAGGGACTCCTTTGAAAAAGGACTGGTCCACTGCTTCCATCCCTCACCCACCCACCCGAAGAAAAAAAAAAGTCAAGATTTCTAAGTTTAGTGGGGGTTCTCATTTGGATAAGTACCCCCACCTCCCAGCGCGGAGTATGACTAGCTCCATCTAGGGCTAAGGCCTGTCAGAACACCCATGATGGGGCCTGAAATCAAAAGAGCCGGTCACCACTTACCTCCCTTCTTATAGTACTGCTGATGATTTTGAGGTTCAGAACACCTCTGCTGGTGCCAAAACTAATGACTCTCGTTGGAGATCTTCTTCCCAACACAAGCCTACAACCATTTAAGCCTATCTTGTGTGGTTCAATGAAAATAAGTCACAAACTCATTATCCTAGATTAAGGACAAGTTATCAAATCAAAGTTGCCTTTTTTCAGGAGCTTTGGATGATCTTGATTGCATGTTCTTCAGTTGCACTCTGCCACTATCTCCTCTGGAGTTCAGCATATGTTTATGGCTAAGAGAGGTATTTAGTGCAGTGCCAGAAGAAGGCATGCTGAGAAAGTAAGTCGGTCGGCAACTCTTTGGAAGGGTAAAGCCCCTCATAACCTTTGGAAGAGACTTGTGTTTATTGCCTCCACAAACTGGATTTGGAGAAAAATGAACAGAAGACTCGGTCACTATGTGGATAGAGTCAGCATTGTTCACAAGATTATGAGCATGGTGAGAGGGAGGCTTCCCACCATCAAGAGGATTAAGAGAAACAATGTGAATTTGTCATTGGGAGTATCGGCCTATCCGTAACAGATAGCGGTCGTGAATTTTTTAAAATCACCAGAACATCCTCAAAAACTCAATAATAGTAATTGTTTTCCTCATTTAACCCTTAACAAACACATTCTAATAGATATTATGACATTTAGGGTTATATACAATAAAATAAAGAAATGAAAAAAGCCAAAAACAGTAGTACTGAACAGAATAAATATGCAATATATAATTATAAATAGTTATATACATAATGTCTTAAGTACACACACACACATATATATATATTTATTAGTATGTAAAAGGCGAGGGCGCTGGGCGGGGGCGTAAGCCTCGGGACGTGGCTCGTAAGCCCAGCGATACATGAATTTTAATATTTTAACAATATTATATATAATTAAAAAATACCAAAAAAAAAATAATTAAAAAGATACATTATAGGTAACATTATAATTATTATTTATTAAGTTATGACTTATAATTTATAAATAAAATATAAAGAAAAAATAAATAAATAAAACAGAAAAATCAGAATCACCTAACCATTTTTCTCACCCTCACTTATTATAATATTATATTAAGATTAAATATAAAAAAACTAGAGGGTCAAATGTATAATTTAGTCTTAAAAAACTAAGGGGTCAAATGTATAATTTAACAATTATTAAACATACATCTAGCCTAATTGATCAGACCCAACTCGCTTCTCCGCAACCTTAGTCGAGACCCGAGAACGATCGGCCGAGAACAACGCTGGCAACTTCGGCCACAATCGTCGACTCTTTGGCCACCATCATTGACTTCTCCATTGATTCGATACGTAACAGTATGTTACTGCCTCTATTTCTCTCTCTCTTTGTGTATCGTGCGAAAGAGAGAGAGAAAACCTAGGCGTGCGAGATTTACTTCATCTCCTCATTTTTCCTCTTTCTTATTTGTAAAACCCTAGGCGTATGCCCTGGGCGTCACTGGGAGACACTGGAAAACAATTGTAATGGCGTAACGGCCATTACGCCTCTCTGTAACAGCCGTTATAGGCCCGTAACGGCCCATATCGGCCCGATATGCTGTGAATCGGCCCCAGGCTCCAGTATCGACTCTATAAAGGTATCGGGGGGGGCCAATTTCCGTTACATATCGGCCGTTACGTAACGTAATAGCCGATACTTAGAACTATGCCAAAGCGAGACGTAAGCCCTGAGGCGCCACAATACAAATTTTTTTAATATTTTCAAAATGTAATGTATTATTAAAAAATATGAAAAATAAATAAAAAGAATATATATATATATATATATATATATATATATATATATATATGAAAAATTAATATAGATAAAATCATAAGATGACAAATTATGAATCATAAATAGTAATTAATTGAAATTCTATTTTCTATATGAGGCCAAACTATTTAGAGATCCTATTAAATATTATTCTTTATTTTATTATCTGTTCTTCTACAAGTAATAATTTTCCTTGAATTTTGACCTTAGGCTCTAAATTTTTCCTTTATTAAAAACACTAATAAAATGCATAATTTAATCCTAGTTCTCCTATTTTCGCCGACATCGACCTCTGTTTTCTCATCTGAATGATAACTTTTGCTACCCTAAACCTTGGTTGCACCTCTAGCCTTTAAGGTCCGACACCGGAGAAGCGATGAAGATGAAAACGAACACAACAAACAGGTGCAAAATCAAGTTTTGTCTCTCTTGATTTTTTTGGTGATGGAAAAACATGGCATAAGTCCCGTCGAACTTTACCTAGGAAGAAGTTGGGTATCGCCCAAGGCATCTAGGTGCGAGCCCAGCTGGAAAATAGCGCCCCTCATCGCCCTAGGGCTATTTAGGACCACCCCACCTCTAGACAAGCCCCACAAATGCCTTTTACAACATTGATGTAAAGATTGCAAAATCATACCAAGAATATCGTTACTCAACATAGACTGTTGGTAAACTGAGGTAAGGATTAAGGGGTGAAAACGACAGCTTAATAGACAACTAAGAATAAAATGGAGAGGTCTAAAACAAGAAAAAATGAAGTTGTTTTAAGGATAAAATTAGGGTTAATTGCCTTTTACCCTTTTTACTTTGATTTTATTTCTTTTAACCTCTCTACGTCAAAAGCCTACACATCACCCCAATCCACTCTTAACTAATAAGAAAAACTCACAATATAGTAAGGACTTAATTTTCCATTATTTTTTAATTTACATTTAATATTTAAAGGAAATAAAGGGAAAAATTAGCATTTTCTCTCCTAGCTCCCTTCCTCTTTTTACTTCTATTTTTCTTTTCTTTTCTTTTTAACAAATACAAAATAAGATTAAAATTAAAATAAAGGCTTGTTTTGTCCATTCCAGGTAAAATTTAGACGAGAATTTTAGTTTCACCAATTTTTTAACATATTCATTAAGTAAATCAAAAACAACATCATTTTCCAATTTATTATAGTAGAAGGGGGTAAAATGTATTTTTTTTAAGTAGAGGGGGCAAAATGAAACAATATCAAAGTACAAGGGGAGAAAGGCAATCAACCCATAAAATTAGCGAGTTATGGAAGAGACACGACAAAGTGAGTAAATATGGGATGATAAGGCACATTGTAAGTGTTAAGAGTATGTAGAGCCGGAGACCAAGATATAAGGAAAGGCTGGTGGTGGAATGAAGATGTCCAAAAAGGCAGTTCTAATAAGAAAATATCTTACGAAGAATGGCAAAAGCGTATGAGTAGAGGGAGAGTCTAGAGAAGTACAAAGCTGCCAACAAAAAAGGATGCAACTTGCAAGAAAAAACATTAAGGAATCTAAATTTAGGATTTATGATGATTAGAATAAAAAGTTAGAAACAAAAGATGGAAAGAAGGATATATACAAGTTCGCTAAGAGACATGCGGAGAAGCATCAAACATAGAGATCAAAATGTTTTAGTGAAGGATGAAGAGATTATGAAATGAAGGGAAATTACTTTATAGTTTATTTAATGAGAATAATGTGGCCATATGAGATCCCTATATAGGTTTGTAATAGTTTTGAAGAATTTGGAATAGATTGGTTGATTAATCTTTTCAATAACATTGAAGAATATAAGACCGTTGCATGACTAGAGAAGTACTTTAGTGCCTATCTACAAAAGTTAAAAAAAAAAAAAAAATACCCAAAATTATATGACATATCGAGGCAATAGCTCTATGAGTCATATCATTAAACTTTGCGAGAGAGTGATAAAATATATAGTAAGACATGAGACAAGCATAGAAGAGAATCAATTTGGACTTATCCCACCGGTCAACCAATGAAGCCATATATTTACTTATACGATTGATGGAGAAAAAGCTTATGATCACCCAAACAATTATTGAGGTCGATTTTAGAAAAGAAGAAAGTGTTCAATGCTTATATTGATGTGATTAAGGATTTGTATGAAAGCATAGTAACTAGTGCTTAGAAAACATGTAGTAATACTTGCGCCTTTTCAATTAATATAGGCATATATCAATGATCATCTTTAAATCTTTACCTCTTTATTTAATTTAGTGATGAATCAACTCACAAAACATATTACAGAAGGAGTACCATGGAATATGTTGTTTACTTGTTTACGACTAAAACTAGAAAAGGTCTTAATAGTTGGTTAAGAAGTTGGAGACAAACCTTGGAGTCTAAAGGTCTAAAAATTAGTAGAACCAAGACGAAACACATGCATTGCAAGTTTTAGTAATACTTGGAGAGATGATGATATAGTTGAAATTGGAGATCAGATAGTCCATAGGATTGTTCATTTTTAGACATTTAGATTCTATAATTTTGGGTGATAGTGAAATCGAGGAGACTATTATGCATAAAACCAAGACAGAATGACTAAAGTAAAGAAGTGCAGTTCGGGTGATATGTGATTATAGGATACAAATAAAGTTGGAACAACAAAAATTATGCAAAACTGCATTAAGTCTTGAAATTCCATATGGCTTTAAACGTGGGTGAAACTGAAGATATTAATGTGGATGAGTCTAAGAAATAATTGATAAAATTAGGAATGACGTTATTAGAAAGAGATTAGGAATACACATTGAGGAGGATAAGATAAGAGAAATCATTTGAGATAGTTTAGACGTGCATAAAAGACTTGTAAAAACTCTGGTTAGAAAATGTGATTTAATTCAAGTGCCTAAGAAAATTTAGGAAGAGAAAATGAGGAATTATTGCGGACTTTGAACTTAACAGAGGAAAAAAAAAACCCTAGAACAATCTATATGACACATGTGAATTCATATACCTGACCCTACTAGTGTGGGAGTGGGACAAAGGTTTTGGAGGTGGTGTTGCAGTGTTTTGAAAGGTGTGAGGCACACGAGGCACAGCTCATGCGCCTCATCACCCTGAGGCGAGGCCGCTTTAATGAAGCACTGCCAGAGGCACACTACTTTTAAGTTACTTTTTTTTTATTCTGATTGTTCATTTTGTAATCTGATTATCAGAACCAATCAAATGGCTGCTACATCTTCTTCTTCATCTCTTCTTCTTCTTCTTCGTCTCTCCTTCTTCTTTGTCTTATTATCACCGCTACATCTTTTTTCCCGTTCCTTTATCTTTGTTTTTCACACAAAATATCCCCTGTATATTGCACAAAACATCCCTTGTTTTTCTTTAAAAAAAAAAAAATCCCTTTTTTCACAAACAGACCCTTTTTTCCTATCAATGCACAAATACAGCCCCTATTTTTTTAAGACATTTCTCCCGATGCACAAACAGCCTCCTTTTTTTTTTCCGCAAACAGCCCCAGTTTTTGGATTTTGGTTATCAATTGTTTATTTTACCTTTGAAACCCAATATTGCATGAGACTAGTTCAAAGTATTTTTCAGTTACTAAAAATGCAATATATCTTTTATTACAGTGAAATTTGAATGTATCATGAGTCCATGACAATAGAAGAGCACGTATTTAAAATGTGCCTCACTTTAATCACACTCGCAACTCGGGGTCATTGCGCCTTAGAGCGCCTCACTCCATAAATATGTGGTGTTGTAATTTTGACGAGTTAGTTCAACTCTCGGTCTGTGTCACATACAAGTATGACCTTTATAAGCATAGTTGTGAAAAAGAGTATTTTGGCACTGCTGCAACTTCAGAAATTAAAATTCATCTCAATGTATTTATTACTGGAAAAGTATTCAAAGACATATCCACCGATGGCAAGATAAGAGATGCATATCAAGATACACAATGAGAGTTATAAAAGAGAGTAAAGTCATGCTTTGCCGCTATAAATATCATATATAGATTATAATTCAGTTGAAATTTTGAGCACCTTCTAAACCTTTAACAGCTAAAACAAGATAAATGAAGAGATTGCATCAGGAAAGGAAAAGCAAAATGAGACAGCTAACCTTTACGAGATGCATCTTTAAGCAAGGATGATCATGATCCACAAAATTGTGATTGAACCGCTACTAGAAGTAACCTCTGCACTTCAATGATCCGCACAAGCACCTCTTCCTTCTCTGACCGGCTTCATTGGACTGAACTATGCCATAATCATATGTCAACTCTTGCATGGGAGGAATGTGTCTGATTGCAAAAAAGGCAATATGGAGATACGACTCACTGTTACTTTCACGTAGAACTGGCTGCCAAAATACATTGGGTGAACAACTATGGTTCATAAAACGAGCTACATTTCCAACATTTTTTGCACTTACAACCAGAGGAAATGGGACCTTTGAGGACTCATTAGAATCAATAGGCACAGATTCTAGTGGCCTAAAAGTGCGCGTAGCATCAAAAATATAATTATCTTCATTTTCACTTGTAAGCTCCTCCAGTTTATGTTTATTCAGGACTTCTCCAGCATACTCACATATAAAAGCTCCTCCACGGATGGCATCCCAAGATCTAAGACCCCAACCTTTGTCTTTTGTCTTAAATACCTCCAGACGAACTTTCAACCCTGCTTGAGACACTCTATTCCGGCAGTTGGGAGGGCATGAACAGGAAGGACCACACTCATGCACCAGATTTGGGTAACTTAGGAGAACACCAAGCGCAGTATAGGGAAGATAGCCTCCATTTTTTTGCACACAAGGACAGGTGGCAACACCAGGTTGGCATCCACCTAGGCAATTGCAGCTCAAAGAAGGCTTGGGTAAATCAAATGGTTTTGAGTACTTAAGACTTGGAAAGTACGTGAAATAAGCAGGTCCCTTTTCATCATCAATGTCATTTACCAAAGAAACGGGTAAACTTTCAGCACCTGAAGTAAGGTCAGGAAGTATAACCCCGCTTCTCGAAGAAACACCATCCTTCCATAGCTGAATTGTCTTCCACAATGTAAATGCTTCAGGCTGACCAGGTAATCGTACCAATTTGTATTTAAAAACATTGCAACCCGATTGTGCTTTCTCAATCCATGATTCCTGGATTTTATAAAGGCCATCATAAACGTATACCTTCCCAGTTGGATTTACAACATCCTTCAAGCCCCGAATAACTCTTACCTCATTACCACGATGCAAGCTCTTTTCTAATGCGAGATTGCCCCTCTCAAGTTTCTGATCACCTATTTCCTTAGCTTTATTGTTGGCATTTCCACCTTGGCCACTGTAAATCAAGACATCCCCATCCTCCCCGTCATCATCATACCCTCCAGAAGAAACAATGCTGACAGCCAATGGCTCTTCATGAATAGTAGTCTTGACACCCATGTAATCTATCCCAGCCATACTCGGAGCATGCATGCCCACCACACACATTTCCATCCTGAAATAAAAAATATCCCCAACTTCAACCCCAGGTACAGCTCCAATCCTCTTTGTTGCATTTGTCCTAATACCTTTAGTCATCAACGTTGTACCAGCCTTCAAGTCTGGACGCCTTGTAAGACCTGGAGTTGCTTCCTTTGAATCTTCAGTCTGTGTAATTTTTCTACGAAGCAAATCAAATACCAAGAGTATGGATTCAACCAACTCCTTGTCACCATCAGCTCGTTTATATGTATCTAATCCAGTCAGATTGAATGATGTGAGGAGACTACTAACTATAGCATCAGCATCAACATCAGGTGTCAATGAGTTGGCCTTTTTGCTCACCCTTGTTCTCTTCAGGGACTTGCCCTTTTGCCTTCCAGCATGACTGCCATCTTCAACATCAGTAACATGCACACCAAAGCTATTAATGAACTGGTCATTCTCATTATGAGAGACACTATAGCCATCTTCATCCACACCAATACCTTCATGTTGCGACTGACCACCCATAGATCGACTTCTAGAGCTTCTTCTTGATGATCCTCCTCCATTTGCAGCCCCATGATATGTGGCTTGCGATGGTGTTCTAAAGGAATTAAGCGGAACAGGTGATGGAATCGGGTTGCTATGATTCCCTGTTTGACCAATTGGAGTCTGCGAGTTTTGCTCAGGCCTCTGAGACTCAGCAGGAACAAAGAATGGATAAAATGGAGCAACTCCAGTGGGAAAAGGACCAGTTGGAGGAACACACATAAAAGAGGCAGCTTGGGGAGTTGAAAATCCAGATGAACCAGGTGCAGTTGGGAATATCGGAACAAGACATCGCAAAGGCCTGACATTCAAAACTTTAGACTTATCAATAGACCCACTAGGCACAGATTCAGTCCCCAAACCTTGGTCCATTTAATCGCACTTCCAAGCCACCTAATTGCAATTTTACAAACTTAAGATCGGAAACAACCAAGTTCGAAAGATTCAGCACTCAGACCAACATTCTTCTTCCAATAAAGCTACTGTAAATGCAACCAATAAGATGTAATCAATAATTTAATATAATCTTAACTTTAACACATATCTCATCACGTCATCAAAGAAATGATTATTCGATAACAAGAAAGCATCACCCAGAACAGCCCGAATTAGGCGGAAAGGTACAAACTTGGACAAGAATCACTGCCACAAGCTGCTCCCTGCAACATGCAAGTGAAAATATAGTTGAGTTAAGACACAAACGCGCAGAGAAAGAACAATGAACTTCAGCTAAAAACAGAACTTCCGCAGGTTCAAAAGAAAAATCTTAAAATATTGATTGTAACAACAAAAAGACGAGTATAGAAAAACGTGAAAGTCAAGATCAGAATGCTACAAACAACTTTCGAACACTCGATACGTTTACACACATTTATAAGGTAACATGAAAAAACTCAAAATGACATCTAACTCTACTAACACCAACACAAACCACTACACCCAAATTGGAGAGAGCCCCCACCCCCCACCCCCCCACCCCCCCAAAAAAAAAGAAGGATAAGAAAAACCCCACAAACTTGGACGTTAGCCCCCGTAACCAATACATGCAGGTACAATAAAAGTTAGATAGGCATAAGAAATTTGCAAGGCACAAAGAGAACTAAAAACCTGTGCAAACAAATGAATTTACAACAGCAGATCAAGAAAACCAAGCTAAAGCAGCCAAACCCAGTAACATAGCAGGAAATGGAAGGTAAAACACAATTAGTACTTCAAAAGGATATTATAAAGAAAAATCCAACATAACCTAAAGAAGAGTAGATGTAACTTTATTGAACAATTTCAATAAGAAACGCCTTTCTTGAGCCTTGTGCCGTGTGCCTAGGCTACCTATGCATGCGTGTTGTTGAATGCGTCACACTCGAGACAAACGATGTAATGAGGCACCAAAGATGTGCCTTTGGCGCCTTTTGACAACAATGCATGGGGCATGGCTAGTGCTTTATATCCTAAGATGCCTTACAAAGACTAACCAAAACCATATCCCAACTGCAAGAATTTTACCTAACATTGGCTATCTACAATTCATGAGATCTTGAATTGCATTAACAATTTCAAAATAAACAATTAAAAAGAATGAACAAGCTATGTGATGAAAGAAATTACTTAATAAAATATTGCACGTGCAAAGCAATTACAGTGTGTTTGTTATCAATTATAACTAGAACTGAGTTGAACTCTTGAATTCATTTAGAATTATATTTCACTTGCTTGACATGAAATAGAATTCAATTGAATTCTATTAGAATATTTTTCATATATCCTATACTATGCCTATTGAACATATTTAAGACAATTAAATTTAATAAAAAATAAAAAAAATAAAAAATCACTTCAGATAAATATAAAAATATCAAATATCCTATAAAAAATTGCTTTATATCGTAAGATGCATAACAAAGACTAACCAAAACCATATCCCGATCGCAAGAATTTTACCTAACATTGGCTATCTACAATTCATGAGATCTTGAATTGCATTAACAATTTAAAAATAAACAATTAAAAAGAACAAACAAGCTATGCGATGACGGAAATTACTTAATAAAATATTGCACGTGCAAAGCAATTACAGTGTGTTTATTATCAATTACAACTAGAATTGAGTTGAACTCTTAAATTCATTTAGAATTATATTTCACTGGCTTCCCATGAAATAGAATTCAATTGAATTCTATTAGAATATTTTTCATATATCGTATACTATGCCTATTGAACATATTTAAGATAATTGAAATTGATAAAAAAACAATAAAAAAAAAAAAATCGCTTTAAATAAATATAAAGATATCAAATATTAGATAAAACATAATAATCATAAATTACTAATATTTATCTTAATTTCTCTTTAACATTTAATATATATCTACCAAAAACTAGTTACAAACAACAAGAAGAAGAAAATCTAAAAAACAATAATAACGTTTGGACCGAAGCTCTTCCATGCATATATAACTTTTAAAAGGTAAATAATACTGGATTTTAAAAGAATATAACAAATAGGAACAAAAAATTAGACAATATATTCTGTAGAAGAAATCAAAAGTGAAGAGAAGTTCACAAAATTGTTCGAATTGAGCACGGGAAGCATAAGATGTAACCCTCATGGTTAATTTGGTAGAATTTATGTATCTAACCTTTCATAAAACAATAAAGATATCGTGGGAAACCTAAAACATAACAAGAAAAAAAAAAAAACAAGATTTGACAAACCCAGCCATTTTTAGTGGAGTTCGTCAATTCTCAAAAGTAAATAAAACAAGAATTCTTAAATCTCATCAGAATTGAATTTTATTCATGCCCAAACATGAGAATTATTTGAAATAGAATTGTGAATAGATTTAAGTTATTGTTTTATGGATACCAACGGACCATTAGCGTGTCATTTGCTTACTGTTACTATTCCCAAAAAAAAACTATTTTGCTCGAGCCTAATCTCACTAGGCAAACGCCAAGACGCGCTTTCAATAACACTATTCAAACTCATAGAACGTTAACCATGCATGTCCTACATCAAGAAGTAGAAGGAAAATACATGTGCCTTATGAAAGCAAAGACTAATGAATCTCTCGCTGATTGTACACTTTGCTCAAAACAAAGACTTGAAGTGGTTTTGGATTAGCGTACTAGTGAATAACCTGTGCTTGATGGCAATGAGTTTTCCGGGAGTTATATTCATTCATTCAACATCCAAATTCGCTCCAACAATACTGTACTCTCACTTAACATGCAACCCCCACGCATCTTATGCCCTCCTCTTCCTTTGCCCCAAACCCATACACAACAAGACATGTCAACACACTATCCAACCCCACAAAACCTTTCACTTCTACAACAATGCAAGCTCCACTGCCCCTTCCACCATATATGTCACTCTTGATATAGAAATTAGCACCCAATGACTATTGCAAGAAGCACAAACAACAATAAAAACCATAGATAGGTAAACAATTTGTCCAGGAAATAGAAAAAGGAAAAGAGAGACAAATATCCTGCCTACTAGGAAGCTCGGAGTCCATGAGATAGGAGCAAATTCATTCAATGAAGGCCAATCCATAAAAACCAGGTGGATATTTGAGCTTCCTTACTAGTTTTTGTCCTCCAATATATCAAGTGATTTTATTCATAAGCAAAGTATAACAACCCAATTAATATAGGACTTTCTAATACCAAATTACCAATCAACCAACCTCCCTAAATAATAATGTAATTGAACTAGTCCTAATTAGCAAAAAAAAGGAAAAACCAGGCCCAAGAAAGAATATGTCGGCCCAACCTGCTAGAGTGTCGACGACCCTCTCGCATGTTGTAAACATGTCAAAGTCTTAAAAAAAATTAAGAAAAATTGGGCATGCCCGACACGTGTCAGAAACCCACACTTTGCCTCTACCGAAGTGTTGGTGCCTCCTAGCCTAACTGCCATCGACGGTGCATCTTTGGCCAAGGTTATACAACCACATATAATTTGCCAACCCATAATGGAGTCCTAACTTCTCACATTAACCATCAAATGACCAAAACAACAAACATATCTAGCTCCACATTCAACCCAATCATACTTTTATTGTACGCATGAATCTACTTTAACCAATAAACATTAAAAAAAAGCAACACACCTTAAAATAAAAATAATAGATCAATTGGGGTGAAAATAAAAGACCCTCAAACTGAAGATATAGAAAGTATTATTACACTACAATATGGCACTCTACCTTGTTCATAAATGGAATGCACACTTGTTTCCAATTATTTTAGAATAATAAATAAATAAAGTGTTCAAGCGAATCAAATTAACTTGTATAGATGACTAAAGAAAATGAATCATAAGTCTAATATCAATAGAAGCAGTAGCAGTGAAATATTTTTACTCAATAGAAATGAAAACCAAATACGCTACGAGTCATGCTGAAATATAGGCAATTACACAATAGGCATATTGACTCTTTAGCGTCCTAAATTTAGTTGAGAGTCTTAAGACTACTAAGCGCAAAATATGCATAAACCAAACAAATAAAACTAAATGACTTGAATGAAAACAGAGGAAACTAAATTACAAGCCTAAAAGGTGAACATCTTGATTAATGTATAAAATAGTTAACAAAGCTTCATGCTTAGACTATCAATAAGCATGTATATGATTTATGATTTACAATTATCGGAACCGGGAAACTTTTTTTCATGACAGAACATATATTGACATTTTCATAGTGTTCAATTTAATAAGATTAATACAATACCTATCAAGCCAGGTGAACGAAAATAACAAATAAAAACCATCAAAAACTCTAAGAAAATAGAAAGTGAGGTGAATAAATATAAATATTAAATATTAACAACATCAAATAGAGCTATCAAATTTAAGTCCCACAATTCTATGTATGCTAATGAATGATAACACAAGCAATAACGATATCAACAGCCAAATTTTAAATGAATCACATCATACCCATACATGAGTGGTGGCAATACCTACGTCTCAAGCCTTTCAATTAGTTATGCTAAATCTATATGCCAGCAAGCTGCATAACTTCCAATATGCACCAAATTACAAATAAGGGGAATACGATCTAGCCCAACATGGATCGTCAAAGACAAAAATTACAAATCATACACGCATAAAATATGTCCGAAAGAAAGCCTCATATATGCAACACAAGAATCCAACTTCTGATAATTATGTTCCAACTTTTTTGGGGGGGCAGGAAGGGGGGGTGAGAAACGCCACTGAATATTTTAGAAATTCCAGGTTTTCCCATAAATTAAGATTAATCACTTAAATGCTTTCTTTCAAAGGAAATATTTTTGACAGATTCACGTAATTACAATAAGATAAAAAAGGTTTTACCCATAAAAAAAGTTCCACCTAACCTACAGAAAATGAAAAGAAATTTAACGTAATAAGATTTAGAGAGAGAAAGCAAGGAAATGAAAAGTGAATCGCATCCCAAATCATCCTCTCATACGCAGTCACAGATTGTTCCTAAAGACGCCAAAAACAGACATTATTGTAGATTCCTTTTGGATACAACATTTATGAATGAAAAAAACAGAGATTGTTGAGATCGAGGTTATGGAGTTGTATTTCAACGAAGAGAGATGGAAGGTTATTGATGATAATAAATTGTGACGTGGGATCAATCTTAGTGCGGATACAATAAGAAATAAACAACCACATATAATGAAACTTCCATAAAGTAGACTACAGAAAATTTAATAAAATATCAACACTAATTTAAATTTCTACATTCAAAAACAAAGAATAGGTGCTAGGGTTTCAGATCTGAAGTTGGGGTTTCGAATGGAGTCGTTGTTTCAGGTTCATGGGCAATAATTTCAGATCTAGATTTAGAGGTTTAATGTTAAGAGCTAGGGTTTAATATTTGGGGTTAGGTCTAGGATGGTGTGAGAGTGAGAAGAAGTGGCTGGTTCGGGCTGGTGTTGGGTTGTGTCAGTCCGCTCCAGTGGCTCAGGGAGTAGAGTGCTGGTGACGGGTCTAGCTGCGGATGACGGGCGCAGCGGTGTAGAGGAGAAAACATGAAGAAAGAAAGAGGATAACAGAACGAAAAATGTATAGAGAGGAAAATGGCATACCTGTTGGAGATAGAGCGCGGGTGCCGAGGATCAAGAGGCAGAGAGCGTGGCGTGAAGAGTGCGACTGTTAGAGGGAGGGGGCCGGAGAGACGAAGAGGTGACTAGGGGGACGTATTCCGAGCTTTTGCAGAAGGCGCTAATTGCTTGGGGAAATGTGGTCGGGTGCCTCTTACTGTCGTTTTTGCTAAACATTTGGAAACTTCCACGGGCCAAAGATTTAGGATGGTGTTTAGGCGTTCTTCCATTAATTGTAAATTTAATTTATTTCTATTTTTATTTTTTATTTTAGTGTAGCCCCGTAGTTTGGAAATTACTCTTTTATTTGTATCCAAAAAAAAATGAAGAATTACTCTTTTATTCTTCTAAAAATAACTTTACCCCTTTTTTTTTTAAGTTCGATGAGGGTAAAATTCTTGCCTAATAAACCTCCGAAGCGTTATTCTTAGACCCATTTAATTGGGCCCAAGAGTGAAGAATAAAAAACCATGAATTGGATCAGCCCAATGGGCCCATTTAAGTGAACTCCATCTCATTCCGTTGAAATAAATTTGAAACCCGGCTCGTTGTGAATGATCTTGTGTAAACGGTAACTAGCCACGTCCAAGTAACTAGCCCACTACAGCCACTATGCCCAATAGTATGCCAATATGGGAAAAGTGGAAAGCAATGACCTATTAGTTACAAGCGTAAAATATAAAACACATGAGCTCAACAGGAAAAAAACAAGTATAAATACGAAGAGAAATACATATGAAAAAAACAACTACATCGTCTTTTTTTTCCTCTCAGAATATATTAACTTATTCTCACGCGCGGAGACTCTTTAGCTGACACCACACTAGTTACATCCTTAGTCTTTGGTTGTTGCAGGTTATAAGATTGTTGGGAGCAAATTTGTTGTCTACAACGTTTAGTGTCATTTGTGGGAAGATTATAAAAAGCATTTGCGTATTTATGCCGCAGTTGAAATCAAGACGAGAAGTTAGCAAGAAATGGTGTAGCAAAAAACAAATTGATACAAACCTCCCCAAGAATTAGTGAAACCCAAAACCAATTTAGGTTTTATTTGTTAGGATTGATCTAAATTCAGATTTATAAATGAAAAGAAAGAACACAAAAATGCAGAAAGTTTGATAGATTACCTTGACCCAATTGTTTATAAATGAAATGTGAACCAAAGGTATAAAAGTAACAAACCTCGACCTAATGATTATAAATGAATCAAGAACCGAAGGTATAGAGTTAAACGCCACAAGAAATTCTTGATAAGTTCAGAAAAAATTCTCTGAAGAACTTAAGAGAAAAACTCTTTCAAAATTATATTAATCAATGTAAAACTATTTTCTCATGGGTACACCCTTGCTAAAATAGGCAACCAAGAGAGTACAAGAAAACCCTAGGCTAGGGGGTGGACAACACAAATAGAAATCCTAGTTGTCTTGTGTAAAATTCACGGCTAAGGTGTATAAGAAACCCTAGCTACTTTATATGCCTACTACAAGACAAAAAACTAGAAAATGAAAAGACTAATTGACATTCATGCCTTACAAATCAGCAAATAATGACTTAAAATAAAATTAAAAGTCTATAAACAATAAAATAAAGAATATAAATAATTAATTAAATAGTCTGAAATTTATGGTCCATACGCTTAAGCCCATTTGCTTACCTTGATTAGATAAACTAGACTTCAATCGTCATTTGGGCCTAATTTGGGCTTCACCATTTTAGACTCAACCTAAATCTCTTGAATTATCCCATTAAGTACTTCTGTGATCATATTAGATCTTGCCCTAATAATAGGCCCAACTAGAACATGTAACAGATTCTTTGATGGCGCTTGTTGATTTTCATCACTCCCCCTCTCTTCAAAAGGATTCAACCTTGAATCTTCACCATAATGTTGTTAATAGCTTGGCAATCAATATACATTCGTCAAGTTCCATCCTTCTTAGGCACAAGTAGTATCGGTACCGTACACAAACTCACGCTCTTTCTTACGTGTCATTTGTCCATCAACTCCTTAACTTGCCTTTGAAGTTCATTTGTCTCATCCGGATTACTTCTATAGGCTGGTCAATTAGGAATTGTCGCATCGGGCACAAAATTGATTTGATGCTCAATTCCTCTAATAGGTGGCAATCCGCTATGCACATTATTTGGTAATATATCCTCATATTCCTGTAACAAAGAGACAACAATACTAAGCAAATGTTTGTTAATTTGGGTAGACCTTAATCATCATTTGACCTAATTTGGACTTCACTATTTTAGACTCAACTCAAATTTCATGAATTAGTCCATTAAGCACTTTTTTGATCATCTTGGATCTTGTCCTAGTAATAGGCCCAACTGGAACGTGTAGTGGATCTTTTGATAGTGCTTGTTGAATCTCACCATTCGCCCTCTCTTCAAAAGGATTTGACCTGGAATCTTTACCATAATGTTATTAATAGCTAGACAATCAACACACATTCGCCAAGTTTCATTCTTCTTAGGCTACCGATGCCGTGCACGAACTCATGCTTTTTCTTACGTCTCCTTTGGCCATCAACTTTTCAACTTGCCTTTGAAGTTCCTTTTATCTCCTCTAGATTACTCCTATAGGCTAGTTAATTAGGAATTGTTGTGCCGGACACAAAATCAATTTGATGCTCGATCCCTCTAATAAGTAGCAATTTGCTATGCACATCATTTGGTAACACGTCCTCATATTCCTATAATAAAGAGACAACAACACTAGACAAAAGTTTGTCAATATCGTTTGTATTAAAATACGCATCTTTGTACAAGAGTACAAATATAGGCTAGTTTGAATACAAATCACTCTTAACATTACTTGCCTTAGCAGAAAAACTCACTTGTTTCTTTATTTTTCTCTCATTTTCTTCTCTTTCTCTTTCTTTTTCACTCTCTTTTTTCCTATTTTTTTTTAACTCTCGGTCTCATAATTTTTTTTTAACTCATTCTCTCTTTTCAATTTTATTTGATCCTCATACACTTGTCTTGAAGTCAACGGTACAAGAGTAATGGTTTTGTTGTCTTTGACAAAAGAATGTTTATTCTTGAACCCGTCATAAGTGACCTTCTTGTCAAATTACCACGACTTGCCCAATAGTACATGACCCACATGCATTGGAACAACATCACAAAGTATTTCATCTTTGTACTTCCCAATTAAAAAGAAAACTAATACTTGCATATTTACCTGAACCTCCCCATAATCATTCAACCATTACAACTTATACGGCCTAAGGTATTTCAAGGCAGGTAAATTCAATTTTTCTGCTAAAATAGTGCTAGCCACATTAGTGCAACTTCCCCCATCGATGATCATACTATATACCTTGATGTTGACGTGGCATCTAGTATGAAAAATATTCTCCATTTGTTGTTCCATGTCATCCTCCTCGACTTGGGCCCTTAGAGCACGCCTAGCCACAAGTAACTCACCCTCCACCGAGTACCCCACATCATCATCACAAGTATCCTCTAGTGATGGCATTTGGTCATTATCGCTCTCGCTTTTGGTTTCCATCTCTCCATCGATATGTGCTATCATGGTCCACTTATTTGGGCATTGTGAAGCTTTGTGACTTACTCCCAAACAACGAAAATATTTAATTTCACAATTACGGGTTTGAGTTTCGATTTTACCTTTGTTGGTGGCATTGGGCACACCATCTCTCATTTTCGGTGGTTTGGTTTTGGACTCTAAAACAACTCATTCGTCTTTCCTCCCATTCGGCCTCTATCTTTTAAGTTGTCATTTCACCTTTATTGTCATGAGCACCATGTCCTCCAACTCCACTATAATGGCAATTTCCCAGTTCAACCCATTCAAGAACTTTGCCATGTAGCTTCTGTATCATCCTTGACATTAGCCCTGATCATGATGATCTTTATCTCCTTGTAGTAATCATCCACGCTCTGATTGCCCCAAGTAAGGCTTTGTAATTTCTGATACAAGTTCATATAGTAGTGACTAAAGACAAATCATCTCCTTATAGTGGCCTTTATTTCATCCCACGTCTCAATAGGCCTCTCATGTTTTCTCCTCATGTTCATTACAAGTTGATCCCACAAAATAATAGCATAGCAATGAAACTCAATTACAACGAGTTTTATTTTTTTCTTCTCGAAATAGTTGTGGCACTAATAGATCATCTCAACCTTCTTCTCCCATTCTATATATACTTCCAAATCGTTTTTCCCTTGGAATGACGATATATTCATCTTAATGTTTCCTAGGTTTCTATCAATCCCATCTCGCTATCTCAGATCTTTTCAGAAATATCTACCACGCCTTTTACCCCTAGGCATAAACCATGCCCTCACCGTTCAATGAAGATTGTTCATCTTCATTTTTGAACTCATCCTTGTGGTCCCCATCCGAACTTTCCATGTGCGCATGCCTTTCGTTTCTTGTAGCATTAGGGACTCATTAGGGTTGCCCCTAACGCCAAGCAGTAATAGTAGTGTATTGCCTATCCATCCAATCCTGAATCTCCCTAAACACCACATTCATGCGTTCAAATTGTTGCTGCATAGCTGCAACGCGAAGAACGTCTCATCTCCTCCTTCATTGTTTGATATGTTGCCCCTAGAAGACATACTTTGAAACTATATAGAAATGTTAGAAATAATTCCTCTAATATTCCCTCAAGTGTTTACACTCAAATTATGTCACTCACACTCGTGTATCACTCTTAAATTGGTTTTTCTTCTTCTTAATATTAGTATTATACTCTCTTGCATTTTTCCACTCTCAGCTTTCTCTTTTAGTGCTTTATTGAACTTAACCAATCTTAATCAACATTTCTCGCAACAATCCAAACTCAATAATTCACTTCACTAAGAATGATATTTATGAAAGAACAAATAAAGAGAACAAGGAGAACAAAAGAATAAGATACGGAATAGATCAAGAATAAAATAAATCTCACTTAAGTGTTTTTTTGTTTCTATTTTTTTTTTGGACGATGATACAACAATTTTAAAATGAGATTTCACCAGAACGACGACGCATTGCATTTTTTTTTTTTATCAAGATCTGACTAGATTTGAATATGCACAACACTTTTAATTTAAATCCAACCAGATCTGTCGATACAATTCGGCCAAGAATAAATTAAAGAAGAAAGGAATAAAAATAGATATCGAACAATAAAAAATACGGATAGATCAAAATCTAATTTTAGAATCTTGCTCTAATTACCAAATGATGTGAACCTCACTAAGAATTAGTAAAAATCGAAACCAACTTAGGGTTCTTTACTAGGATCAATCTAAATTCAGATTTATAAACGAAAAGGAAAAACATAAAAATTTAGAAAGTTGGATAGATTACCTTGATACAATCTTTCATGAATGAAACGCGAATCAAAGGTATAAAAGTAACAAACCTTGACCCAATGATTATAAGTGAATCACAAACCGAAGGTATAAAGTTTAAACGCCATAAGAAAATCTTGATAAGTTCAGGAAAAGTTCTCTAAAGAACTTAAGAGAAAAACTTTCTCAAAATTATATTAATCAATATAATTTTTTTTATCATGGGCACACCCTTGCTTAAATAGGTGGCCAAGCGAGTACAAGAAAACCCTAGTCTAGGAGGTGACCAAGACAAATAGAAACCCTAGTTGTCTTGTGTAAAATTTGTTGCTAAGTTGTACAAGAAACCATAGCTGCCTTATACGCCGACTATAAAACAAAACTAGAAAAGGAAAAGACTAATTAGCATCCATTCCTTCCAAAATCAACAAATAATGACCTCAAATAAAATCAAAAGACTACAAATAATAAAAATAAAGAATATAAATAATTAATTAAATAGTCTGAAATTTGCGGTCTACGCGCCTAAGCTTATTCAAGTTCAAGCCTAAGGCCATTCACTTGCCTTAGTGAGATGGATTAGGCCTTAATCATCATTTGGGCCTAATATGGGCTTTACTATTTTAGACTCAACCCAAATCTATTAAATTAGCCTTTTAAGTCATTCTTTGATCTTCTTGGATGTTACTCTAGTAATAGGCCTAACTGAAACATATAGCGGATCCTTTGACGGGCTTGTTGATTCTCATCACAAACGGTGCCCCAACAGAGACTTACCCAATATCTGAGGACTATGTTTCTTGGACTCAACAAGTCCAGGAACTCAAGGCATTAAGACAACAGTTGGTGGAAAATCAAAAGAAATAAACAAATGAAGATTTATTAGAAGACAATACTGAAAAATAGGCAAATTCCCCATAATTGCCACCAAGGCCTCCACGAGCCACTTAAGGGAGCAAGAAAGACCTTCTCTTAGCAAGTAAGAAATCAATAGATTGATCTGCATCCATTGCATCACAAAAGGAGTCGATGTGTAATGGGACTAAAGCAAAAGACCCATCTTTAGATGATTGGGAAATTCTATTGGGGGCGATTGAGCATCCCTTCACATCAGCCTTGATGGAAGTCTACCCTCACAAGTTCAACCTTGCAAAATTCAACAAGTATGAGGGAAAGTAGGACCCAACTAATCATGTGCGGTATTTTAGGCTATAGAAAGAAAGGAGGAAAAAAATTCTATATTCATTGATACAATTATAAGGGAGTAAACACCTTTAAATAGGAAAAAAATAACACACGGTTGTTAACCCTAGAATCCATACAATGAATGGGTTTCCTAATTTATTCAAATCACTAATTTCTTAAATTATTCAAATCTTTAATCAATCAAATCTATACCAAAACTAGCCCTAATTTACTGACACTCCCCTTCAAGTTAGTGCAAAGATATCCATCATGCTTAACTTGCTCACTTGAAGCTCGAAAGGCTATTTTAATAGTCTCTTTGTCTAAACATCTGCAACTTGCTGTGTGGTGGGTACAAATAGAGTACAAATTATTCATTCGTTAAGTTTTTCTTTTATAAAGTGTTTGTCAATCTCAACATGTTTTGTCTTGTCATGTAGAACCGGATTATGAACAACGCTAATAGATGCCTTGTTGTCACAATACAACTTCATAGAAAGACTTACCGGTCTTTTAAGCTCTTCCAGAACCTATTTTAGCCAAAGAATCTTGCACACTCCTTGCACCATTGATCTGAATTCCATCTCAGCACCATTTTTGGCAACAACACTCTACTTCTTGCTCATCCAAGTGACTAGATTGCCCCATAGAAATGTACAGTATCCCGATGTTGACCTTCTATCAGTGACCAAACCTAGCCAATCAACATCTGTATACACTTCGATCCCTCTCTTCTCATTTTTCTTGAAGAAAAACTATTTTCCTGGTGCACTTTTCAAATAACGAAGAATTGGATACACAAATTCCATATGTTTTTTGTACAGAAAATGCATAAATTGACTTACCATGCATACAGCGAAAGTAATGTCAGGATGTGTATGTGACAAGTAGATCAGTCTTCCAACCAGTCTTTAGTATTTTTCCTTATCTACTAGAAAGCCATCTTTTACATCTCCAAATTTCGCATTAGCTCCTATTGGAGTGTCAGAAGGTGTGCAACCACTTATTTCAATTTCTCTCAAGACATCTAGAATATATTTCCACTGCGAAACTACAATGCCCTTTCTTAACCTTGCCACTTCCATTCCAAGAAAATACTTTAGTTGACCCAAATCTTTAATCTCGAATTCTTTGGCTAGGCTCTGCTTCAATCTGCTCATCTCTTATAAATCATCTCCAGTCAGAGTTATATCATCCACATAGACACTCAAGATAGAGATCTTGTCTTTGGTAAATTTCCCTGTGAAGATAGTTTGATCAGATTGTCCTTGTATATATCCTTGGCTCTTAACAAACTTCGTAAATCTCTCAAATCAAACTCTGGGAAACTATTTAAGACCATATAGAAACTTCCTTAGTTTACATACTTTGGTTCCAAACTTCTCAGTAAAGCCAAGTGGAGGTTCTATATAGACTTTCTCCTCTAAGTCTCCATTCAAAAAAGCCTTCTTTATATCCAGCTGATTTAGAGGCCAATCAAGATTAGTAGCAATAGACAAGAGTACCCAACTTGTAATTCGTTTCTCCACTAGAGAAAAAGTCTCAGAGTAGTCCACTCCATATGTCTGAGTGAAGCCTTTAGCTACAAGACGAGCCTTGTATCTTTCCAAAGATCTATCTGAGTTGTACTTCACGATATTTGCAACCAACAACAGTCTTCCCATCTGGCAGATCCACTTTCTCCCAAGTAGCATTCTTTTTCAGTGCTCTCATCTTCTCAAAAATTGCTTCTTTCCACTCAGGAACATTTAAAGCCTTGTAGCCACTATTAGGAATGACCACACTAGACACTTGTGAAATGAAGGCACAATATGAAGATGAAATATTTTTGTAAGATACAAAATTTGACAAAGGGTGTTTAGTACAAGACCTAACACCTTTCTTGAGAGCAATGGGAAGATTAAGCTGACTAGAAGAATTTGACTCGGAATTACCTAGAAGAATCTTTGACCAGTCATTATGAATTTTATGATCTAACCTCTGATTAGATTCTTGGTAGCGCTGTGGGATAGTGCCTTTTGTTTTGTGCTATATACCATTTTGAATATACAAGACCTTTATACCGTTTTGCACATATCAATGTAGTTTCAGTATTTTGATTCTGAGATGGCATTACTAAAGGTCGTTCATTAGTAGGTTCAATATTTTCAACATTTAATTCATTTGTTTCCCTACACTTTGTATTTTCCATATCATTCTCTTTCGGTAACTGGTTGTGAGAAACATCATCGTGAACAAACTCAAAAAATGAACCATTTAAAAAATTATTTTCGATAGTGCTTCCCCCTGAAGATGGAAATTGTTGTAGTAGGATTGTCCTTACAAAAATATGACATCCATAGATACGAACATTTTTCTAGAAATAGGATCAAAACATTTATAACCTCTCTGATTTGTAGGATAGCCTACAAAAATTATATTTATGTGCCTTTGGATCAAGCTTAGAACGTCTAGGACCATGATTATCAAAAAAGGCCACACTTCCAAAAGTTTTTAAGGGAATATCTATTGTGAGCCGAGTGGTGGAAAAACATTTGGTGAAAAGTTTTATAGGTGTTTTAAAGTTCAAAATTCTTGTAGGTAGCCTATTAATCAAGTAAGTGGTTGTTAAAATAGCTTCTTTCCAAAGATACTTAGGAACCTTAGTTTGAAAAATTATAGCTCTAGCAACTTTAAGGAGATGCCTATTTTTTCTTTCAGCCTCCTCATTTTGTTAAGGTGTATTATTATAAAAACTTTGGTGAACAATCATTTTTTCGGCAAAAGCATTCCCTAACACAGTGTTAAAAAATTCCTTTCCATTATCACTTCGAAATTTTTTAATCTGAGTCTGAAATTGTGTTTGAACAATATTATAAAAAAATTTAAACACAGTTTCAACATCAAAATTTTTCTTTTAAAAAGAACACCCAAGTGACTCTAGTTTGATCATCAATGAAAGTAACAAATCAGCGTTTCCCAGAAAAAGTTGACATTTTAGAAGGATCCCAAACATCACTATGAATTATGGTAAATTTTTTTGATTTTTTATATGGTTGGGGCGGAAAAACAACCCGATGATGTTTTGCTAACTCACAAGATTCACATCGAAAAACAGAAGAATTTTTATTCATGAATAACTTCGGAAATCAATGTTTTAAATATTTAAAATTTGGATGTCTTAATCGATAATGCCATAACATAATTTTATTGTCACTAGAAACAGAAATAGAATTGAAACAAGTGTGTTGATCTTGCCTTCCAAAGGTTGATCCGTTAAAAAGGTAGAGTTAACCATCTTGTTTAGCACTCCCAATCATCTTCCTTGAGGCTAAATCCTAAAATTCACAACGAGAAGACCAAAAATTAACTTAACAATTATAATCAAGGGTTAGTTTGCTGATAGACATGAGATTATATGACAAATAAGGAACGTGCAAAATATTTTTAAGAATTAGAAAAAGGGAAATGGTCACTATTCATTTCCCAACAATAGTATCAAAAGAGCCATCAACAATTTTAACTTTTTGATTCCCTGCACAAGGTGTATATGAAGAAAAAAATGCGAAGTGCCGATCAAATGATTGGTAGCCCCTGAATCTAATATCCAGGAGCCATTAGACTTGGTACAAGTGATGGCGGCAGTGAAAGAGTTACCTGATTGTGCTAGAGAACAAGATAGGTTAGAATTTTCTAAGGATTGGGACTGAAACATTCTATATAGGTGCTTTATCTGTTCCTTTGTAAATGAAAGTGATTATGAGAAAGATTGTTGCTTTGGATTTGAGCTGCTAGCTTGAAATACGCGGACATCTCCCCCTGACCTGGTGTCACTGCTTGCTTTTTTCTTCCAATTTGCTGATTTTCTATGCAGCTTTCAGGAACTTTCCCGGGTATGCCACAACTTTTTACAATGGTCACACCAAGGCGTGTCCTTTCTTTCTCGTCTATCTCCTTCTGAATCTGCACCACGGGCCACAAGAACAGATCCTTCACCATCTATTTTGGGTTCATCAATGTTATTCAACATCAATTATCGCCGTACTTCTTCTCTACATACTTTGGAAAAGACCTCCCTTATTGTCGACAAGGGTTGCTTTCCTAAAATATGTCATCGAACCTTATTGAGTTCTTTGTTTAGACTAGTCAAGAACACAAATACTCGACTTCTCTCAACCTTCTTTTTGTAGCGAGCACTATCATTTGGATTTTCCCGTTGTTCAACTTCAACTATATTCAATTCCTACCAAACCATCATCAAATCATTATAGTAGGCTGTTACCTCACGATTTCCTTACTACATCTTCCACATTTGGGTGTTTAATTCGAATGATTATAAGTGATTGTTCAAATCTAAATATGTTTCCCAAGCTGCTTCCCAGTTATCGCAAGCCGTCGGTAGGTACAAAAAAGGTTTTCCAACAATTGGTTCCAGGGAATTGATCCACCAAGCAATCACCATTGAGTTTTCTGAACGCCACTGCCTATATCTCGGATCGTCGGTGGCTGGCGGTGTCACTTCACCATTCAATTACCCAAGTTTTCCTTTGCCATCGATCACTAACCACATGGACTGAGACCACTCAAGGTAATTATTTCCATTCAATTTGTGAATGGCAATTTAAAGATAATTTTTAGAAAATGAGGCAAACGAAATAGGCGGCTGTGAAGAGACAGTCGAAGGTGGCGACTGCGCAGCTCTCCCCAATGACATTATCAAAAATGGCGACTGCAAACCCCCCGACAACATCACCGAAGGTGGCGACTACGAACCCCTGATGCCATTACCCCGTTGTTGCTGGTGTTCGACGAGCCTAAGCCGACGCAAACCATGGTGGACTTGAAATTCATGATCGAACCCAAGGGTTCTGATGCCATATAGAAAGAAAGGAGGAAAAAATTATATATTCATTGATACAATTACAAGAAAGCAAACACTTTTAAATAGGAAAAAAATAACACACGATTGCTAACCCTAGAATCCATACAATGAATGAGTTTCCTAATTTATTCAAACCACTATTTTGCTAAATTACACAAGTCTCTAATTAATCAAATCCATAACAAAACCAACCCTAATTTACCGATATAGGCACGTAATGGCTCTATTTGGTACTAGAGATTTTGTACGTTGTAGAGCGTTCACCATCGCCCTTATAAATTCGGCCTTAGAGTAGTTTTATGGCCTCCCACCATGCTCAATCTATTCTTTTTCAGGGCTCATTCGATAATTCATCAATCACTTTATAACTTACCAACGTATAAAGAAAGATGTGGACTATCCGTTAGTGCTCCACCAAGACAAGAGATAAACTTTGAGCCAATAAGTAACGCGCTTCGATAAAGAGCTCACTTGCATATAGGGTTACGACTCTACCCTCATCGTCATTGAATTCACCTTGGGTTTGCAACATAGGTGCTTCCAGGATTTATTGACCAAACATAGCCTACTAAACATAACCAAGTTGATAGAACGTGCGAAGCCACACATGAAGACATCAGGATGACGCGTGAGGGCATAACCTCCAATAGAGATATTTCCAAGAGAAGCAAAAAGGATCACACGAAGAGCAAAGGAGAAAGTTTAAACTTTGCAAAGAATGGGTCAAGGGATCCCGAGTCGAGATCAAGTCGACTCTTTGAGCCCTCCCTTTTAGGGCTACGAATGTCTATCTTAAGGATCCTGTATAAAATTAGGTCTTTCGAAAATGTGATCAAGCCTACGCAGATCACTTCAACCCAAACCGAAGAGATAAACAAAATACAGTGATTTCTATAGAAACCACGGGCATGACACCAATGACTGCAGGAACCTGAAGATGGAAATCAAGAGGTTGCTAGAATAGGAAAACCTCGAAGGATACATCTAAGTGCAGCCCATAGAGAGAAAAAAAAAAGGAAGAGGATTTAGGAACTAATGATCGAGACAAAAGAAAGACAAATGATATTCTGAGAAGGTCTAGAGACGTGATCTACATAATACATAGAAGTGGGCCAGTAATAGGAGAATTGAATCATGCTAGGAAGATGAGGATTCAAGCAGCAGTGTTGGAACGAAGCATTGGGAATGTGCTGGCAGTAGCTCCCAATACGGACCCGTCCTGAACTTTCAACAACGACAATCTTAGAGGGATATCTCACTTACACAAGATTGCTTTTGTGATAACTCTATGGATTTTGAGCTTCCAGGTCACACGAATCTTGATAGATATTAGTAGCTCAACCAACATTATCTTCTAAGAAACTTTAAAGTAAATGGGACTCCCTAGGTCATACAAAGGTGCAACTTAGACGGTGATGGTAGGATTCAACAGAGTCTTAAGTTATCCAAAATGGAAGATCAACCTATCAGTTACTTTTGGCAATGACGGTGGTAGAGTCACAAATGCGATCGAGTCTATGGTAATAACCTATGCCTCCCTTTACAATGCAATTTTGGGACGACCTTGGCTCCACACAATATGAGTCGTCACGTCAACGCTACACCAATGCATCAAATACCTCGATGCCACTGGGTTTCAATGTTTCAAGGTGATTAGGTAGCCTTGAGAGAGTGTCTTGAGGTTGCAATAAAAGGAAAGAAGAAGGCTCTGTTGGCCCAGTGAGCTACCCAAGAGGGAGTATTGGGTAGATATAAAAATTTAAACAAACTTATTATCTTTCAACAGTTAATAACTCAAATAATCAATTTATCCTAAATCAATTATTATCTTTATAACGCAGCGGATAAGTGTTATTAAATCTAGGTGCACGCCCAAACAACAAAAAATAGATAAAGTAAAAAATGCGGCACACAAAAATATATCCTAGTTCACCAAACTACTCTTGGGTAATCCAGTCCTCCGAGCCCTACGGAGATTCGCACCCACTAAATCACTAGATTCCTTTAACAGGTAGGAACTAAACCCTTACATCAATTCTTTTACCAGGCTCAGAATCAACCTTTACAATTATTATTTTTATAGGTTAAGGAAGAACCCTGTCTTTTTACTAGGTTAAAGACCAACCTAATCCTTTCACAGGCTAAGGATCAAACCTAATTCTTTTATACCTTAAGCTAATAATCAAACCTCACAAAAAACACTCCAAGTATAATTTTCTCAGGTAAGGATGGAACCTTTATAAATCACTCCAAAAAATTCCAATCAAGAAGAATCAAACCTAATTATTTTTAAGGGAAAAAAATAACCTAACTTGTTTATCTAGTAGGTAAAGATCAAACCTCAATCTTTTTCCCAGAAAAGATTGAAACCCAAGCTACCCCTAACTAGAACTCCAAACAGTATCTAATCTGTCACACCCCACCCCGAGCACCCGTCACTCGAGGTCGGACGTGATGTCAACCTGACGTGACCTGACCCATCGACGCATATCTATCCATACATATATATCTACATGCTCGCACTACTGTAATTTTTTTCCAGAAATATATATATATATATATATATATATATATATATATATATATGTATATATATATATATATACATATATATGTATATATATATATATATGTATATATATATACCCGCTCAAAATTTGGGAACATACCAGTCCCAAATATTCACAACCAAAAACACAAAAATACCTGAACTTTCCATGATTTACATCCGACTGGTTTACCTCCAAAACGACAATACATTCAGACTCTATCTAGCGCCAGTAGTGAACCAACTCCTAACCGCGGCACCTGGAACCAAAATTTTTTATTGGTGTACTGTCTTCATAATAAAAAAAAAAAAAACATTTAATGGATCAAGTACAATTGTTAAATACCACCTTTCAAAATTATAATGTTTTATAATCACATACCCGATTGGAAATCCAGTTCCACTGCCACAAATGAAATGAAATAATATAAAGATAATGCCGTATATCTCCTACCATATTTGGAACCAATTTTCCACTGCCATCAAAGTAAAGAAATAACGTATTTAAAACACCCAATACGAATATTTTAAGCTAACTAATCCAAATATTTTATATCTGCCAGTCCAAATATTTTAAATCAACCCATTCAAGTATTTTAAACCAACCAGTCTAAACATGTTAATATAATATAAAATACTCTCCACATCCTCTCCTACTATCCATACGATCGTTTTTATCTCACGACCGGAAGTTGCAACGGTACTGTACTACCCCCAGGTTTTGTACTCCTGATGGGTCAAACCACCCTACAGGGCTTGCCTAGTAGGTAATCCACATCTCACAGGTTATATCCTCTTGATGTAAAGAAAATCCACATCTCGTAGGTCATATCCGCCCAACGAGAAGAAAATCCATATTTCGTAGGTCATATCTCTTAACGAGAAGAAAATCCACATCTCGTAGGTCATATCCGCCTAAGGAGAAGAAAATCCACATCTCGTAGGTCATATCTGCCTAACGAGAAGAAAATCCACACCTCGTAGGTCATATATGCCTAACGAAAGAAAATCTACATCTCATAGGTCATATCTGCCTAACGAGAAGAAACTATGGCATAGTCGGACCAAAAATCACTCTTCACCTTAAAAGCGATTTGATCCAAAATCATCTTTCTACCTTTAACACCAACTTGATCCAAAAATCATTTTCTACCTTTAACACCAACCTGATCCATATAAGTTGCAAAATTGTCCATTTAAAATAAGCACATTTTCTACAATTTATACAAAAATAAGATTTGTAAATTTACATAGAAGACAATACACTCTCCTCGATTTCCACACTACAAAGCTATCACCATCCAAAACCTACTGAGACGTTGGCGTCTGCGAACCTAATAGCGATAGGGCCTAAATTAATACTTTATTTAAAATAATCCTACTATGCAATGCATAGCCCTAAAATGCAAAATTTCCCTTTTCCCGAATTTAGTTATGGAAAATTATTATTTCATTCATTTGTTCCGTTAATATTTACTATACACAATTATTAATATTAACGGTTACGAAATTATTATCCCGATTGCAAAAATTTTAATGCTAATAATTTAATTTTTAGTGGAAATAATAATCGACTAATTTTAACGGAAATAATAGTCAACGATTAAAATACTGACCAATGAAACCTTTACCTGTTCCGAATCGTCCTCCGGTCGAGGGGCTGATTTTTGGTTTTCGGGTTTTATTTTTGTTTTTTGTGAAATCACATTTTTTTCCTCTTTTTTTTTTTTTCCTTTTTTTTTTCTTTTTCCTTATCCATTTTTTTTTTTTTTTTTTTTTTTTTTTTTTTGTTCTGTTTCGGTTCTGTTTGAGCCGTCTCTTTCTCTCTCTCTCCCTTATTTCTGTCCGGTTTCAGCCGACACTCTCACCGTCCCACTGGCGGCCAATCACACATACACACTGCCTGCGATGAACACCCGAACGCATACACACCCATAATTCAGTCGAACCACAACCCCACATCCCTTCTCACCGGTGGCGACATGCACAAACCGACGATCACCCCCACACACACACCGGCGACACACACACGCACCCTCACAACCATTTGAACAGCACAGAAAACACATACACTCATGACGCTCACACCCCCGCCGACGACATCCAGCAACGATCGCACACCCACACACACCATTAACAAAACTGACGAATGACACATATACATACACACTGCCGAACACACACACACACACAACGTTGAACACATCACACACACATCGGCATTGAACATAACACACATACAGTCACACAATCACCGGCCAACACCCATACCGTCAGACGAACGACACCGCCACCTCCACTCACAATCACCGGACTGAGCATACCCCGACCGAACCCACTTCTCTCCCTATTTTCTATTTTTTTTTTGGATAATTCTAGTGGTAAGACAAGTCGATAAGCTGTCGTACCAACCCGTTCTAGAATCCCATATGGCCCGATATATCTCGAACTTAATTTCCCTGTCTTCTCGAACCTCATTATGCCCTTCCACGGGGATATACATAAAAATACACCATCGCCCACTTCAAATTTCAACTCCCGTCTACGCCTATCAGCATAACTCTTTTGCTGACTCTGAGCAATTCTCAATCTTTCCTAAATCACCTTTACTTTGTCTGCTGTCATTTGGGCTATATTCGGCATCAATAATTTTCTTTCTCCCACTTCAATTCAGTCTGTTGGACTGGAGTCATGCATCTCCTGCCATACAACGCTTCATATGGTGCCATCTCGATTGCCGAAGGGTAGCTTTTATTGTAGGTAAATTCCATCAACGTCAAATGATCATCCCAGCTACAAGGAAATTCCTGAACACAACCCCTCAATATATCCTCCAAGTTCTGAATCGTACGCTCTGATTGACCATCAGTCTACGGATGAAAAACGGTACTGAATTTCAACTTGGTACCTAAAGTAACTTGGAGACTCGGCCAGAACTTCGAAGTAAATCTTGGATCTCTATCTGATACTATGGAAACTGGCGCACCATGCAATCGAATAATATCGTCAATATACAGTTGGGCATACTTATCAAGAGAGTACGTTGTCTTTACGGCTAGAAAATGAGCAAATTTTTCACACCCCACCTCGGACACCCGTCACCGTGGGGCCGGCGTGACATCGACATGACAATACTTGCCTAACCAATTTAATCACGACAATATACAAACTTTCATCTACACGTCATATATGTAATAAGTTCATACTATAAGAATACATCTGCCCCAAAATAAGAACAACTAAACAAATCTCATGAACCTCCCTTAGGTTCATCCTCAGACCGCTCATCTCAATTTTACTCATATGACTCCAACGCTTGCCCCGCATGACTCTAACTAGTGCCAGCAGGGGACCAACCGACTCCTATCTGCTCCACCTGCGAGTGTACTGTCTTCTTAGTAAAAATATTTTATAATAAGAATTCATATCTACAACATCTAAATGGATCAAGTATAAGTATATAAACACTACATAGCTCGTAAAGTCCCCAGTATATAAGTAGCGAAAATAAAGCGATATAGATAAATTTCGTTTAAATCCATCTAGTATAAAATCATACCAATCACCATGATAATAAATATCAAGTCAGCCAATATACGTAAAGCACCACATCTCAAACACATACCTCAAACACACACCTTAAACACACACCTTAAACACACATACTGGCCAGACCTAGTGATTGTTTAACCTCACGATCGAGAGTTGCAACGGTACCGTACCACCCGTAGGATTTTCCTTCCTACGAACATCCATTACTCCACCGAAGTGGATAATCACTGTGCAGTATAATCATCTTACATCACTCTCCCGATGTAGATAAACATCACTCCGCCGTAGTGGATAAATACTCAGGCATCGTCAAATCAAATACAGCATCATCGAATCACAACTTAATAAATATCGTCTACTCAACATCATCAAATTACCACGTCTATCTCTTTTCCTCAAAACCAACATTTAAATCCAAAAATCATATTTCACACATTCTTTTAAAGAAAACGTCTAATTTTATCAAAACCACTTTTTCACCCTTTATTTATAGAAAACCAGACATTTTTTAGAAAAACAGATGTTTTCTGTTCTCTTTTAAAAACACCGTCTGATTTTACCGAATCCAAAAAAAAATTATTTTCAACTTCTTTTCGAAAACCATTGAAATCTTCCAAAAATCCAGTTTATCCACTCACCCAAATCCTGCTTGATCCATATCAATTATAAATTCGTACAGTTTATGTAAGCACATATTTCATCATATATATATATAGAAAATAGTTTGGCAAGAAGATAATACACTCACCTCGATATCTGTTTTGCAAAACTGACACTGATCATACTTTATCTAGACGTCGGTGCCTGCGAACCTAATAGTGACAGAGCCTAAATTAATATCTTATCTAAAACATCCCAATCATGCAATGCAGACCCTATATTTCGAATCGTTACTATTTTATGTACCACGTAATTAAAATTAATTAATCGTTACGAAATTATTACGATTTTAGGATTTGTAACGCTAAATAAAATTTAATTTAACGAAAATTAATAACCGATTGAAATTTCACCTATTTCTGAACCATTCGGCGACCACGAGATGAGTTTTGGATTTTCTTAGGGTAGTTTCTACAAATTCCCCCTTTTTTTTCTTCTTCTTTCTTCTTTGTTTGTGTTTACTATTTCTGTTTCGGTTCAAAATACTGCCAGCTACCCTCTCTCTCTCTCTACCATTACCGTCCACCCGAGACCTCCCACGCCCCGTCGCTCTTACCGCCGGCCCTACTCCATCCCCCACCATGGTTTACCAACCACCACCGGCTACTTCCACCACCGATCTCATCTACCCACCTAAACTGTACACTCCTAACCGTAACGACCCACACATACACCATCGGCCAAACTCATGTTGCCACTGCCTCCGTCGTTTACCCCAGCTGATAAAACAGAAACAGAACACAAACACACCACCGCCACCACTACCGTCGGAGGAATACCCACACACAAGACGATCGCCGATCACCTGCACATACACATCGGACAAACACACACCTTCATACATGCACACCGGAGGAACACACGCATACTCTGTCGCACACACGCCGGCGACTGAACGCCGGCGATTACACGACAGCACCGACGCTCTGCTCCTCCGATTCTCTCTCTAGATTTCTGGATTGTTCTTCCTTGTAGCGATTGAAATGGTAGGCACATGTATATATATGCATGAAAATGGTGGTGTGAAATCGATCGGTTACTCGCCACGTCGATCCCCACTCTTCCCGATCTCCCTGTCAGCCGGCCGAACTCACAACTCACAGATATATATATATATATATATATATATATATATATATATATATATATATATATATATATATATATATATATATATATATATATATATTTTTATATAAAAAAAAAAAACATTTGGTTAAATTGCACTTTTCTCCCCCTATCTTCCATTAAGTCTTTATTTAATCCCATTCATCTTTTAGGATTTTCTTAAATTGCATTTTGATCCCTAAAATTTTTATTCTAGAATTTCACTACAAATTTTGCATCTCAAATTTAGAATAAGTTTCTAAATTTGCAATTTGACCCAATCATTTTTATTTTATTTTATTTCATTATTATATATATTTTATATATATATATATATTTTTTTAACTCAATTTTTTCCCGAAATTTTCTAAATGCTCTCAATTGAAATTAAAATGATGTACGTGCTAAATCGGGGTCTTATAAGATTTACTAAGCCTACCAACAATCACCCGTATAGAATTATACCCCTTTGAGTGTGAGGTAATCTTGAAACGAAATCTATCGTATATGCTCCAATTTTTACTCTGGAATAGGTAGAGGCTACAATAACTCACCTGGACGTTGGTACTCGATCTTGACTTGTTGACAAATGAGACACCTGGCAACAAATTTTGTAATTTTTGATTTCATTCCATTCCACCAATAGAGTTTCTCGCAGATCCCGATACATTTTGGTACTGCCTGGATACATTACGTATGCGGAGCTATGCGCTTCCTCCAAGATATCCTTCTTCAGATTGACGTCATCAGGCGCACACAATCTATTTTCAACCATCAAAGCCTCATTGTTCTCCCTGACACGATAATCAACTCTATGACCATTTTTCACTTCACTTAAGATATTCTCCAATTGGGCATTCGACTTCTGCGCTTCTATAATACGGTCGATCATTGTGGGTCTCAAAGTTAAGGTTGCAAGTAATGCTGCCGTTTGACCTACTGCCAACTGGACTTGTAAAGATCTCAACTCGTCATGCAGATTAGTATGAACAACTTGAATGTGTGCAACCGAACTCGCCGATTTTCGACTCAACGCATCCGCTATAACATTGGCCTTTCCAAGATGATAGTGGATAGTACTATCATAGTCTTTGATCAATTTTATCCAACATCTTTGCCTTAGATTTAGTTCTTTCTGAGTAAGAAAGTATTCCAAACTCTGGTGGTCGGTGTATATCTCACAAGTCTCACCCTACCGGTAATGTCTCCAAGTCTTCAAGGCAAACACAATCGCTGCCAATTCCAAATCATGCGTTGGGTAGTTACGATCATGATTCTTTAATTGTTGGAAGGCATATGCAATCACGTGACCATGTTGCATCAGTACACAACCTAGCCCTTGGTGTGACGCATCACTGTAGATTATAAATCCACCACCTTCAGTCGGAAGAGAAAATATTGGCATAGATATCAGTTTATTTTTCAGCTCCTGTAACTCTTCGCATATTTGTCAGTCCACTCGAATTTGGATTCCTTGTGGGTCAATCCGGTCAATGGGACAGCTATAATAGAAAATCTATGTACAAATCGGCGATAATAATCTGCCAATCCCAAAAAGCTTTGAATTTCAGTTACATTTTTTGGCCATTCCTATTGCACCACAGCTTCGACTTTCTTTGAATCCACTTGAATACCATTCACCCGAGATAACATGCCCCAAGAATACAATGCAATCCAACCAAAATTTCACATTTACTAAATTTGGCACACAACTATTTCTTCTCGCAAAAGCTACAACAAAAATTGAAGATGTTCTGCATGCTCTTCTCTACTATAGGAATAGATCAGTATATTATCAATAAACACGATAATAAACTGATCTACATAAGGTTGGAAGATCCAATTCATCAAATCCATTGAAGGCAGTAGGAGCATTCGTCAACCCAAATGGCATAATTAGAAATTCGTAATGCTTATACCTCATCCGGAATGCTATTTTCGCCACATCACTGTCTCTGACTTCCAACTGGTGATACCCTGATCAAAGATCTATCTTGGAAAACACCCTGGCCTTCTACAGTTGGTCGAATAGACCATTAATTCTAGGTAACGGGTATTTATTACGAACCGTCATCTTATTCAATTGCCGACAATCGATACACATTCTTAACGTGTCATCCTTTATTTCTATGAACAACACCAGGGCTCCATGGGGAGAAACACCAAGTCTAATAAAATCTGTAGTCTAACGGATTTTGCAACTGGCTCTTCAATTCCTTCAGCTCGGTAGGCGCCATTCGATAGGGTGGAATTGATATCGGAGCAGTTCTTGGAAGTAACTTGATAGTGAATTCCATTTCCCTATCCACTGGCAAACCTAACAATTCTTCGGGAAAAACATCGGGAAAATCCCTAATTACTGGAATATCTGCTACCTGAACCCCATTCTGACTGATGTCAAACACATGCGCGAGGTATCCTTGATATTCCTTCTTTAGTAACTTCCTAACCTTTAGGACTGAAATCAAACTGACTGGGGTAATGATCCTATCTCCCGAAAATACCAACATTGGCTCGCTTGAGACCCAAAAGATAACTTTTTAAAAAAAAAGAAAAAAGAAAAAAAAAACAATCCACCGTGGCATGATAACCAAATAGCAAATCCATACCTAGTATCACATCAAAATCGTGAATACTCAAGGTTAATAGATCTACCAATAATTCTCTATCACCAATCCGAAGCGGACTGTCTTTATACGCACTATCTACCAACACGGACTCACAGTTCTCGGCTGCTTCCCGCATAACATTCTCCATTAATTTTGCTGTGTTTATTAATTTCACATAACTTTTTGATCTACATGCCCGTCCACCTGGAATGTACTACTAAATTAAATTTATTCTGGAATCGTCTACATCTTGTCGCTTCCGTTTTTACCAAATTAGGAGCAAATCGGAACTAAACATCGAATTTAATTTCATACTACAGAACGATCATCTTTTCCTGTTTCAATAATATGAATCCCCCTCCAATAAAATTACCAGGTTCCCCTTAGTATTGTCTAGAAGGCAGTTTTATGCACACCCTTGGAAGTTGTACGCTATGATAGAATCCATGTACATCAAATAATAGTGCACAAGGTTGGGTAGTCCCATAATATCAGTAAGGTGTTGTCTAATAATCCGACCAATAGCTTAGCATTGGATGAATCAAGTGTGCTTTGTCACACCATTGGTTTAACAACTAAAACATTAAGGGCTACCGACAATAAATCCCAATGTCAAGTAATCCAAAGATGGTTACTTATCAGTTATAATACCACTAGCACCCCCACAATCGTAATCCAACCATCACTACTACTGACAGCACCACCCAATCCACCGACTAGTAGTATCACAATTTCATTGCACCTACTAATTGTCAACAAGACAAATAACAATGCACGATGCCAATGTACTATCTAATGCAATGCAATAACTATCACTCATGTGCCGAACCCACCTATCGACACCCTATCTCATGGTCCACCATTGGCTTAACAAACTGACATGTCTACAGAACCAATAACCTAGACTCTGATACCACAAATGTCATACCCCACCCCGGGCACCCGTCACCTGAGGTCGGGCGTGACGTCAACTTGACGTGACCTAACCCATCGACGCATATCCATCCATACACATATACCTACATACTCGCATTACTATAATTTTTTTTTCCAGAAATATATATATACCTGCTCAAAATTTGAGAATATACCGGTCCCAAATATTCACAACCAATAACACAAAAATACCTGAACCTTCCACGGTTCACATCCGACCGACTTACCTTCAATACGACACTACCTCCGGACTCTACCTAGTGCTAGTAGTGGACTAACTCCTAGTCGCGGTACTTGGAACCAAAACATTTTATTGGTGTACTATCTTCATAATAATAATAAAATAAACATTTAATAGATCAAGTACAATTGTTAAATATCACATTTCAAAATTATAATGTTTTATAATCACATGCCCGGTTGGAAATCCAGTTCCACTGCCACGAATGAAATGAAATAATATAAAGATAATACCGTATATCTCCTACCATATTTGGAACCAATTTTCCATTGCCATCAATGTAAAAAAATAACGTATTTAAAACACCCAATACGAATATTTTAAGCTAACCAATCCAAATATTTTATATCTGCCAGTCCAAATATTTTAAATTAACCCGTCCAAGTATTTTAAACCAACCAGTCCAAACATGTTAATATAATATAAAATACTCTCCACATCCTCTCCTACTAGTTATAGGATCGTTTTTACCTCACGATCGGGAGTTAAAACGGTACCGTACCACCCGCAGGTCTTGCACTCCTGACGGGTCAAACCACCTTGCAGGACTTGCCTAGTAGGTAATCTATATCTCGCAGGTCATATCCTCCTGACGAGAAGAAAATTCACATCTTGTAGGTCATATCTGTCTAACGAGAAGAAAATCCACATCTTGTAGGTCATATCCATCTAATGAGAAGAAAATTCACATCCTGTAGATCATATCCGCCTAACGAGAAGAAAATCCACATCTTGTAGGTCATATCTACCTAACGAGAAGAAACTATGGTATAGTCGAATAAAAAATCACTCTCCACCTTAAAAGCGATTTGATCCAAAATCATCTTTCTACCTTTAACACCAACTTGATCCAAAAATTATTTTCTACCTTTAACACCAACCTAATCCATATAAGTTGCAAAATTGTCCATTTAAAATAAGCACATTTTCTACAATTTATACGAAAATAAGATTTGTAAATTTACGTAGAAGACAGTACACTCGCCTCGATTTCCGCACTGCAAAACTATCACCGTCCAAAACCTACCGGGATGCTGGCACCTACGAACCTAATAGAGATAGGGCCTAAATTAATACTTTATTTAAAATAATCCTACTATGCAATGCATGGCCCTAAAATGCAAAATTTCCCTTTGCCCGAATTTAGTTATGAAAAATTATTATTTCGTTCGTTTGTTCCGTTAATATTTACTATACACAATTATTAATATTAACGGTTACGAAATTATTATCCCAGTTGCAAAAATTTTAATGCTAATAATTTAATTTTTAGCGAAAATAATAATCGACTAATTTTAACGGAAATAATAGTTAACGATTAAAATATCGACCAACAAAACCATTACCTGTTCCGAATCGTCCGCCGACCGAGAGGTTGATTTTGGGTTTTCGGGTTTTATTTTTGTTTTTTATGAAATCACATATTTTTAATTTTTTTATTTTTTTTTCTTCTATGTCGATTCTGTTTGAGCCGTCTCTCTCTCTCTCTCTCTCTCTCTCCCTTGTTTCTGTCCGATTTCAGCTGACACTCTCACTACCCCACCGCCGGCCGATCACACACACACACACACACACACTACCGGTGATGAACACTTGAACGCACACACACCCACAATTCAGTTGAACCACACTCCCACACCCTCTCTCACCGGCGGCGACATGCACAAACCGACGATCACCCACCCACATACACCGACGACACACACACTCACCCTCGCAACCGTCTGAACAACACAAAAAATACACACACTCACGACACTCACACCCCCGCTGGCAACGTCCAGCGACGATCGCACACCCACACACATCGTCGACAAAACCGATGAACGACACATATACATACACACTGTTAAACACACATACACAATGTTGAACACAGCACACACATACCGGCACTGAACAGAACACACACACAGATTCGTACGATCACCGGCCAACACCCACACCGCCGGACGAACGACACTGCCACCTCCACTCACACCCACTAGACTGAGCACACCCTGACCGAACCCACTTCTCTCCCTCTTTTCTGTTTTTCTTCTCATTTTTAGGTGATGATTTTATATGTGTGTGTGTGTATATATATATATATATATATATGCATGGATTAAGTAGTTTAGCTTGATCCTCCTAACGCCACGTCGATTCTTCTCTTCTTTTGATTTTGGTTCTTGATCCTTCGGTGTGTGTGTGTGTCTGTATATATATATATATACACACACACACACATTAACCTCCCCTCAATTTCCTTTAGGTTATTATTTAAATCCCAAAATTTAAAATGAATATTTCTAAAATTGGTAATTGACCCCTAAACTTTTAATTTAAATTAGAAGTAACACATTCCACCCCGTTATTTTCTAATGTTCTAAAATGCCACTAAAATTATGCGTATGAAAAAATTAGGGTCTTACATAATCCACACAAACTCACCAAATACAAGAATCAATAAGTTTTTTCCCACTCGGAGCTTCTACCACTTCAAATCAATTTAACTCAATTAATGTCCCGAATTTACTAGTGATATAATTTATGTGAGGAATTTGAAACCTAATTATAAAAGATATGGGTAGCACAAAAAGAAGCACGTAATTAGATTATCACAAAAAATCGTTTTAAAATAATTTTTATGCTCTTTAAAGTTCAAAAATAATTTCACAATGATCTTATAATCAAGAAAGCAAAGATAATGTAAATTTACAATTAAAAACAAAAGTTTGGAAAGATCTCACCAGTATAACACTGAAAGATTGAAAATTGAATCGCTTAGACAGCTCAGATCGGTAATGCCAAATCAATTAGCGCTTTAACTCAAGAACTTTTCTTACAATAGATCTCACAAACGATCGCTCAATAAAATCTCAAAATAACGACTCTTAGAAAGCTCAAGAACAATTAGTTCTTGATACAAGTGATGTCTTGATCTCTAAAAATACAGGTCTATTTAAACTAATTTGAAACAAGCCCTCTAACGGTTAGTTCACACAAGATATGACAATTAAATGCACATACAAACACCATCTATCAATACCATTTAATCCTGGTCCAATTCACTTAAATATAGCTTTTAAAATATTCAATTTAGTCCCCAAAATAATTCACAATTTCAAATCAAATAGATATGAAGTATTAAATGAACCAAATTGAAAAATACTTTAATTTCATGAACCATATCTATAGGGATATCTAAATAAGAGTATCGTATCTTAAATACATTTAAATCCTTAAGATATCTCCACAAGATCCGCAAAAAAATGGTTAGTAACGGATAGTTTTGTTCAAATCCCGAAATTCTTCGAAATCTGAAATAGCACAATCAGTTGATCGGCCTCTACCCATCGGTCGACTGATAGATACAGGATGTATCCTATCATTTCCTCAAATGTTGGTTGGTCAACTGATCCCCCATGGGTCGGTTGACCGATCAATACAAGATGCAAACTCAGGCTTAATTTTGGCCCTAGTTGGTTGATCGATCATCGATGGTCAGTCAACCGATCGATATAGGGAGTTCAACTTTTGGCTATCGATTAACTGATCTCTCCTGGTTGGTTAACTGATCAATTCAAAGACTATCTATTACCCAACCAATGCCCATCGGTTAATCGAACCTCCATGGTTGGTTGACCGATACTTGTTGGAACAATTTTTCCTCAATTAGTTTCAACCCCAATCTTCAACGTTTTCAACCCTTTAACTGATTTCTTTTCTAGGTTTACTAAATTGACACAATTAATCAATTTTAAACACTGATCTTGCTTAGGTTTATTTTTTAATTTCACATTGGAGCAAATAATTTAATAATTATTATGACCTTAATATAAACATTTATAAATATAAATCATTTAATTTATGTCGTGTGTGATTCTAATCGGAATACATTAGGAGTAAAATAGATTTGAGTTGTTTTCACCTAGATTCTTTAAAATCTTCAATCTCTTAATGTCCGTCTTTGCATCCTTCACAATTTCTTCATGATGTTATCTTGATTGGAACTCTTTAAACTGAAACACTCAATAAACTCATTAGTTCTACCAAAAACATCAACACTTAATTGTCTATTAAAATCTCGGGATCAACAGGCTCAATAGCAAGCATAGAACGGGCACGAAGAGTACCACCCTTAGGCCGAGGTGAGGAGATAAATGACTTCAGAAAGCACCCAAATGTGCTCCAACTAGAGGAGAAAGTCGAGGAGTTGAGCTTCAATCAATGCTAAGCTACTAGGGATATGCTCAAGATCTTCTTAGATATTATAGGTAATCAAGTAGACTTGGTAATGATTCACCAAATCTTGCAAATATCTTAATCATTAATGCCAATTTAATACTTTCATACATGAAATTTAATGCAATTTTAATTCTTGATTTGATGGAATTTGGTTCGGTTAACTTGGTAAGTAATAGTAACTATTGGTAACTAAGTTACTTGATTTGATTTTTACATAGAAAATCTTGCAAAAGATATTCCGTTTAATGCCCTCATTGAATGTGTTCATTAATGGAATTTAATGCCATGATTTGAAGGGTATTAAATGTATTAACATGATGGGAACCAATTCGATTAGCTTTGTAACCGCTAGTTACTTCTAAGTAATTAGACTTTCATCATGAGATATTTGTTAGAGAATCTTGCCGAAAGATCTCTTATTGAATGCCATTTAATGACTCCATAAATTCAATTTAATTCTTTATTAAATGCATGATATGAATGGTCTTAAATGCTTGACATGATGGAAACTGCTTTGGTTAGTGCTGAACTACGTTTTAGGCACAAATTACTTTAGGTAACTAAGTTTTCATGATGAAATTTTGGCTAACCAAGGCTTTTGCTTGATTTTTGGAGATTAGTACTTTAAACAAGAAAATTGAATAAATATTTTTAGTGTCAATTAGACAAAACCGGTTATAGTAAAAATTTCAGGGGTCGAAATGAAAAACAAAGGTAATTAGTGAAATTTCCTAAAGTTAAAAAAGTTGTAACTGATTTTCATGAAAAATCTACTTTTGATATTGTTATTTTAGTCCTGTTTAACTTTAGAAATTTTGAAGTTGACCCAAAACTTTATTTATACTGAATTTCGATCGAATTGATGATTTATGTTTTTCTTTTGATTTTTTGGCTTTTTTAGTATTCCACGTAATCTAAGTTAGAAATTTGTTCCATTTAAATCTTATTTTAAAGTTTATCGGAATTTTTACTTTAGATTCGATACTTAAATGAACGGGACAAAATGCATTGTCTATAACTGTCTCTCTTGTCATGCAAGTTTACTCGTAACGACAAAGAAGGAGACACAAACATTTTTTTCTGCAATATGTGTAAAGTAAAGGACTCTAATGCTAATAGTAATTTGGTGAGAAAGATTCTAGGAGACTTTTCTCAGTGAGAGGTTTTCGCATCTACAATCGAAGGCAGGGATTTTTTGTATCCGTCATTAGAGACGGAATTTAACGCATTTGTCATCAGAGACAAGAATTTATTGCATCCGTCATCAGAGATAGGAATTTATCGCATCCATCATCAGAGATGGGAATTTTAAATAGTGATCCAAAAATAGCGAGAAGCACTGCAAATAGAAAATTAAAACAGTGATTCAAAGATAGCGAGGAACACTTTAGACAGGAAATTTAAACAATGGTCCAAAGATAGCAAGGAACAATGTGGATAGGAAATTTTAACGGTGATTCGAAGATAGTGAGGAATAGAGTTCTAAAGATAGCGGGGAACACTGTGGCTAGGAAATTAAATGATGATCCAAAGATAGTAAGGAACATCGTAACAAGCAATTAAAATAGTGATCCAAAGATAGCGAGGAACACTGTGGATAGGAAACTAAATGATGATCCAAAGATAGTGAGAAATATCATAATAGATAATTAAAATAGTGATCCGAAGATATCAAGGAACACTATAGACAAGAAATTTAAATAGTGATACAAAGTTAGCGAGAAATACTATAGAAAAAAAAAATTATTTATTTCAGCCTGGCTTGACCGAACCCCATCGGGGTGCTGACATATCTTAGACTAGCTAAGAATCAGGCCACAACGTAGTTCGGGATTCGATTTTGTTTTGACCGAACCCGCATGGGTTTTTCTACATATCTTGGAATAGTTAAGAATCAGGTTAAATGTAGTTCTAACAATTAAAGTAAATCAATATTGGTGGAAAAGGTTCTTTGTTATAGAAACAGATTCTTGGGTCATCATATCAATCTAAGATTAACAGTAACTGAGAGGATTCTCACCTAAGAAACCTTAGGGAAAACTTGACACTTAGTGGAGTTTTATGGCCACATCCCACCTTGGATTATCGACGAGGATAAAATGCAATATCTACAACTACCTCTCTTTGTGATGCGAGTTTACTCGTAATGATAAAGGAGACACAAATATTTTGTTCCACATTACATGAAAAGTCAGGACTCTAATGCTAACAGTAATTTGGTAAGAAAGAGTCTAGGCGACTCTCCACGGTGAGAAGTTTTCGCATCTACCATCAAAGGCAAGGATTTTTCGTATCCATCATCAGAGACATGAATTTAACGCATCAGTCATTAGAGACAATAATTTATTGTATTAGTCATCAAAAATAGGAATTTATCGCATTCGTCATCAGAGACGAGAATTTTAAATAATTATCCAAATATAGCGAAGAGCATCATAGACAGGAAATTAAAACAATGATCCAAAGATAGCGAGGAACATTGTGGACAAGAAATTTAAACAATGATCCAAAGATAGCGATGAACACTGTGGATAGGAAATTTTAACAGTGATCCAAAGATAGCGAGAAACATTGTGGATAGAAAATTAAATAATGATCCAAAGATAGGGAGGAACATCATAACAAGAAATTAAAATAGTGATCCAAAGATAGCAAGGAGTACTACAGACATGAAATTTAAATAGTGATTGAAAGATAGCAAGGAACACTACAAATAGAAAATTAAAATAGTGATCAAAGATAGTAGGGAACACTATGGATAGGAAATTAAATGATGATTCAAAGATAGCGAGAAATATCGTAATAGATAATTAAAATAATAATAAAAAATAGCGAGGAACGCTATAGACAGGAAATTTAAATAGTGATCCAAAGATAGCAAGAAACACTACAAACATGAAATTAAACATTTATTTATTTATTTATTTATTTATTTATTTCAACCTAGCTTGACCGAACCCTATCGGGGCACCTACGTATCTTAGACTAGCTAAGAACCAAACCACAACGTAGTTCAGGATTTGGTTTTGTTTTGACCAAACACACATGGGTTTTCCTACATATCTTAGTCTAGCTAAGAATCAAGTCAAATGTAGTTCTAACAATTAAAGTAAATCAATATTGGTGGAAAAGGTTCTTGGTTAGAGAAATTGATTTCTGGGTTATCATATCAATCTAAGATTGATGGTGTCCGAGAGGATTCTCACCTAAGAAACCCTCGGGAAAACTTGACACTCAGTGGAGTTTCATGGCCACATCCCACCTGGGATTGTCGACGAAGACTAGAAAACTTCCCAAAAGAAGTTGCCTCGGATAAAATGTGCCCTAGTTGAAGACTGGGGCTCGGTAGTGTTTACTTTTTGAAGAGAATATGGATCACAGTTCATAAATTTTTCCCCAGCAAAAGCTGGGGTGAATCCTATCAAAGAATATCGATGGAGAAACCTGATATAATGTGCCCTAGCCCTAGTTGAGGTGAATGAATAAGTCCTGGGCGTTCGGGAAAATACTATAGATCCCACATGTGCTGCCATGTATCTCATAATTTTTAATGTCCTATTGAGACTGAAAACCTTGAAGGCTTCTTAAGTATTTTATTTTAAAAAATCATGTTATGTTGCTGCGTCGGACAATGACTGTCATACGATCGAAACTGATCGCACCGCATTTGTGCGATTTTATACCCTTAAAATTAGGTTTGTTAACTGTTAAAATAATGTAAATTATTAAAAACAAAGTTATTTTAGTTATTTTTTTTTATATTTCTGAAAATGGATCAAAAAGGCATTAAGATGGGGCAAATCGGATTAAAAACGAGTAAACCACACCAAGCTGAACAAAAACCAAAAACACCAAAATGAATCGTTCATTCCTATAACAATATCAAAAATTGATTTATTTTATATGGTTTTGTAGGTTTTTAAAAAACGAACAAAATGGCGTTGAGTTGAAGTGAATCGGATAAAAAACGAGTAAACCACGCCAAGCCGAACAAAAACCAAAAACATCAAAATGAATTGTTCATTCCCATAACAATATAAAAAATTGATTTATTTTATATGGTTTTGTAGGTTTTTGAAAAACAAACAAAATGGCTTTGAGTTGGAGTGAATCGGATTAAAAACGAGTAAACCGAGATAAGCCGAACAAAAGACAAACAAATGAGAATGCTACAGTGCCGGCCCACTTACATCCCCCTATCTTTGACTTGTTGATATCTCGCATGCTAGATATTTTTGGCTACTTGCCAAATTGCACCCACAATTATCTTAGAGTTTTATAAATACCATGGGGTGTTAGAGATAATTTCTCACCAATTCATAGACAATTCCAAGACAAAATTCTATCAATTTTGCAAATATTTCTTTTGTTTTTAGTTTTTATTGTGGAGAATAGGAAGCTTAGATTCTTAGGGGTGCAAAGTGTAAAATGGTGTTTTTGAGGATTGTTTCCAAGAAACCGTTTTATATAACGATGAGCGGCTAACTTCCTCCGATCAGGTTAAGATTGTGGTATTGTATTACTGAAATTATGTAATATTCTATTTTTAATTTAATTTTGGATTTGTATAAACAATTATGTGACGATGAATTGTGTTTTTCACTGTTATAATTGGATTTATTATCAAAAGGAATTTTGATAATAATTCAATTGCTCCGTTAAATTTAGTACGTGAGATCTAAAATTAACTGTCATATAATAGTTTTTACATAGATTTATTACTAAACTTGATGGTCTATGCTTCAATTTTAATTCACCCTAGATTAGATTAATGTAGGAATTAAAAATTGTCGATATATCATGCTTGAGGAATGATAAATCCTATTTTTCAAAGCGTTCCGCCCAAAAGGTTAGGAACACTCGTTTATACAAATCCAAGTTGTTGATCCCGAGATTTTGATGGATAATTAAGTGTTGATGTTTTTTGTGGAACTAATGGATTTGTTGAGTGTTTCAGTTTATAAGTTCCATTGAAGATGTTATCATGAAGAAGTTGAGATGAGTGCTAAATGGATTCTAAAGAGACTAACAAAGATAGTGGACATTAAGAGATCGAAGACTTTGAAGAACTTAGGGGAAAACAACTCAAGTTAATTTTTACTCTTAATGTATCTCGATTAGGATCACACACGACATAAAAATATTTTTATGATTATGTGTGTTTTTTATAAGGTCCTAATTAGTTAAACATATTTGATCATATGTGAAATTAAAGAAGAAATATTTATTTAAGAAGGATTAGAAATTAAAATTGATTTAAACAGTTAACTGAGAAAAGAAATCGGTTAAAGGGGCAAAAATGTCCAAGATATGAGTTAAAAATGAATTTAGGAGAGACGTTTCAGCAGGATCGGTCAACCGAGCAACACGGATCGATCAACCGATGAGAATGAGCTGGAGAAATAATTCAATCTCTAAATTGATAGGTCGATAACTAGGTCGACCTATGGCTAAAAGTGAAACTTTCTGAATTGTTGGGTCGACAAACCAAAATTGAGAGGTCGACCTGAGAAACTCTCTAAATCGTCCGGTCAACAGACGAATAAGCAACGGTTGACCTATGGGTGAAGAATTTTTGGCTTGGGCTATATCTTGAATCGGGCAATCGACCTACGCCTTCTGGTTGGTTAATTGACGGTTGGTTTCAAGATTCGAGAATTTTATGGTTTTGATCCAAAACGTAGTCATTTTATGGCCAAGATATGAGAGTTATCTTAGGAATCTGATGGAATTTAAGATATATGGTTGATATTTATATCCTATCTAATTAAGTTTGAGAAAATATTTGAGGGACTTAATTGAACATTTTAAAAGTTATAATTAAGTAAATTACATGAAGATTAAGTCATAATGATATAAGGGGTTTATTAAAATAATTATTTGTCATGATATATGGGAACTAGCCGTTGGAGGACTTGTTCGAATTCCATATAAATAGACCTACGTTTTTGAGGTTTCAATAATCCCAATCAATTAAATTTTAAGAGCTATTAAGTTCCTAAGCTTTCTGAGAGTGATCATTCTGAGTTTATACTGAGTGTATTGTGAGGTTATTCTTGAGAATTGTTCTTGAGAATATTTGGTGTGAATTATTGCTACTGCCGATTTAAAGTTTCATTGCTAATCATACTTTATTTAGTCGGTGCATTCCTAGTGAGATCATTTCAAGTTCTTTGCTATTAATTGTTGTTTGATATCATTATCTACTACTTGGAATTGTGATATTTGAAATCATTTTCCTGAATTTTAAAATTGCTTGAAAATTATTATGAAATGATTTCTTGTGAAAATCTGATTACATGCTGAATTGTGTGCTACCCGTTTTTATTTAAAAATCAGATTATGAAATTGTCACTATTTTTCTATCACTAGTATCGGTACATTAATTGAGTTCAAATTAATTTGGGGTGGTAGAAGCTCTGAGTAGGAAAAAGAACTTATCAATTTTGCAATTGGTGAGTTGTGTGTTGGATTAGATACTATTGAGAGTGTCTGATTAGAGGTAGCCTTGGGTTTCAATCTTTTCCGGTAAGGAGATTGAGGTTTTGATTTTTGCCTAGAGTATAAAAAGATTAGGGATAATTCTTCCTGACTAGAATTATTTTTTGAGTGAACTTATAACGGTTCAATCCTTACCAGGTAAAAGGATACTTGGAGTATTTTTGGGTGAGGTTTAATTCTTAGTCTAAGTATAAAAGAATTAGGTTAATCTTTAACTTAGGAAAAAGATGGGGTTATTCCTTAGTCTGTGAAAAAAAATTGTAAAGGTTGATTCTGAGCCTACGAAAATAATTATTTTGTAGGGGTTTAGTTCCTACCTGGTTAAATGAATCATAGTGATTAGTGGGTGTGACTTTCCATGGAGCTCGGGAGACTAGATTAACCAAGAATAGCTTGGTGAACCAGTATAAATTTCTGGTGTGCTGCTTTATTTACTTTATTTATATTTTGTTGTTTGGTGTGCATCTAGTTGATAACATATATTCGCTGTTATAAAGATAATAATTAATTTAGGATAAAATTAATTATTTGATTTTTGAAGTATAAATTCTTTGATAATTTTTATTACTACCCAATTCAACCCCCTCTTGGGTAGCTCACTGAGCCAACAATTGGCATTAAAGCTGGTTTAGCTCGATACACTAAGCTAACAAAGATCACATGGCGCACACAATAGGCACACTAGCTGAGGGGCAATTTATGCACCGACCACCTTTGTTTGCAGGTGAAGATTATGCATTCTAAAAGGACAAAATGATTGCTTTTCTTTGAGCCATGAATTATGACGTGTGGCTAGCAATTGAGGATGGTCCGTTTGTCCCTATGGAAAATGGAGTCGAGAAGAAAAAAGAGCAGCTAACTGCTTCCGATAAGCAAAAACTTTATATAAATTCTCAAGCTATTAATATCTTATTTTTTTCCTTAGATGCTAATGAATACTCAAGAGTTTCAGATTGTAAATCGACAAAGGAAATGTGGGACAAGTTACAGGTTACCCACGAAAGGACAAGTCAAGTAAAGTAGTCGAAAATCAACGCTTTTATCCAAGAGATGTACACTCAGTTCAATAACATCTACAATCTCTTGAGTTAACTTAGAAAGCCGTACTCCACGGAGGATAAAGTTCGAAAGATTCTAAGATCTTTAACCAAAATATGGGAGCCAAAGGTGACCACAATTGAGGAAGCTAAGGACCTTGCAAAATACAAAATTAATGACCTCATTGGCAACTGGTGACACATGAAACAACACTAAGGGCTTAGAAACCTAAAGAAGAGGATGATAGTGATGATGTAAACCTTGATAGTGAGCAAGAAAAAGATGTGACGCTTCTCACAAAGAATTTTAGAAGAATCACTTGACGTACATTCCATGGAAGAAGAAACTTCAACATGAACAATGTGGAATGCTACAATTGTCACAAGACTGGTCATTTTCAAACTGATTGTCCCGAACCGAAGAAGGATAAAGATAAAGAGAATAAAAGAAATGAGAAGAAGAAAGGAAAGCAGAGCAAGAAGAAGTTCATGAAAGCTAGTTGGGATGATACCAAATCTAGTAGCTCGGAAAAATCAGAAAGTGAAGAAACGTTTATGTTCTAGTAATGAGGTAACGAAATGTTCAAGTTCTTATCCTTTAGATTTTGATTAATTGTTTGACGTTTATCAAGAACTTACGCATGATTATAAAAACTAGTGTTCTAAAATAAATGTCCTTCAAAGACAAATTAACACATTAAACAAGCAAGTAATAGACTATGAATCTTAAAACAATGAATTGAAATCCAAGATGTTGGATTTCCATTCAATTGTTCTCAAATTCACCGGCGGTGAGAATAACTTGAAAATGCTTTTGGGAAGTGTTGATCCTAAGATTTTGATGGACAATTAAATGTTGATGTCTTTGGTGGAACTAACAATTTTATTGAGTGTTTCAGTTTATTAGTTCCAGTGAAGAGATATCATAAAGATATTGAGAAAAATTCTAAATGGATGCTAAATACATTGACAAAGATGATACATGTTAAGAGATCAAATAATTTAAAAAAACCTAAAGAAAACAACTCAGGTGAAAGTTTTACTCTTAATGTATCCCGATTAGAATAACACATGACACAAAATATTTTTATAATTATGTGTTTTTTTTATAGGATCCTAATTAGCTAACATATTTGCTCCTATGTGTAATTGAAGAAGAAACAATTGATTTAAGAAAGATAATTAATTAAAATTGAATTTAAGGATTTGGTGGAGTTAATTGAGAAAAGAAATCGATTAAAGGGGCAAAGACGTCGAAGAAATTTAGTGGAAAATTAATTAAGAAGAGGTGTTCCAGCTCAATTGGTCGACCTACACAAATTGATCGGTCAACCGATGGAATGGAACAGGGAAGAAGATTCAGTCCCTAAATTGGTCAGTCGACAGCAAGGTTGACTTATGGAAATTAGACAAACTCTTTGAATCTACCAGTCTATAGGTAAGTCAACTTATGGTTAAAAGGCGAACTCTCTGACTCTTTAGGTCGACATGTAAGTCGACTTATTAAAGTCTCTGAATCATTTGGTCGACAGATACAAATTGAGCGGTCAACTTATGACGAATGAATTTTGGCTTGGACTACGTCCTGAATTGGGCTGTCGACCGATGGGTGTTTGTCGGTCAACCGATGGCTAGTTTCAAGATTTGAGATTTTTATGGTTTTGATCCAAAAAGTACTAATTACTAGCCATTTTATGGTTAAGATATGCGAGATATCTTAGGGATCTGATAGTTTTTAAGCTATTTAGTTAATATTTTAATATCCTTATAGATATGGTTCAAGTATTTTGGATATGTCTCAATTTGGTTCATGAAATTCTTTCTATCTTATCTAATTGAGATTGAGTATAAGTTTAAGAGACTAAATTGAATGTTTTGAAAGTTATAATTAAGTCAAATATACCTAAAATAAAATATAATGATATATGGGGTCTACAGATGCTTTTTAGATACTTATCATTTGAAAACTAGCCGTTGGAGAGTTTGTTTCAATTCCCTATATATACGCCTGTGGATTTCACATAATAAAATAATATCAAGAACTGTTCAGTTCATAAGCTTTTATAAGAGTCATCATTCTGATATTATTTTAAGAGATTAAATTGTGAGATCAATTGTTGAGGAGTTCTTGAGTTAAAGCCCTAATTGTGTAAGCGTCATCGATTTGAGCTGTCTAGCGTTTCAATCTATAAGTCTTCGGTGTTATTCCGGTGAGATCTTTCCAAACTATTAATCTTTATTTCATATCTATTTTTCTATATTTACTTGGTTGATAAGATCTTGATAAAATCGTTTTTTGAACTTTAAATCACATAAAAATATTTTAAAATGATTTTCGGTGAAAATCTGATTTCATACTTATCTGTGTGCTACCCATATCTATAATAATTAGATTTTTATGTTTTCTTGGCGAAAGTGTTTCAAGCTTATTCTTAATTGAGTTTTTTTTTTTTAATTATTATTATTATCACTTGCTTGGATAATTGATCTTGTGAAATCGTTTTTGAACTTTAAAAGCATAAAAAATCCTTTAAAATGATTTGTGTGATAATCTAATTACGTGCTCAATTTTGTGCTACCCGCATTAATTTTATAATCAGATTTTATATTTCTCACTTAATTCTATCACTAGTAATTATCGGGACATTAATCGAGTTTAAATTTATTTGAGGTGGTAAAAGCTCCGAGTGGGAAGAACTTATCAATTTATTGTAATTGGTGAATTGTGTTTCGAATTAGATACTATTGGAAGTGTCTAATCAGGGGTAGCTTTGGGTTTCAATCTCTTCCGGTAATGAGATTGAGGTTTGATCTTTACCTATGTACAAAAAGGTTAGGTTACTCTTTTCTCATTAAAAAGAGCTTAGGTGTGATTCTTCTTGATTAGGATCAATTGTGAGTGATTTGTAGAGGTTTTATCCTTACTTTGGAAAATAATAGTTTGAGTGTTTCTGTGAGGTTTAATTCTTAAGCCTAAAGTATAAAAATAATTAGGTCGTGATTCTCTCTGTAATAAAATTAGGTTAATCTTTAGCCTATAAAAAGATAAGGTTATTCTTGAGCCTGGAAAAAATAAGAGGTTATTCTTGAGCCTAGGAAAAGGAATTTGTAAAGTTTCATTTTGAGTTTGCGAAAAGAATAATTTTTTTAAGGGTTTGGTTCCTACCTGTTTAAATGAATCTTAGTGGTTTAGTGGGTGAGAATCTCTGTGGGGCTCAGAGGACTGGATTAGCCAAGATTAGCTTTGTGAACCAGGATATATCGGTGTGTACTGCATTATTTATTTATTTTTACTTTATTTTGTGTTGTTTGGGTGTGCACCTAGAGCTTATAACACTTATCCGTTGCTATAAAGAGATAATAATTGATTTAAGATAAATTGATTAAATTAATTATTTGATTTTTGAAATATTATTATTTGGATTAAATTTTATATCTACCAAATTCACCCTTCCTCTTGGGTAGCTCACTAGGACAACAATTGGCATCAGAGCTGATTTTAGCTTAATTAGGCTTAACATCTTAGCTAAACCGGTCACATGCACACACTATGGATGATATTTTTTGTGTATCCTCTCTTCATGGTGATAGATCCCTATATGATAATATGATGTATGATTCTTGTGATTTTAGTGGTAGTGATGGAGATGATGATAATGAAAATGACCATATTATTATGGAAAAAATAATTTCTTTCACACTACTTTTTGCTAAAGACAGTTTGAGTTAAAAAAGAAAAATCGATTTTTTTAAAAATGGTGAAAAAGTGTCCGAAAATCTAAAGTGCATTTGGATGATTATTGCGGTACAAAATAATTTTCGGACGTTGTTTTTGAAATTAATAATTTGCTTTCTAAAGTGGATTTTCTTGAAAAAGAAAACAGAGTTTTAAAAAATAATCTTGACGTGATTTTTAAACAAAGGTCAGATTTGGTTTCTAAAATTGATTTACTTAAGAAAAATTTTGAAAAATCAAAATCCGACCTTAAGTCTATTTCGAGAGATTCTAAAAATGATTTTTCTAGGCAAAATAGATATGTTTTATTATTTATCCTTCATCACAAGCCAATGGTAGTTATGTTGCTATTGTTAATGATTCATGTTTTTACATCTCGTGCTTTCTATGATAAATTGGATTTGAGATGTCATTATTGCAATAGGGTTGGGCATTTTAAAGTATCATGTCCATTTAGGAACCCTAAATTTATACCTAACAAGGACGGATCCAAAATGAAATGGATACCGAAGGGAATTGTGGAAATGTCTTGTGTATAATTATATAATGTCGGAAGTAGTCCGGAAAGAACAAACAAAGAAGTTATATCAAAGCTAAAACATAAAGTCATCAAGGATCCACAAGCGACACATATAAAGCGAAAAGATACATTAAAGATAAGAGGTGAAGTTGTAAAGAAGCCACAAGAGACATGTGCAAAGAGAAAAGATTTGCCAAAACCAAGATTAAATATCACCAGGAAGCCACAAGTGACACGAGCAAATAGAATATCAATTAATCAAATGGAAAAAATCAAAGGTTGAAAGGATACTGACAGTTCAAGAAGAATAATGCACCCAAATCAATCATGAGTACAAATGAGGTAAAAATTAAAGTCACCCCGAAAGATATAAAAGGTACTCCTAATCCCTCGCGGTTTAAATTTATTAAATTTGTTAAAGAGGAAAATTCCCGACTTGCCAAATAGGTAAGCTGGTAATGGTTTCTATGACTTATTTTAAGTGACGTGTTACTTGTTGTCTTAGAAATATTACATGGTGATTATGGGAATCATATTTAGTTAAAATGTATTAACATGTTTTTATAATATGCTTATATCGACTAGTTATCATGTGTTTGATTTTGAAACATGTTACGTGATTTAGGAAATGAGTTAAGTTAATTGCGTTGATATTTTATGCATCTTATCTTGATTTATTATAATGCATAATATTATGATATATTATAGGTTTTCAAATTATCATATTTTGGAAGGGTCTTTAGAATTTTAATAAGCATGTTATTATTAAGATTCATGTTCTTGTGCGTTAATGATTATATGTTTACTAGAAACATGTTACTTGAGAAGGCTCATTCTGAATTAATTGGTTGACAGGATTAAAATTTCTTGGAATTGATTATTGATCATACATGATGTTGAGAATAATTGATAAATATATGTTCACTTGATCTCTACTAATGATCTTCTTCCAAGTATGTTTCAAAGATTTCCAGGTTATAAGATTACTCAAGGAGAAACAAATATTCATCCCGAAACTCAAAGTTGAGTCAAGAATAAGAACGAGGTTGATTCAAGGAAATAATTGATTAGAGTTGAATTTTCATCCAGCTCAATGGTAAAATAATCTTATATGATTATTTGATGATAAATTATCATATAATTGACTCACATATCTATGAATATCTTGATTATATGCCTATGAGGAATTACATTGTTAGCTAATACTGTTTTTTTGATGAAATATTTATTGCTAAAAAATACTTGATAAAATCAGTATTAGTCATGATCTTACCAGTCGACATACTGTATGAATTTAAACTTATATGATTGGTATCACTTTATGAGATCTCATTAATCTATTTATGATATCATGTATATGATTGTCTCAATATATGACATTTCAATTTGTTATATATGGATATATAAGCTTTAAATGTTTGGCATACAACAAATACCTCTTGCTCTATAAACAATTATTATTCTAAAATAGAGATGAAATTTTATGAGAGAAATATGCACTTATCCGTATTTATGCATACACTAGATTTATGATTGATAAATTATTCTTGAGATATGCTTCCTATTCTAGTGCATTAAAGATTACATAACTTGATTCTGCCTAATAGGAAGACAATTTTTGGTATCATGAGTAAGGTATGTAGACTTAACTGAAATTATATGATTGCATGCTATATTGTTGAAATATGTTGATTGTCTCAGGTTTATTCTCCTAAGCATGAATTTGTTTGTTTACAATTATATTGGGGGAAAAGTTTTGATAAATGGGGCAATAATATGTTATGTTTAAATTGAAAAAGATGATATTGAATATTATGATACCTTCGATTAGCTTGTTGATGTATTCACTAAACCTCTAGCGGAAGATTAAAGCTCATGAAAATCATTCGAGAATTAGGTATCCCTAAGAATAACAATGTATGTCTAGAGTGATGTTTTTGGTTCCCCTTCCCCACTTTTTGAGATGACAAATAGTGAGAATTTATTTATTTTTTGTTGAATATTTTAAGGGGGAGTTTATCATATTTTGAAATTTGTGCTTTGTTGAATATCTTATGATTACCTTCATTGCTATGCTTTAATGAGTTATAAAACCCGTCCTCAGATTTAGAGAGTGTGTGGTTACATATTACTTTGACAAAAACATCAAAGTTAATTGTCATCATAAAAAAGGGGGAGATTGTTGATCCTAAAATTTTGATGTACAATTAAATGTTGATGTTTTTGGTAGAACTAACAATTTTATTGAGTGTTTAAGTTTATTAGTTCCAGTGAAGAAATTATCATGAAGATATTGAGAAAAATGTTAAATGGATGCTAAAGACATTGACAAAGATGATGCATATTAAGAGATCGAAGAATTTGAAGAACCTAGGAAAAACAACTCAGGTTAAATTTTTACTCTTAATGTATCTCGATTAGGATCACACACGACACAAAATGTTTTTACAATTATGTGTTTTTTTGATAGGATGATTAGCTAACATATTTGCTCATATGTGTAATTGAAGAAGAAACAATTAATTTAAGAAAGATAATTAATTAAAATTGAATTTAAGGATTTAGTGGAGTTAACCGAGAAAAGATATCGGTTAAAGGTGCAAAAACGTTGAAGAAATTTAGTAGAAAATTAATTAAGGAGAGGTGTTTCAGCTCAATCGGTTGACCTACACAAATTGATCGGTCAATCGATGGAATGGAGCAGAGAAGAAGATTCAGTCCCTGAATTGGTCAGTCGATAGTTAGGTTGACTTATGGAAATAAGACAAACTCTTTGAATCTTCTGGTCGACAAGTAAGTCGACTTATGGTTGAAAGGTAAACTCTCTGAATCGTTAGGTCGACAAGTAAGTCGACTTATTAAACTCTTTGAAAGTTGATAGATACAAAATGAGCAGTTGACTTATGGCGAAGGAATTTTGGCTTGGGCTATGTCTTGAATTGGGCGGTCGACCGATGGGTGTTTGTCGGTCAGCCGATGGCCAGTTTCAGGGTTTGAGATTTTTATGGTTTTGATCCAAAAAGTAGTCGTTACTAGCCGTTTTATGGTTAAGATATGCAAGATATCTTAGGGATTTGATAGTTTTTGAGCTATTTAGTTAATATTTTAATATACCTATAGATATGGTTCAAGTATTTTGGATATCTCTCAATTTGGTTCATGAAATTCTTTCTATCTTATCTAATTGAGATTGTGTTATTCCCCACCCCGGACACCCATTATGTGAGGCCGGCGTGACGTAGACATGACACCGCCCAACTGACTAGCCAACCTCAATACATCACTAAACAACATTGTAATTCTATACAACACATATAATAATCTCATCTGATAGGGATACACCGTCCCGAATATAAAAACAATCAAACAAATCCCCTAAACCTCACTTAGATTTCATCTCTGATATCTCATCTCAAAGACTCCTTTGCATGACCCACATAACTCTATCTAGCGCCAGTAGGGGACCGACCGACTCCTAGCTATTTCACCTGCGAGTGTATTGCCTTCTTAGTAAAAACATTTTTAATAATAAAGCTTATTCTAAAACATCTAAATGGGATCAAAGCGGAAGTATATAAATAAAACATAACTCGTAAAATCTCCAATATAGAAGCAGGGAAAATAAAGTGACATAATTAAGTTCCATTCACATCCAACTAATATAAAAATCATACTAATCACCATGATAATAAATATTAAATCAGCCAAAATACGTAAAACACCACATCTCAAATACACACGCTGGCCAGCCCTATCGTTTTAACCTCATGATCGGGAGTTGCAGCGGTACCGTAATATCCGTAGGAATGCCTTCCTATGAAATATCCACACCCTTTTTTAGGGAGACATATAATCCACACCCCTTACGGAGAGAAATATCCACATCCCATGGGAAGAATCCATATCCCTTACGGGGAGAAATATAATCCACACCCCTTTCGGGGAGAACAACTATGGTATCGTCAAAATCATCAGTATAGTTAAAAATCCATATCCCTTACGGGGGGAAATACATTTTCACACCACATCGTCAAATCACCACGTCTATCTCTTTTCTTCAAAATCAACTTTTAAATCCAAAATCATATTTCACACTTTCTTTTAAAGAAAATGTCTGATTTTATCAAAACCACTTTTCCATCTTTTATTTTTAGAAAACCAAGCATTTTTCTGAAAAACAAATGTTTTCTATTCTCTTTTAAAAACACCATCTGATTTCACCAAATCCAACAAAAAATTATTTTCAACTTCTTTTCGAAAACCATCGAAATCTTCCAAAAATCCAGTTTACCAACTCACCCAAATCCTGCTTGATCCATATCATTTATATATATAGAAAAATAGGTTGGCAAGAAGACAGTACACTCACCTCGATATCTGTTTTGCAAAACTGACACTGACCACACTCTATTTGGACGTCGGTGCCTGCGAACCTAATAGTGACAGAGCCTAAATTAATATCTTATCTAAAACATCCTAATCATGCAATACAGACCCTATATTTCAAATCGTTACTATTTTATGTACCACGTAATTAAAATTAATTAATCGTTACGAAATTATTACGATTTTAGGATTTGTAACGCTAAATAAAATTTAATTTAACGAAAATTAATAATCGATTGAAATTTCACCTATTTTCGAATCTTTTAACGATCACGAGATAGGTTTTGGATTTTCCTGGGGTGGTTTCGGCAAATTCCCCATTTTTTTTTTCCAGTTCTGTTTGGTTTCAGTTGCCGGTTGCCGACGACCTTCACTCGCCGCCGATCAACACACACACACACTATCGCCACTGCCATTTCGGTTTTTGCTCTGCTTCATCCAGCACGACAACACACACCCACGCCAGAACATATCTCCACAAAACCGAACCCACCTTTTCTCTCTCTAACTTTCTGACCGGCCAACTTCGATCACCCCCCTACATCCACGACGGCGAACGGCATGCATCCACTCACCGAACGATGGCGATCACATACCCATAATTTGATCAGGGCCACCACCTACGTCGGACTGTACCCCCTTGCCGACAGACCTTTCTCTCTCTCTCTTTTCTGTTTCTGTTTGGAATCCACCGGCATACACCCTTAGCTGATCACCCACATATAACAAAATACCCTCACACACACTATCGATCTCTGGTTGATTGATGGCGACGACACACACACAGCACCCATGCCGGAGCAATGACGACGATCCGAACCTACCATCCCGAACCTTCTCATCTCTCTCTCGGTTTTTTGATTTCTTCTTTTGAGGTGCTCCCCTAAGGAATTACATGCATGTATATATATATATGTATGGCTGGGTTTTGATCATTTCATGCCACGTCACCCACTCCCGATTCCCCTGTCTCCGGCGGACCTTCTCGGCACACACACGCGATATATATATATATATATATATATATATATATATATATATATATATATATATATTTAAAAAATTCTTTTAATCAAAATATCCTTTCCTCCCCTAATTTTCTTAAAATCTCATTTTCGGTTCAATTTTACATTTAATACTTTCTTAAATCGCAATTCCACCCCAAAAAATTTTAATTTAAAAGTTAAATGCCAATTTTGGATTGAATGTTTTCTAAATTTAAAAATTGACCCCAAAACTTTTTAAATCAAATAATAAATTACGCCACCTACCCCGTTATTTTTGAAACATTTAAGATACGACTTAAATAAAAAGAATCAGGGTCTGACAGATTGAATATAAGTTTGAGAAACTAAATTGAATGTTTTGAAAGCTATAATTAAGTCAAATATACCTAAAATAAAATATAATGATATATGGGGTCTATAGGTGCTTTTTAGATACTTATCATTTGAAAACTAGCCGTTGGAGGGTTTGTTTCAATTCCTTATATATACGTCTGCGGATTTCACATAATAAAATAATATCAAGAACTGTTCAGTTCATAAGCTTTTATAAGAGTCATCATTCTGATATTATTTTGAGAGATCAAATTGTGAGATCAATTGTTGAGGAGTTCTTGAGTTAAAGCGTTGATTGTGTAAACGTCACCGATTTGAGCTGTTTAGCGTTTCAATCTATAAGTCTTCGGTGTTATTCTGGTGATATCTTTCCAAACTATTAATATTTATTTCATATCTATTTTTTTTATATTTGTTTGGTTGATAAGATCTTGATAAAATCGTTTTCTGAACTTTAAATCGCATAAAAATATTTTAAAACGATTTTCGGTGAAACTTTGATTTCATACTTATCTGTGTGCTACCCCTATCTATAATAATAAGATTTTATGTTTTCTTAGTAAAAGTGTTCCAAACTGATTCTTAATTGAGGATTTTTTTTTTTTTTTTTTTTTTTTTTTTTTTTTTTTTTATTATTATTATTATTATCACTTTCTTGGATAATTGATCTTGTGAAATCGTTTTTGAACATTAAAAGCATAAAAAAATCTTTTAAAACGATTTGTGTGATAATCTAATTATGTGCTCAATTTTGTGCTACCCGCATTAATTTTATAATCAGATTTTATATTTCTCACTTAATTCTATCACTAGTAATTATTAGGACATTAATCGAGTTTAAATTGATTTGAGGTGGTAGAAGCTCCGAGTGACAAGAACTTATCAATTTATTGCAATTGGTGAATTGTGTGTCGAATTAGATACTATTGGGATAGTCTAATCAAGGGTAGCTTTGGGTTTCAATCTCTTCCGGTAAAGAGATTGAGATTTGATCTTTACCTAAGTACAAAATAGGTTAGGTTACTCTTTTCCCGTTAAAAAGAGCTTAGGTGTGATTCTTCCTGATTAGTATCAATTGTGAGTGATTTGTAAAGATTCCATCCTTACCTGGGAAAATGATAGTTTGAGTGTTTCTGTGAGATTTAATTCTTAAGCCTATGGTATAAAAAGAATTAGGTCGTGATTCTCCCTATAATAGAATTAGGTTAATTTTTAGCCTGTGAAAAGATAAGGTTATTCTTGAGCCAAGGAAAAAGAAGAAGTTATTCCTGAGCCTGAGAAAATAAATTTGTAAAGGTTGATTCTCAGCCTGTGAAAAGAATCTGTTTTGTAAGGGTTTAGTTTCTATCTGATAAAGAAATCTTAGGTGGCGTTTGGTTAGTGTTCCCACTTTTTTGAACCCAACTGGAATGGGTTGGGTTGGGTTGAGTTGAATTGGGTTGGGTTGAGAATTTTGGAAACAGAATTACGTTTGGTAACGACAATTTTTGTTTTGTGCTGAGAAAAGAATGTGTTCAGTAACAATTTTATCCTAAAACTAATTTTTTTTTTTGAATTTTATTTTTGTTTGGTGGTGGCCGGACGGCCGCCGGTGACGGCGACGGTCGCCGGAGGTGGACACCGGCGGCGCGGACGATCGTCGGAGGTAGCCGACGGCAGCAGAAGGTCGCCAGAGGTGGCCAGAGACGGCGGTCGGTCGCCGGACGGTGACCGGCGGCAGGTGGTGGTGGTCGGCCGACAGATGAAGTCGGAAGTTGAGAACTTTGGGTTGAGTTTTTTGGGCACAAAATGAAACAACTTTTTTTTTGTTTCTGATTTCTTTAGGATTTTGAGAATCAATTCCTATTTTTTTGGTTAGGTTGGGTTGAGTTTTGTGTTTGCCAAACGCGTTCCCAAAAAGTAAACCCAAAATTTTTGGGTTGGGTTTGGTTAGGAACACTAACCAAATGGGGCCTTAGTGGTTTAGTGAGTGTGAATCTCCGTGGGTCTCAGAGGACTGTATTATCCAAGATTTGCTTGGTGAACCAGGATATATTAGTGTGTACTACATTGTTTATTTCATTTACTTTATTTTGTGTTGTTTGGGTGTGCACCTAGAGCTTATAACACTTATTCACTGCATTAAAGAGATAATAATCAATTTAGGATAAATTGATTAAATTAAATAAAGCCGGTATTGGGTTTCAGAAACATCTTAAGCAAAAACGTTTTCATAAATTCTTTTTTGAAACAAGAGGTCTTGTTAGATGTTTTAAATGTAATGTTGTGGGGCATACTATTCGTACTTGTTTTACTAAACTATCTAACTGTAGACAAGTTTGGGTTCCAAAGGAACTAATGTTGTTCCGACTAACAAGATCGGACCCACTTAGACTGGGTACCACTTAGAAACTATTTAAGGGGCTCCTTACAGGTTATTCTAAAAGCATCGATAAGCAAGGACAAATGGTTCCTGGACAACGGTTATTCTCGACACATGACGGGAGATAAAGAAAAATTCACAACCTTGACACCTAAAGATGGAGGTCATGTGACATTTGGAGACAACGTAAAGGGTAAAATTACCAATATAGGTAATATCGGTAATGATACTTCTGTTATTAAAGACGTGTTACTAGTTGACGGGCTTAAACATAATTTATTTAATATAAATCAACTATGTGACAAGGGCTATAATGTCATATTTGATCATGATAAATACATTATTAAGAATGGACATGATAGTAGTATTCTGTTAGTTGCATTACGGTGTTGAGAATGTTTATACTTAATCATTTGATGATCTTACTTCTCAAAATTTATCCTGTTTGAATGCTTTATCTGAGAATAGTTGGTTATGGCATAGAAGACTTGGGCATGCTAGTATGGAATTGATTTCTAATTTATCTAAAAAGAGTCTCGTACGTGGCCTACTTGTTTGAAATTTGTGAAAGATAAAGTATGTAATGCATGTCAGTTAGGCAAGCAGTCTAGATCACCATTTAACAAACAAAATGCACACTTCCATGTCTAGATGTCTTGAATTATTGCATCTTGATTTATTTGGTCCAAACTCTGTTGCTAGTCTCGGTGGTAAGTTTTATACTTTTATAATAGTTGATGATTATTCTAGACTTACCTAGGTAGTTTTTCTTGCTAAAAAGAGTGAAGTTGCTTATGTGTTTTCTAAATTTTGTAAACGTGTTCTAAATGAGAAGCAATGCTCTATTATTAACATTCGTAGTGACAGAGAAAGAGAGTTTAAAAATAATGATGTTATTAGTTACTGTGATGAGCACGGTTATGCTCATAACTTTCCGCACCAAGATCCCCACAACAAAATGGTGTTGTGGAAAGGAAGAACATGACACTTCAAGAGATGGCCTTAACGATGTTTAATGAAAATTGTTTACTAACCTACTTCTGCGCCGAAACAGTAAGTACAACTTGCCACGTAGTGAATCAAGTATCGATTCGTAGAGGGTTTAACAAAATCCCATATGAAATCTGGAATGGTAAGACTCCAAACATTTCATATTTTAAAGTATTCAGGTGTAAAAGCTTCATTTTGAATGATAAGGATAATCTAGGCAAATTTGATGCTAAATCTGATTATGGTATTTTCCTTGGATATGCTACTAACTATAAGGCTTATAGAGTGTACAATAAACGTACGACAACCTTGCAAAGAAAGCCTTCAAATGTGGCAATTTATTTATCCAATTTCGAGTTAGCGATGTCCAACAGTTATTTGGGTTGACATCGGGTACTATACAAATTACCTCTCGGTATGCAATACAGGATAAAAGTTCTTTTCTAACCCGTCGAGGAATCAAAGACAACAAATTAAGTGTTGTAGAGATTAAAACAAAGATTAAAGAAGCTCTTCTAGGAATGACAAAAGATGACTATGAAGACGTTGTGCGTCTTATATGCGTCCACCTTCTAACAACATGTTTCCTAGCAAACAAAGGACAAGCATGTCGTGTGTCTGATCTAATATTGGTATATGACATTCATTTGATGTCTAAATTTGCTTGGGCTGAGAAAATACACAGCATGCTGATGTCATCAATTGAAAAAGGTTACCAAAATCCATCATCAATCACAGGGCGTGTTATTGCATTACAGGTTGGTTTGTTTCCTATTTATTGATGTCATATTCTCTCTTGATAGAATTTGTCTTCCCTACTAATTTTATTTCAAATCAGTTTTGTCTTTGTGAGCACACAACTTTGATTGACCGTTCAATCACACACCGTAGCAACCTGCATCCAAGGTGGGGCGACATGAGATATGATACAACTTGCTGATGTAATGAGCAAACGAAAGTTGTCTGACCTTAAACGTGAAGAGGTATGCAAAACTTGATTTTATTAGTGCTATATAAGATATGTCAATATGTGTTGTATTATATTCAACATCTAACTGCGTTACATTCAACATCAAATTATTGTGTTACATTCAACATCAACTAGCCCAAATTTGTTATACCAGGGCTATTTAAAACATGTTAATATGTTGTGTTATATTCAACATCAAATTGTGTTATGTTCAACATTAAATTGTGTTATGTAAAAACTCATTGTCTCTTGTTTTCTAGATTTTTGTTGGCGAATTGGAAGAAGAAATTGGACAAATGAAGAAGGGTATTATTTTAGAGGAAGTTGATGATGATGAAAAGCTTGTCGCTAAGGGCAAAAGAAAAATGGATGTTGAGCCTGTCGGCAAGGGCAAAGGGAAAATAGATGACTTCCCATCTTTTGACCTACGAATCAATGAAGATTTTGAGGAGGATGTTCATCCACAAACAACAAATATGGAGGTGTTGATCGCAGAAAACAAAAGGCTAAAACCGAAATTAACATGTGCAAAGGAGAAAAAAACGGAGCTACGAGAGAAGATGAAGAAGAAAATTAAAAGATTACAAGGAGTCATTCGGGAATTAAATGATGAAAGACGGTGTCTTGATGACATTCTGTTGGAGATTGGAGCCCATGTTATGACCCAAGAACAAAGACTTGTTGGAGAGAAAAAGAAGTGTACTTGATAGAAACTGTTGTGCATTCAGTTACTCAAACTGAATAACTCAAATTAAAACACAACGAAACAGTTGAACACATCAGTGAATTTTATCAGATGGAGATATTTGATAGAGATAATGTTATTGAGCAGCAGCGAGAGAATATAACATGGCTTTCGGAAGGCGCAACTTCACCGTATCCATCTGTGCCCCCCCCCCTAAAAGGGTTACGCACTCTATGCGTAACCTAGTAACACCTAGGTTAGTTGCTAAAGGGGTGAAAGCCAAACGAAGACTTGTGAAAGGTAAGGGTGACTCGGTACATGAATATGAGCGTCCAATGAAGCAAACGCGCTCCCGTACTACATGCCAACCTTTGCCAATTCAATTACCTTGTCCTGCTGATGTTACATCAACTCACGCCGTTGAAACTACACCACCACCTGTCCCTATGCCTGTTTCTATTGCTAAGAAAGGTAATAATAAAATATTGCCCCCAAGAGACTGTCCCGTTAGGATCTACATTGGCAAAGATGATTGGAATAAAATTCTTTTCATATTAGAAACAGAAGGTTCAAGGTACATAACCTATTTATCGCATAGAACAATATGTTACTTGTTGCACACCAAATTTTTTTATTCTTGCACTTTCTTGAAAAAATAACAGCACATATGTTTGGGGCGGAGAGTGGTTAATGGCATAAGTTTCAATGCTTGATTTCATTGAAGTCCTTGCCAAAAGACAAATAACAAATTTCGTAAGCATTTTACCAATTTTTCTTTCATAAAAAAATTGTTATATTCATTTGATCACAAATATGTCATGTGTTATATTCAACACACACACACATATATATATATAAGCCCCCAAATATGATTTTTCCACAGTTTATAAACGCCTGTGCTGAAATGTTGTGGAAAAATCAACAAAGCCTAACTCAGCAAAAGAAATCATTGGGCACTGATCATCAAGCACGATCTGCTTTTGTAAACAGTGCTTGTTGGGTTAGTCATAACTTGTAATTTTTCATTATTTTCAAATTACTACTCATCTAACTTACACACTTTTAATCCACTGTATATATTTGTTTTTTTTAAGACATGGGTGGCAATAAATGACACTGATTTCTTGAGACAAATACTCGAATCGAACATCATTTCAGCATTTTCTAGTGGAGCAAGGTTTATCCACTTCCCCATAAACACACAAGGGTCAACTAGTTCCAATTGTCACTGGACATTGTTGGTCTATGATCGAGATGATGATATTTGGAAACATTACAACTCGATAAACTTGAGGGGCCCTGGTATGGTGGATCGGTTCTATGAAAATGCAAAACTAATGATAACCCCTAGTGATATGTTTATGTTTGTTATCATGTTTTATGAAAAATATCATTCATATGTCATCCTAAACCCCCTAATTCATAAAAAAAAATATAGGCAAAATATGTTCATGTCTTCCTGGAAAAAAAAACTAAAAACCATTGTATCAACATCAAAACAACCAAATGTTGTCAACATGGAAGATGTCCCAGATCAAGGAACGTTTGAGTAAGGAATAATGTCTTCATCCTATAAAGTTATAACTATTATATATACGATCCTAATGATCTCACAAAAAAATATTGGCAGGGTGGATTCCGGAATAGCAGCGATCCATATCATGACACAAATATGCAATGGGTTACAAATCAATATAGACATGGGCATTTAAGATTTTAGATCTGAAAGAGCAAGAATTGTTCACAGTTTTTTCAATGATGGCGCCAGGACTTGGACCTATGACTCATATTTGGCACGTAATCACAAACCCAAACAATGAAGACCAAAAATTCTTTCAATGTTTGGTTGATGTTTTTTTTTTGGGGCCTACAAGACAAGTACCACATGTTTTTTATTTTTTGAGTATATATGATCTCTTGAATGGTTTCTTATTTCAATTGATATATACAAAAAAAATGATGTTGAATATAACACCGCTATATTTCAATTGATTAATGAATTTGTTATATATAGTGTTGAATATAACAAAACTGTGTTGAATGTAATATGAGTATGTGAATATCTTAGAAATCAAACAGAATTATCAATTTTAATGAATCAATGTCTTACTGTTACAAAAAATAAATTAAATGAAATCAGAAAAATGTAATCTAAAAAAAATGTAAAAACACAAAATTCTTGTAAAAAAACACAAATCTTTTAAGTCAACACAGCCTTGCAAGTTTTCCTATTGTGGCATCCATATTTCCCACACCTCCCACATTTTCTTTCTTTTATTTCCCCTCTTGACGGAATTCTTACTTTTCTAGGTCGTCCAAGTTGTTTTTTTGTCATCGAAGGGATTATTATTGATTCATTATCGGAATATAATGGCCGCTGCATTGTTGGTACTGGATATATACATTTTGAATATGTCTCTCGATAGAATGATGTGTGGAAATAACCTTAATGTATGAATATATAGGAACCCCACTTCGTTGCAATGAGGTGCTTGCATGCACACACGAAAATCCCTTTAACTCCCATTGGCGGCAAGAACATGTCCTATCTCTAGTGTTCACCAACACTGATGGAGATGAACTTACTTTAAATACACCGTTCCCTGAAAGGCTTACATTCCACTTCATTCCCTCACTTATCATTTCATCCATTTTCTTTTCTCAATACGGTGTTATCTCGCCCTTCATTTGTTTAGCAAAATCTCTCATCTCCGTCATCACTTCCATCCATCGAACTCTAATCTTATCAATCAATAAAATCGCATGAAAATGCCAATAATCCTCTATCCAAGAATTAAAGCACACCGCTAAATTTGACGACATCTCACCATAACGCTTTCCCCTAAAAAATGCATTGCTAAAATTAAAGAGAGATAACTCATTCATGAACCTCTGTACTTTTTCACCACCCTCTACCATTATTTGATCATGTAGCATCATGTACACATCCATGTTGTGTATATGCTATGCCATTTAGCTTGTGGATCATTGACTCCTTCCACCCTATATTCTTTTCAGACATTGCTGCCTTTAAATTCATTTTCAAATGAACCAAGCAAAAAGCATGGTGATAATCCAGAAACACCTTACGTATACCTTCTATAATTCCATTATGGCGGTCCGATATAAAGGTAATTACCCAACTTGGATTTATAATTTTTTTCAACTCCAAAAAAAACCACTCCCAATTGTCGTCATTCTCCGGATCAACAATAACAAATGCAATTGGGAACATTCATGTCAAACAGAAAAATTATGTTGAATATAACATACTGTATGTTGAATATAATATGAGTCTGTGTTGAATATAACATAATATAAAACAACTCATTATTTTACCTTGATTGCCATCCTTTGTGTACGCAGCCAATAAAGTTCCCTTATATCGTCCCGTTAGAAAAGTTTCATCTAAAAATATCAAAGGCCTAAAGTAATTGAACCCAAATATGCATGCATAAAATGCCACAAAGATACGTTTGAAATGCCCAGTGGCTGTGTCATATCCAACAAAAGATGACTACCAGGATTTGTTGTCATATATGTTGCAACGTACCATCGCAATTGATCACATGCAAATGAATGGTCTCCAAATACACTATTTCTTGCCTTCTCCATAGCAAACCACGCATGACGATATGTTATCTCGAGACCATATTGTTTTTTAAAGCTTTGAACAACTTCAATAGGTCTCGTTTTAGGATTTTCATGAATCTCATCAATCAAACAACTAGATATAACATCTGACCTCATCTTTTTGTTCTTCAATGTCCGAAATGCAGCGCCACATGTATAATCATTTACCAAATCATGTATGTAAAATAATCCATTTTCAGGATTCATCCTTCCATGGACAAACCACAGATAACCCTTTAACTCTCGTAACGAACAAGTTGTTGTTTATACGCGTCTTATCATTTTTCAAGAAATGAAAATTAAATCCCAATTCTATTGCATATTTTCTAAGGACCATCCTAAACTCATTTGTTCCATCTCTAAATTTCTGACCTTCATGTTGTATCCCCTTTGCCTATTCAGCTGATAATACTAGTTTATTATCATTCTTTCCAAACATTGTACCATAACTTCCTATATAATCCAATTCATCATCTATATCTCCACTTGAAAAAGTTCTAGAAGGTATAATCGCAGATGATGATGCATGGCTAGATCCCACATCATCATTGTCTGTCCTCACCACATTAATTTCCAAAATAATAACATTCATATGGCCAGCAAGAAAAAACATTTCTAAGTAATCATTCTGACCTGATAACATGCATTTTGGGTGCCCTGGGAAAGCATATGTCATGGAAAACTTGTTGTCAGATATTTGTGGCCATCTTTCCACTATTCTTTCAACAACAGTTCCTATTGAACTTTTCCCGTCAAGACGTAGAACTGCTGTAACACCAACATACTTGTACATTGCAGCGACTGTTTCTGACATTCTCAATATCACTGTTGAAAATAACATAATATTATATTCAACATCACATATTATCATAAAACACAAAAAACACAACAACTACAAACTCTTTCCAAATTTAACGCATCACATTGAAAAAATAGAATCATGTTATATTCAACATCACATTATTGCAAAATCAAATTAAAAAAATCTTGATCAACGCCATTAGAATCTTGAAAAATTCACAAGAATTCTAATAAAAACGTATGTTGAAAATAACATGATGTTATATTCAACATCACATATTATCATAAACACACACAAAAAAATCTGCAAACTCTTCCAAAATTAAAGCATCACATTGAAAAAATAACATCATGTTATATTCAACATCACATTGTTTGCAAAATTGAAATTCAACAAACTTAATCTACGCCATTAGAATCTTGAAAAATCCACAAGTATTCTACTAAAACGTACCTTGAAAATAACATGATGTCATATTCAACATCACAAATTAGCATAAAAAACAAAAACAACATCTACAAATATCTTTTCAAAAATTAACACATCATATTGAAAAAATAAACATCATGTTATATTCAATATCACATTGTTGTAAAACCAATTCAAAAAATCTTAATCCATGCCATTAGAATCTTGGAAAAATCCACAAGTACTATTAAAAAAACTTATCATTATGCTACAACACAAAACGACCCAAAAAAAATGATTTGATCAAATAATCAAATCAGACCTATGCTTATTATTAAGATTTAATGAGTTCTTCATAAAAGCATATTAATTAGATCTACTCAAAATTAAATCGATCTACTGTATTATCGAAACTCATACAAACAAAAGATCAAAACAACACATACTAAACAGATCAAATAACTTACATTCAATTGTTTCTCCTTCTTTTTCGTCAAAAAGAATATTCAAGATTCAATCCTTGTTCTTACTGTAAAAAACTTGATCCAAATAAACTCGTCTATCAAAAATCTTGATGCGGAGAATCAAAAATATTCGTCGAAACAAAATATGCGAAATCTTCCATGAACTCAAAGGATATCTTATGGAAACTATTTCAGTGCATTCCATAATTTGAAAATTGCCTTATATATACAGAAGGGAAAAACCATCCAACGAAAAAGTCTAATTTAAAAAAAGGATTGTTTGGTAACAAATGCCGCATACCATAAGACCATTCGGTGCAAAATAAAACTCGTGGGGCCATCCTGTAATTTGAGCCTTTTAACTGTACTATATGGTATTTTTCCCTATAATAATCGATCCCTCAAGTTATATATATATATATATATATATATATATATATATATATATATATAAAATAAAAAAAAAATAAAAAAAATTGTTAATAATAAAAAATTTATGTCTTAATAATGAACTTTGATAAGTAATGGGGACTCTTGCCTCAGTAATCTCTGAGTGTTCGTGTCAAAAGGGGGGAGCAAATTATTAAGACAATAAGTGGCTCATTAACTACGAAACCTAAGTTGTTCGAGTTATTAAGTCTAAAGGGTGTCTTAACACCTAATGCCCTAGGCCAACTGGATTGGGATCATTGGCCTACCGCTCGCTACATGGACATTTTAGAAAACCCAGTGGGGTTAGCATTGCACATTCCATTTATTTAAAGAAAATTGTTTTTATGTATGTATACTAAAACAAAAAGATATACACAAATATATTTTAATTTAAGGGAAAACGTTGTTTGATTGTTTAAAATTAGTTGACTAGTTACTTGTATTGAATTCATTATAAAAGAGAGTTGGATGTATGTTGTGGGAACAAAAGTAGATATTGTTAAAAATCACGTGCTATGAGATCAATAACTATTTATGTAACTCTTGTATGATCTCAACTTAATATGTTAGCATTATACAAGATTGATAAACTTTTTGTGATTCAAAAATTAAAAATTAAAAATTAAAAAAAAAAAAAGAATAAAAAAAATATAAAAATAAATAAATTTAAAAAAATAAAAATTTTAGGATGTTTGTAGGTAGCATCACTGTAAACCCTCAGGAGACTATACTCGTCCCCTAGAGACAACTTGAGGGTTTATAGACTTGTTGCATACACTAAATGAAATCGTGTTCCCTATGAAAATTAATTTTTTACTTAATTATTATATTAGTTTTGCTCGAAGACTAGAAGAAGTTAGGTTTGGAGGTGTGATCGCACCGCATTTATACGATTTTATACCCTTAAACTTAGGTTTGTTAACCGTTCAAACAATGTCAATTATTATAAATAAAGTTATTTTAGTTATTTTTGCATGTTTATGAAAATAGATCAAAACGGCATTAAGATGGGCCAAATCGGATTAAAAAAAAAGTAAACCATGCCAAGTCAAACAAAAACCAAAAATATCGGAATGAATCGGACATTCCCTTAACAATATCAAATATTGATTTAATTTATATGGTTTTGTAGGTTTTTGAAAAACGAACAAAATGGCGTTGAGTTAGAGTGAATCGGATTAAAAACGAGCAAACCACGGCAAGCCAAACAAATGGGACTGCTACAGTACCGCTTCCGCTATAGTAACCAAGATTTAGCATGTGAGATCTAAAATTAATGGTCACATAATAGTTTTCACAGAGATTTATTACAAAACTTGATGGTTTATGCCTCGATTTTAATTCACCCTAGATTAGATTAATGTAGGAATTAAATATTACCGATCTATCATGCTTGAGGAATGATAAATCTTTTTTTTTTTAGCGTTCCACCAAAAAGGTTAGGAACACTCATTTATACAAATCCAAGTAAAAAGAAAAAAATATGAAAATGACATAATTTTCAAATACAAAACCCACAATTCCTAACATGATTCCATATTTTTCTTATACTAAGAATAATGATGAAACCACATGTAATTAACTAAGTTTTATGTTGTGTTGATTCTAAACAAATTGTAATTCAACTTTTACGCTTTTTCAATTAAATAAATGATTTCATCTTTTATATCATGTATCGTTGATTATTATGAATAATTTAATACTTGGATCTTTATTAAATAAGTAATATATTTTGATTTTGTGTTTTCCATTAAATTGTATATACATAATACTTAAAAATTACTGTTTTTTAAAGATCCAAAAAAACCAAGTTGAGATTTACATCGGGCTTAATTTCTAAATTCTTAAGAGGATAGTAAGATTGATCATTCTACTATCACTCAAAATTTGGAGTCAACACAATAATAGAACTAATTAATAATTACATCGGTGGATTCTGAAATCCTAGTATTTTTCTATATTTTATCTAATTAATTTAATTATTTTACTATTTATTTAGTTTTTCATTTTTTTAATCACAAAACAAAAAAAAGAAAAAAATAAAATAAAAAAAAAATCAACTAGATTATAATTAAATCAACTTGGACGAATTATGTATTTTCCCTCTGAGAACAATCCTTGTGGGATCAAGCTCGCTTTCGTTAATCTATGCTACATCTGATTCGTGCGCTTGCGAGTAATAAATATAAATTTTAAAATAGGATAGAACATAGTTTTTGTCCACAATAGAAACCCACATAGGTTGTCTACGTACCCTGATTTCCTTCGTAAGGAATCAAGTCGAAACGTAGTTCAACCCTCGTTGTGATGATTTTATATATTTTAAGTTATCGACTGAACCCACAATTGTTGTCTACGCATCTTGATTTTCTAGGTCAAGAATCAGGTCGAAACATAGTTCGTGGCCTCTTTAATTTTATTTTTTTAAAGTTATTGGCCGAACCCACATTGGTTGCCTATGTATCCCTGTTGTCATAGGGAATGGGGTTGAAACGTAAGTCGTGGCTGTTTCATGATGACTCTATTTCTCAAGGTGTTCCAATTTATGTCCCGAGATGGAAATGAACACAGATTCCCATAGAGAAATCCTGAATAGGGTGAAATGTGCCTTTGTCAACAACTCAGACAATGATTAGATAAGTTCCATGAGGAATCTAATCAGACACCTCTTATCATAAGACTACTGACATAACCAATGTAAGATATGCCCCAGCCTGTGGGCCAGGAAGAAGTCTTGTTCACTCACTATAAGAAAAGTTAAGTCGGTTCGTCTCACTTTTGTTAGAGGTGATGAATTCAGGGTCATTGTTGTGAATTCCTTACATACTCGTCGACGTATTCATCAGTGGTGATGGAAACGGTTTTCATAGAAATAAACCAATCCTAAGATTCACCTATTGGTGTAGCACCCGAGCTATTTAATTTGCCATTTAGTCTACCTAGATTTGGAGAAATGATTTACTTGAGGTGCCAAGATTTGTAGATCAATAATTGTAATTAGGATGGTAAACCTCCTTGTTGATCCTAAGATTTTGATGGACAATTAAATGTTGATATTTTTGTGGAACTAACGAGTTTATTGAGTGTTTCAGTGTAAAAATTTCATTGATGATTTTACCATGAAGAAATTATTGAAGATAGTTAAGGATGCAAGAGACTGACAAGGAGATAAGCATTAAGAGACTGAAGACTTTGAAGAATCTAGGTGAAAACAACTCAGGTTAATTTTTACTCTTAATGTGTCACACTCCACCCCGGACTCTCGTCGCCCTGGGGCCGGCGTGACATCGACATGACATCACTTAACTGACTAGACAACCACAATTAAAAAAATATACAAACAAATGATATGTAAAACATATACATAATTTTCATTGATAGGGACACACTGTCCGAACTATAAGAATAACCAAAGTTCGAATCCCATGAATCTCACTTAGATTCATCTCTGACACCTCGCCTCAAAATCCCTCTCAAATGACTCCATCGCATGACCCGCATAACTCTATCTAGCGCCAGTAGGGGACCAACCGACTCCTAGCTGTTTTACCTGCGAGTATACTGCCTTCTTAGTAAAAATATTTTGTAATAATAAATCACTCTATAACATCTAAATGGATCAAGCGTAGGTATGTAAACAACGCATAACTAATAAAATTCTTCATAATATAAGCAGTGGAAATAAACCCATAAGTATAAGTTTCATCCAAATCCATTTAATATAAAATCATATCAATCACCAGGGTAAATAATAAATTACCCAATATAAATAAAACACCACATCTCAAACACAAACACTGGCCAGCCCTAGTGATCGTTTTAACCTCACGATCGGGAGTTTGCAACAGTACCGTATCATCCGTAGGATATGCCTTCCTACGAACACCCATCACTCCGCCGAAGCGGATAACATCACTACACCGAAACGGATAACATCACTCTACCAAAACAGATAAATATTATGGCATCGTCAAATCAAATACAGCATCATCGAATCACAATTCAATAAATATTGTCTACTCAACATCGTCAAATTACCACGTCTATCTCTTTGTCTCAAAACCAACTTTTAAATCCAAAAATCATATATCACACTTTCCTTTAAAGAAAACGTCTGATTTTATTAAAACCACTTTTCCACCCTTTATTTTTAGAAAACCAGGCATTTCTAAAAAACAGATGTTTTCTATTCTCTTTTAAAAACACCGTCTGATTTCACCAAATCCAACAAAAAATCATTTTCAACTTCATTTCGAAAACTACCGAAATCTTCCGGAAATCCAGTTTACCAACTCACCTACCTCCTGCTTGATCCATATAATTTATAAAATCGTACAGTTTAAGTAAACCAACATTTCATCATATATACATACAAAAATAATTTAGCAAGAAGACAGTACACTCACCTCGATATCTGTTTTGCAAAACTGACACTGACCATACTTTATCTGGACGTCGGTGCCTGCGAACCTAATAGTAACAGAGCCTAAATTAATATCTTATCTAAAACATTCTAATCATACAATACAGACCCTATATTCCGAATCGTTACTATTTTATGTACCACGTACTTAAAATTAATTAATCGTTACAAAATTATTACGATTTTAGGATTTGTAATGCTAAATAAAATTCAATTTAACGAAAATTAATAACCGATTGAAATTTCACCTGTTTTCGAACCGTTCGGCGATCCCGAGATGGGTTTTGGATTTTCCTGGGGTAGTTTCTGCAAATTCCACCCTTTTTCCTTTTTTTTTTTTTTCTTTTTTTTTTTTTTCCTTTTCTTCTTTTATCTTTTTTTTTTTTCTCTTTCTTCTCTGTTTGCATTTACTGTTTCTGTTTCGGTTCAAAATACCACCGGCCACCCTCTCTCTCTCTCTACCATTTCCGTCCACCCGAGACCTCCCACGTCCCGTCGCTCTTACCGCCGGCCCTACTCCATCCCCCACCACGGTTCACCAACCACCACCGGCCACTTCCCCCACTGATCTCATCTACCCACCTAAACCATACACGCCCAACTGTAACGACCCACACATACACCATCGGCCGAACTCATGCTACCACTGCCTCCGTCGTTTACCCCAGTTGATCAAACAGTAAATAGAACACACACACACCACCGCCAACACTACCGTCGGAGAAATACCTACTCACACGACGATCGCCGATCACCTGCACACACACATCAGACAAACACACCCTCATACATGCACACAGGAGGAACACACGCATACTCTGTCGCACATACGCCGGCGACTGAACGCCGGCGATTACACGGGGGCACCAACGCTCCGCTCCTCCATTTCTCTCTCTAGATTTCTGGATTGTTCTTCCTTGTAGCGATTGAAATGGTAGGCACATGTATATATATGCATGAAAATGGTGGTGTGAGATCGATCGGTTGCTTGCCACGTCGATCCCCACTCTTCCCGGTCTCCCTGTCGGCTGGCCGGATTCACAACTCACAGATATATATATATATATATATTTATATTTATATAAAAAAAAAAAACATTTAGTTAAATTGCACTTTTCTCCCCCTATTTTCCATTAAGTCATTATTTAATCCCATTCATCTTTTAGGATTTCTTAAATTGCATTTTGATCCCTAAAATTTTTATTCTACAAATTTTGCATCTCAAATTTAGAATAAGTTTCTAAATTTGCAATTTGACCCAATCATTTTTATTTTATTTTATTATTATATTATATTATATTATATTATATTATATTATATTATATATATATATATAAATATATATATTTATTTATTTAACTCAATTTTTCCTGAAATTTTCTAAATTCTCTCAATTGAAATTTAAAATGACGTACGTGTTAAATCGGGGTCTTACATAATGTATCACGATTAGAATCACACACGACACAAAAATGATTTAATGTTTATGTGTGTTTTTATTAGGATTTTAATTAGTGAAACATATTTGCTTCTATGTGAAATTGAAGAAGAAATATTGATTTAAGAAATATTAGTAATTAAAACTAATTTAAGGTGTTAATTAAGTTAACCGAGAAAATAAATCGGTTAAAGGGGCAAAAACGTTGAAGATTGGAGTTAAAATTAATTGAGGAATAAGTGTTCCAGTAAGATCGATCAACCGATGAAGAAGTGGCTGGGAATGGTGCAGTCTCTGGATCGATCGGTCGACCGACCGAAGAGGGATCGGTCGACCTGAGGCCAATTCTTAAACTCTCTAAATCGATTGGTCGTAGACCTAAGATAACCGATCGACCAACGATAGCTGAAAATTGGCCTGGAAAGTATCCTGAATCGATCGATCGACACACCATAGAGTTTCGTTCAACTGACTGGCAAGAACATTTGTCTTGGGCTACAACCTGAATCGATCGGTTGATCTATGGACTTTGGTCGGTCAACCGATTGACTGTTTCAGGTTTAGAAGATTTCGTGGATCTTTTCCAATAAGTAGTTGTTACTAGCCGTTTTATGGTTAGAATTTGTGACATATCTTAGGGATATGATGGTATTTAAGATATATCATTGATATTTTGTTATCCCTATAAATATGGTTCATATAATTTAATTATTTCTCAAATTGGTGCATGTAATACTTTCTATTCTATCTAATTGAGTTTGAGAAAATATTTGAGGGACTAAATTGAATATTTTAAAAGATATAATTGAGTGAATTGAATCAGGATTGAGTCATAATGATATAATGGGTCTATAAGTGCAATTAATTGTCATGATTTGTGGGAACTAGACGTTGGAGGGCTTGTTTCAATTCTCTATAAATAGACCTGCGTTTTTAAGATTTCAATAATCCCAATCATTCCAATTTAAAGAGCTATTAAGTTCCCGAGCTTTCTGAGAGTGATTATTTTGAATTCATACTGAGAATAGTGAGATTATTCTTGAGAAGTGTTCTTGAGAAAATTTGTTGTGGATTATTGCTACTACCAATTTAAAGTTTCATTACTATTCCTACTTTATTCATTTGGTGAATTCCTGGTGAGATTGTTCCAAGTCTTTGATGTTAATTGTTGTTTGATATTATTGTTTACTACTTGGAATATTGATCTTTGAGATCATTTTTTTGAACTTTAAATTGATTGAAATTTTTTGAAACGGTTTCTTGTGAAAATATGATTACGTGCTAAATTGTGTGCTACCCATTTTTATTAAATCAGATTTTAAAATTCTCACTTTATTTCTCCCTAGTATCGGGACATTAATTGAGATCAAATTAATTTGGGGTGGTAGAAATTTCGAGAGGGAAAAAGCTTATCAATTTTGTAATTGGTGAGTTGTGTGCGGATTATATACTATTGGGAGTATCTAATCAGGGGTAGCTGATTTTAATCTTTTTCAGTCAAGAGATTGAGGTTTGATCTTTGTCTAGAGTACAAAGAGATTAGGTTACTCTTTTCCAGAGAAAAGAGAGGGGGATAATTCTTCCTGACTAGAATTATTTTGAGTGAATTTGTAACGGTTCAATCTTTACCGGGTAAAAGGATACTTGAAGTGTTTTTGTGAGGTTTAATTCTTAGCCTAAGTATAAAATATTTAGGTTAATCTTTAGCCTGGGAAAAAGAAAAGGTTATTCCTTAGCTTGTGAAAAGGAATTGTAAAGGTTGATTTTGAGCCTACGAAAAGAATCATTTGTAAGGGTTTGGTTCCTACCTAATTAAAGGGATTATAGTGATTAGTGGGTGCGACTCTCCGCAGAGCTCGGGGGACTAGATTAGCCAAAATTAGCTTGGTGAATGAGTATAAATTGTGGTGTGCTCCTTTCTTTATATTATTTATATTCTGTTGTTTGAGTGTGCACCTAGTCTATAACACTTATCCGCTGCTATAAAGATAATAATTAATTTAGGATAAAATTAATTATTTGAATTTTGAAGTGTTATTATTTAGTAATGTTTTAATTACTACCCAATTCACCCCCCCTCTTGGGTAGCTCACTAGGCCAACAATTGGCATCAAAACTGGTTTTAGCTCGATATGCTTCACAGTATAGCTACACACGATCACATGGAGTGCCTTGATTCTAATATTATGTGTACTATTATTGATTCTTCTACTTCCTATGATAGTCATTGTTCAGCTCGAGAGAATGATAGAATTCGTGATGATGAGAATGCAGATAAGGCTATTGAGATGCTTATTGCCCTTACCTATGTTTTTGGAAAAGTGAACTTTAAACTTGGGCAAAAGATTGCAACTCTTGAAAACAAGAAGTTTAATATTGTTAAATCTCTTAAGAAAAAAAATTTGGACAAATATTTTGAAACTGTTGAGTTTAAAAATGCTTTATCTGAAATTAGTAAGTTGTATAAGTAAATTGAGCCTCTCGAAGATGAGAATGAGGTTTTGAAAAATGATATTTATGATCTTCAACATAATGATTTTAAAAGAAAAAATCTTGAAACTTTGAATGAGGCCTAGAGAATTGAGTTGGATAATGCAATGTGTGAGCTTGATAGAGCTCGTGTGAAAATTCGTTATGTTGAAAATGAGTGTCAAATTCTTAAGAATGATCCTGAATTTATGCATAAAAGAATTTTGGTCTACAGGTAAATGTTTGCACAAATGAGCAGTTACTTGAAAAGACGCAAAAGGAGCTTGAAGAAGCAATGAATAAATTCAAGGATATTGAGAGTACTAAATCTGTTGAAAAACCAATAGCCACTAAAGCAGCTTCTCAAAATCGCCGACAATATCGTGCTTCCGTATAGAGCAATGACTATTCGAAGAGACGTACTAACAATATTAAATGCTTTTATTATGGAAAGTTTGGTCATCGTGAGAAATCTTGTTATTTATTACATGGTTACCCTGTCGGATTCAAAAATAACTGGACACCAAAAAGAGAAAATTTTGATACAGGTACAAATCGAAGATTCAAACAAATCCAATGATACTATGAATATTACATACCGACAAGGAGATTCGAACAAACAAGAAGATACAATGAATACCTTCTGCCGAAAAGGGAATCAAGGTTCAATGTACCTAAAAGGAAGAATCAACACGTGCAAAATGGAAGGGTCAAAGAACAACAAGCTCGTTACATGAAAGCTAACAAATCTTATCCACAACAACGGCAAGATATCAGTACAAGAAAAAGACTATTTACAAAGTCATGCCAAAGCAAAGTGACAAAAAGCAGCTCAAAGCACCAAACAAAGGCAAAGAAATTATTATCGAACCAATCCAGAAAATTGCAAATGCTAAGAAGGAAGAAATCAAAGTGGCAAGTCAAGGTAAAGAAAAAATGGTGGAATCAAAGGACATTAAGCTCGAAATCAATAATCCACCAAAGGTACACACACCAAATGCTCCCAAGGATAATCCAGGTATGTCAAATTTTTAAAGTGTAAATATATTAATTTTGTTAGGGAGATTGAGCTTGTACATTTTGAAATTTAGATATTTATGTTGTGTGTGTGTGTGTTTAAATTTGTGAGTGATTGATTTTAATAAAATGTGTGGATCACAATAAAAGGTAAAAATTAAGCTAAGTTGATCAAATTAGGGTTTAAATGCACTAAAAGACGAAAAAAACAAAGTTGTCAGTCAACCGACAGTTACAGGCCTTGGAAAAGAGAAAGGCGCTGCAGTCATCAGTCAACCGACCCTCAATTGGTCGGTCGACCTAGAGTTACGGGATTTAAACACCCCAACCCATTCATTTCACCCCATTTCAATTCCTAAAGTCTTTTACTCCCAAAACCCTTCATCCTCCAAGTTCGTTCACTCCTAATCCTCACGAGATTGGGTTTGGCTTGGATTTGAATATCAAGGGCTTGAATCTAAGGTTTGGAGACCCGTTGCTTCAAGTTAAGGTTGGTATGCTCTCTATGTTCTAAGGTTTCGGTGGGTTCTCTATCTAGGGTTATTCCATTAAGATTATCTTGGTTGATTGGTTTTGAATTTGTAAGAAAAATGCCTAGAATCAAGAAGCGCTCTCAAAAGTCTAAAAATGACATTCCTATTTTCAAAAAGAAGAGCAAGAAATTAGACACAATGCGGAGTTTGTTAATCAAAAGGTTGTATGTTGCAAACCTATAGATTTTGTTGGTTTAAAGGAGAAAAATCTTGACATTAAGAAGTATTTTAGAGGTTTGGGGTGGACCGAGTTTGTCACTCAAAAGAATGAATGGATGCCAGTGTGGGTGTGGGTGATGATGTTTTATAGTAATCTCACATATAATGAGGTTTACATGACATCTTTTGTTAAAGGAAAATAGATTAGGTTTGATAGTGACATATTGAGTTTTATTTTGGGATTAGAAAGAGGAAATGTATTTTCATTCAATACTCCTCATTGGCTCTTGTTAAATTTTAATAGAAGAGATATTGCACAAAATATTAACTTGGATAAAGATAAAGAAGGATCGTTATCCATTAAGCACCGATTTCTTCATTTAGTAATAACGTATATAATTGTTCCTAGAGGGGCAAGTCATGCAAACGTGAATGACTTTGATCTCTATTTGATGAATGAGATCATTAAAGGAATAAAATTAGATTTGGCTCACATCATGATGCATCACATGAAATATCACCTTCAAAAACCCTTTAGAGTGTTACCCTATGCCAATGCACTTCAAAGGGTGTTTGACCACTTTGGAGTGAAAACTGATCCTGATGAAGAAAAATTCATGACAATTACACCAGGATGGATTAATGTGGGTAACATTGTGCTAATGGGATATGAGTTTAGAGGAAATAGATTGGTGAAAAAGAGGAATGAGAGAAGACAAATAGTGGAGGTTGAGGAAGAAGAAGATGATGAAAATGATGAGGATGAATTAAGCTCGGTTCAGAAAATAGATTTGCTTCGAGATTAGGTTGATAATCTTTGAGTACATGTAGATATGATGGATCATCGGATGGCTGGGCTAGAAAGTAGTATGGCTCAAATGAATATGCATATGGAAGCAGGACTTGGTAGAATCACAAGAAATCTGGAACACATGTTCCAATTTATGCAGTTATCACAGTATGTATACCAGCAGCAGTATGGTGCTCAACAACATTTCACAAGTCAAACCATGTTTGGAGCACAACAGTTATTTGGAGGACCATCTACGGCAGGGCCATCTGGAGTGGGATCATCAGGAACAGGACCGCCAATGCCATATTATCAACAAATGCCTTCAAGCTCGAATGTTCAGCCAATGGTTCAGTATCCTCAGCAGCTAACCACCAATCCAATGGGATCATACTATCCCTTTCTAGGACAGGGTCCTCATTAGTTCATCATTTGGTATTTTTGTGTTATTTGAACAAGTCCCATATTAGTATTTTGGTCTGTAATAACTAATCCAGGATTTTGGTGGAACCTAACTTTTAGTGTATGGATTTTGATAGAATGGTTAGACTTGATTTACTTAGTTAAATATTTATCTCTAATTATGATCCACATGGTGTCTGTTGAAAATGATTTTTTTTTTTATTTTTTTTTTGTTGATTTATTGAAAATGGGTTTTGGTTCTTAAAATTGATTTTATTTGAGTATAAATGAGATGATATAATATACTTCAAATATTTCTTTAGTATAATATACCTATAAAGAGTTAAATATCAATATTATGTTTATTTTTTTAAATGATATGCAGTTCACCTTCCCCACTTTTTGAGATGACAAAGGGGGAGAATTAGTTGATGTTTTATTAAAAATATATAAGGGGAAAACCATAGTTATGCTTTAAATGAGATTAGTTAATGTTTAGGTTTGTTCGCCTAAGCATTGCACTGTTGTAGGGGGAGTTTATGAATTATCGATTATATTATATGATTTTTTGAATATTATATGTATTTTTAAAATTATTCTTCATGATTGTGCTTTATCGAGTTAAAAAACCCGTCCTCGGATTGAGAGGGAGTGTGGTTACATTTTATTTTGACAAAAACATCAAAGTTAATTATCATCATAAAAAATGGGGAGATTGTTGATCCTAAGATTTTGATGGACAATTAAATGTTGATGTTTTTGGTGGAACTAACAAGTTTATTGAGTGTTTTAGTGTAAAAATTCCATTGATGATTTTATCATTAAGAAATGATTGAAAATGGTTAAGGATGCAAGAGACTGACAAGGACACAAGCATTAAGAGACTGAAGACTTTGAAGAATCTAAAACAACTCAAGTTAATTTTTACTCTTAATGTATCCCGATTAGGATAACACACGACACAAAAATGATTTAATATTTATGTGTGTTTTTATTAGGATTTTAATTAGTGAAACATATTTGCTACTATGTAAAATTGAAGAAGAAATATTGATTTAAGAAAGATTAGTAATTAAAATTGATTTAAAGTGTTAATTAAGTTAACCGAGAAAATAAATCAGTTAAAGGGGCAAAAACATTAAAGATTGGAGTTAAAATTAATTGAGGAAGAAGTGTTCCAGCAGGATCAGTCAACCGATGAAGAAGTGGATATAAATGGTATAGTCTTTGGATCGATCGGTCAATCGACCGAAGAGGGATTGGTCGACCTAAGGCCAATTCTTGAACTCTCTAAATCGATTGGTCGACAGACCTAAGATAATCGCTCGACCGACCATAGCTGAAAATTGGCCTAGGGAGCATCCTGAATCGATTGGTTGACAGACCATAGAGTTTCGATCAACTGAATGGCGAGAAATTTTGCCTTGGGCTACAACCTGAATCGATCGGTTGACCTATGGACTTTGGTCAGTCAACCGATGGACTGTTTCAGGTTTTGAGGATTTCGTGGATCTTTTCCAAAAATTAGCCGTTACTAGCCGTTTTATGGCTAGAATCTATGAGATATCTTAGGGATCTGATGATATTTAAGATATGTCATTGATATTTTGTTATCCCTATAGATATGGTTTATATAATTTAATTATTTCTCAAATTGGTTCATATAATACTTTCTATTCTATCTAATTGAGTTTGAGAAAATATTTGAGGGACTAAATTGGATATTTTAAAATATATAATTGAGTAAATTGAACCAGAATTGAGTCATAATGATATAATGGGTCTATAAGTGCAATTAATTGTCATGATATGTGGGAACTAGACATTGGAAGGCTTGTTTCAATTCCCTATAAATAGACCTGCGTTTTTAAGATTCCAATAATCTCAATCAATCAAATTTAAAGAGCAATTAAGTTCCCGAGCTTTCTTAGAGTTATTATTCTGAATTCATACTAAGAATAGTGAGATTATTCTTGAGAAGTGTTCTTGAGAAAAATTGTTGTGGATTATTGCTACTACCGATTTGGAGTTTCATTACTATTCATACTTTATTCATTCGATGAATTCCTAGTGAGATTGTTCCAAGTCTTTGCTGTTAATTGTTGTTTGATATTATTGTTTACTACTTAGAATATTGATCTTTAAAATCGTTTTTCTGAACTTTAAATTGATTGAAAAAAAGTTGAAACGATTTCTTGTGAAAATCTGATTATGTACTAAATTTTGTGCTACCCATTTTTATTAAAATCATACTTTGAAATTCTCACTTTATTTCTATCACTAGTATCAGGACATTAATTGAGTTCAAATTAATCTGAGGTGATAGGAGCTCCGAGTATGAAAAAACTTATTAATTTTGTAATTGGTGAGTTGTGTGCGGATTAGATACTATTGGAAGTATCTAATCTGAGGTAACTGGTTTCAATCTCTTCCGGTAAAGAGATTGAGGTTTGATCTTTACCTAAGGTACAAAAGGATTAGGTCAGGCATAGTTATTGTAGGAACCTCCCCTGTTGTTTGAATGACAAAAGATAGGGAGAATGATTTTCCTAGGAAAGTTGATGGACTTCTCCAGAGATGCGCCCTAATACAAGGCTAAGAGAATGTTATGAAGTTTGACACCTCACGTTCTTATCATTTTGACCGGACCCGCTTAGCAAGTTACCAAGGATCAGGTCGTAACACAGTTCTGAATAACGAGATTATTTTAATAGTCCTACCTAGCGTAAGTAAAGATAGCTACGTTCATTAGCTGTAATCGGCTCCAGCCTAATGGTAAGATCGACAAGGTCTTTACTATGACGCTATTCTAATTTCTTTTATTAGAAGCCTGGTGTTTGGATCACTTGAATATTACTCAAAATTCATCATAGGAGAATTCTATTTGATACTTAACAAGGTCACTTTTCTAATGACATTCTTCTATACCCTACCGCTTTGCAGGAATGGGTAAAGTCTATTGTCGAGACGCAATTTATGTGAGGTCGACTCCTTGTCTTACCACTAATTGGAGGCACACAATGGCATGGTAACTAGTGAGGTAATTGACCGAGTTATATGTTCGAGGATTGCTTGTTAACATGCTAGAGCTTCCAAATAAGATGTATGGGTACAAGTTTCATGTTGATGATGGCCTACTGATACAAAATGATATGCAGGATGCCACAGGTTCTTGTTGAAGTATAATTATTAATTGTTTTCCTCATGTGCATGCAAGTTATGTATACCTAAGTGAAACGTGATGCATGGTGTTTGTATAGCATTTCGATACTAACTTATGTACTGTACAATATTTTTTTATGCCTAAATGTTTTACCTAGAATGTTTTCCTAGGGAACGCTTGCACCAGGTACCTTTTGCTATTAGCCATCTCCCTTGGGCACTTCCATATTGTCTTTAACACGGAAAGTTGATCGGTGCTTCTGAGAGGCTTTCTGCTCTTTTCCTTCTGCTTGTATTTGCAACTAAAATTCTAATCAAGATTTCTCTTCGAATATTTTTTAGGTTTCAGTTATAAGATGGAAAGGTTTGGACAGTGGGAACATACGGCTCGGAATAAAGATCACTGTAGATCTGGCTCATGCTTTGAATGACTTTTGGATGAATTTTAGGAGGAGGGTTCGAATGAATGGCTTTCTTTAACAAGGCTTCTTCTGTTATTTTTCCTTTCCCAAGATCATTTCTAATGTTTCAGGTATGATACCTATACGTGCTATGTATATTTCCTTCTTCACTTTTGTGTAAGATTATTTTGACTATTGTATACTCAGGTAATCATATTCAATCATCTCAGTGATTGTCACGATTTTTGCATCGGATTAATCAAAATATGATAATATAAGTTCAATAGTAATTTAAACCAAATATCCATAGTTATTAGTTTAAAGAGATTGTCTAGTCAATTCCATCAAGTTTTAACAATTGATCTTTTCTAAGATTGTTATCAAGATTACCTAGGCCCTGTATGTTACCTGGGGTTTCTTCGACGGCTCCGATTCATTTCTTCTGTCTTGAATTGAAGGCAAATGGAATAGGCCTTCCCGAGATAACTCAAAGGAGGGAGAAAATAAGTGATAGAAAAACAAGTGCTAGTTAATGATGACGACTAACAAATGTTGGTTTATATATATATATATATATATATTCTTTCACTCTGGAAACCTAGGGACTCATACTTCTTATATAATCCATGTAGCGAGCTTTGGGTAGTGCTCCCGATCCAGTTGGCCCAAGTCACTAGGTGTTAAGACACCCCTATGACTTAATACTCGAATTATGTAGACATCGTGATTCACCTGATTGCCTTCGTGTGACCACTCAGTGTTTAAAAACTTTCTAAGACCAGTCTTTATTTCATGATTTTTTTTCTCTTACCACATACTTTTAGGATTTTACACTTTAGAGAATTTATGATAGTTTGAGTCAGTCTCGAGGTCTTCGTTGATTTCGCCCCTATTCCGGCTACTCTTCTATTATCGGCTAGTATCTAATAAAGTCTCATTATCTTCTTCTAACTGATCTTATTTTCTTGAACTTAAAAGATTCATCCTACTTCCATTATTTCAAGTAGGTTTCATGTGTTTTCCAAAATTTTCACTGACGAATCTATTTATTTCTGGGCAAGATTCTTAGTCTATATTATTCCTTCTTAGAAGTCCTTTTTCCTTTGTTCACCTACCCAACCTTTTCAAGATTTTTTCTTTTACGAGGTCAGGTTCTAAAACTTTATTTATCATGATTCTTATCATGAATCTTACATATATTTCCTCATTTTATTCCGATAGTATTCTATAATCCTCGATGGTTCCTTAGACATTCCTGGGTTAGAACATATGTAATGATTCCACTTCAGAGCTCTTAGATTTTCCTTCTAACTTTCTCAGATTTTATTGTCAATATCTCACCATCGTTTGGTTGAAACAAGACTTTTCTTTTAACAATTTTCTTTGGATGATGTAGACATCATATTTTATCCCGCTCATTTAGTGTCAGATAGAAAGTATAAGTTCAGATAAACTTTAAATAAGGGTTTAAAGGGAATGAATTTTTACCTCGGATTACACTGGATGTTACACTAGATACTATGAAATACAACACACACACACACACACAATAATAATAATAAAAAATAAAATAAAAAAATTGTCAAATTAGACTGAATTTGGTTAAGTAAAAGTTTCGGGTCAACCTCGAAATTTCTAAAATTAAAGGGGACTAAGATGACTTTATTAAAGACTGATTTGTATCACCTATAATATAAATAAAAATTAGTTACAACCCTTTAATTATAGGAAATCTCACAAATTTACCTCTGTTACCAACTTTGATCCCAAAACATTTGCTATCACCGGTTTCGTCTATTCAACACAAAAAATATTTCTTTAAATGCTTGTTTAAAGTTCTAATATCCATAAATCAAATCCAAGAGACCCTAATCAAGTCATATAAATGTCATGACAAGTCCAAGTTACCTAAAGTAACTAAGTATTAGGACTCGGTTCGATGCCTATCACATCAAGTGTCACTATAATGCATTAAATGCCAAATGACACTTCAAGACTAAATACATTGAACCTCCGAAGCATTTATGGAAACCAAACCGAAATAGTGCGAGTAACCGGTACTTAGCCACTAAACCAACCCGGAAAGGTCACATCAAACCATAAATGATCCCATGTGCAATCAATCATATCCAAGATTTGGTAATAATGACTAATGATTTCCCAAGCATTAGTAATGATTTCCAATCATTGCACTTAGATATTTAAAGATTTGGTAGTCATTACCAAATCTTTGAGAATCTTACCATATCTTTCAAATTCGTTCAAAACCATTCAACATCAAGATATGATGGGATGACCACTAAGCCAAACAGACCCTAAGGATCATCCTGGGATGGCCTGTACATTGCCCCATGCACAGACCTCCCAACCTATAGACATATGCCTCATTCTTCACAATTCCAAGAGCTTTAACCTACCATTTCTCTCTCTAGGCTCGAACTATACTCTTAGGTCTCTAGGGTTTTCTAGTTTTATATTTAATAAACACCTCAAAATTTTATTGAAATACCATCCCAAAAGAGTTCTTGAGGATCTTGGAGAAAGATCTCAAGAGGTTGATGGCAAATGATTGAGAATAACCGAGAAGATCACAAGAAGGAGAAAAAAGCAATAGTTTAGGGAAAGACCACTCCCCTAACCTAGGTATGTATTTTGAATATCCTTCGATCTTGTCATAAACATGTTTGTTTTGCTTGTACATAGCATGTTCATATACTTATTATACTTATATTTCATATACATAGCATATATGACATGTAATCTAGTAAAAAATATTGAAATCATGTCAAAATAATCAAACCATGTTAAAAATGGTTCAAAAACATCAAGAATGTCCAAGAACATATTAAGAACATGTGAGAACCTAAACCACCCGAGAACATGTTAAGAACATGTGAGGATTCTGACAGAACATCTATCACACCATGAGTTGTACATAGTCTTTGTGATTCTCTCATAAACATATCAAACTAAACTCTATTAACTGTTAATATAACGATATACTATTAACAACTGATTTTACTACAAAATGTCAAGATCATAGCCTGACACTGTGTTTTCAGGCTCGTGGACTGGCACCTTACACACACACACACACACACACACACACATACTACACTGTCGAGACCGTTGTAGCTAAAAATTATAGATAAAGGAAGAACCTCTATTCCTTCGGGGATATGTGTGCACCTTCTTCAGAAACGTTCCTGTCATTCTTAGTTACGAGTAGGACTGGCGTATATACTATTTATTTTCTTTCTTTTTAACTAACAACTCAAACAAACACACTAAATTTGCCTAAGCAAGTGAGTTCGGTTGCGGTTCTCTTAACAAAATTAAAGATATTATTAACATGTCATAGTATGATTCATGTCTTCTCTCATAACTAAAATAAAAATAAATCAATATCATTTTGCAAAAATGAACTACGTGCTGAGCTAATATGATCTGAGATACATAGGCAACCCATGTACGGGTTCGGTCCCCTATCTAAATAAAAATCAATTCATCACCTATCTAAATAAAAATCAATTCATCTTGAACAAATAAACTACATTTCGACTTGATTCCCTGTGTTAATCGGGATACGTACGCAACCTTTACAAGGTTTGGTCTTAAAAAAAATATAAAAAACGTTTTCATTTCATGTACCATTATTCGTTGTTGCTGATAATTTAGTTTAACTTTATCTGCTTTCATTACATCATAAAAATGCATAAAAAAATACCAAAATATAAAATTAGGAATTATTTTTGTTAACTAAAACCAAAGAAAATTACTTGTATTTTTTTAACATTTATTTAGACTGAGGTACCGTCTTCAGACGGATGTCTTGGGGTGCTTAAAACCTTCCTTGAGCATAATTGACCCCCAAGAAATCTCTGATACAAGACCTTTAATATTTGTCATTTAAACTAGCAATTGGATTAGGTTCAAATAAATCAAGATACAACATTTTCAATGATCTAAATGTAGATATATAGTATCTTTTTTTTTTTTGGTAAACCAACGAGTATCCCCCTGCCCACACAAGCTGAAAGACTAGCCCGTTCGGGATGCGTGGTTGTTCCTCCCAACAAATACTTTTCTACAGGCTCAAACTCCTGACCTTACAGAGGTTCATCACCTGCTTTATCTTAAGTATATCTTATCACTTGAACTACACCTTGATAGTAGATATATAGTACTTTTAAAGAAGACTTTAAGTTACTTTTTCAATTGAGATGCATCGCAAATTTTATTCTTAATAAATTTAATACTTATCAAAATTAATATCAGATAAGCCTCTAATCTGATTTTTCTCATCAAGAAGATATAATAAATCCAAGCTAGCATGTATAAACATTTTGAAAACATAGTATGCCTTTTGTTGAGATTTGATGGGCTTGTTGACTTGGTACTTATAACCAATTGGTTTATTTTATGCATTTCTCCATTTTCAGCAAAAAAATTATTACAGTTAAAATGACAACAACAATAATATTAGGTCTAAAAAGCAAGTAAAAAAAAAAGACATACGGGTGTACTCATGGCACACCAAATAAATACAATTTTTTATATATACATATATAAATCATGAAAAAAATAAAATTAATTAACAAATTTATGCAAATTAAATTTTAACACAACCATTATATGAACTATAAAATATCCAACTAATTTATGAAATTAGTGTTTTCGATGTGTCCCAACCCTTTGATATTGTTTGATAATATACCTACAATATGTCTGAATATTTCTACTCTATAAAATATTTACGTTGTGTTTGATACGGAATTGGACACAGGATTAAAATGGTCATGAACATGATCATTTCATTCATATGTTTGTAACATGCAATTAAATTGCATTCTCATTATTAAGAATTTTCTAATCCCACAAAACATGAGATTAAGTTTTAATTTTTCATCGCTCAAAAATTGCAACCAAACGCTAACCAAATATTAGAATTGGAATTAAATTTAATTAAATTACTATTTTACCATTGAAAAATTAATTAAATTATTATTTTACCCTTTGAATTTCTAACAAGTCTTTTAATTTTATTTTATTTTTTTAAATTACACTTCCCTTCCCCCTCCTTCCTCCTTGTACCATATTTTCCAACGAGAATCCAACTCCCAATTGTCGACGCCTCCCTCCCTCCCTCCCTCTCTTTCTCATCTTCTAATTAACCCCCAAAGTCCCCACCGATACCACCACCCAAACCCTCGCCCAGTAACACCACTGCCCACCCCCTGTCCACTGCCTCCCTCCCTCCTCCTCTTCTTCTCTCTTTGATATATCTATATGACTCTTATTTGAAATTTCATTTGGTTTATATTCAAATATTCTTTATTTTAAAAAAAAATTATATATTTTTCAAGTAGAGACTTTGTTGTACGGATGTATTTTAATCTTGATTTATTCCCAACACTAATCAAATATTAAAATAAAAATGGTCATTCTAATACCACATTTTATACCTTCTGTCACGAAAAATAATAATAGTAATGACTATTTTATTCCATTCCAGCGTACCAAACACAGTGCTAAAAAATACGATTTCCAATACATATTTGTGGAGTGTTTTATCCCATTAGATCTGTGTATATGATGCAGGTACAGCCGACTCTGAGAAAAATATATAAATATACATACTATTTAAAATTGTTAATGATAAACGATAATAAAAAATGGAAAAATAAATAAATTAGTATTCATTCAATGTTTGTTAATTAACTGTAGCAGTCTAAAAGCTACAATCACCACGATAACCAAATTTGGGAAATGCCACAAAAGAGAAAATGCATTTAAAAGTCGCATAAAAACCTAAGAACCAACAAATGTCATTGTTACAGAGCTTACGACCGAAATTTTAAGGAGCCGGGTGTAAATCTATTCCCCATAAAGCGGCTGAGCATAGTTATGCGAAAGGAATCTCGGCTGGCAGCCCTTCCAAAGCGATCAATCAACCTACGAGAGAGCACAAACAGCTGAGTTTATTTATTTATGATATGAGAGGCTTCAGAAATTAGCTTCCATGGCATTGTGAATCACAATTCTTCAACTAATCACTAACCTTAGTCTCAGTTATGATGCATATCTTTAGCCAACAGCATCTTTAAGTCCGCTGAGAAATCACACACATCTAAACATAGGAGATTAAGACCAATCACAATTTCAAATCTTCAATTATCATTATTAAATGTCTGCCGGTAACAGAAAAATCACAAGCATTCTGTTACATCAAATAGTTCATGGATGCGCACGACTTCACTCCAAAAGTAAGAAAATGCTTCCTAACAGTCCCATCAAACACATCCCTTTGGCCATTAAACATCCATCAAAATCACATACACTTCATAAGCTATTATTCCAGCGAAAAGTAGAGGACGACAAATACATACCTTAACTAAGGAAAAACATTTGAACGAAATATGAGGGGATAGGTGCAACAAAGCCCACTGCTCCAACACTGCACACGTAAATTAATTTAGTCGTGCAAGACTTAAGGCATATGATTGATAAAACCATCCAGGTGGATTCTACACATGGTCTAGCGGAACACTAAAACTTATGGTTTGTAAATACGATTGGAAAAGAAAGAAGTTAGGGACTTACCACAGAAAGCAATGGCCCCTGCTTAAACTTATCATGAAATGAAAATGCCATTGGCTTCGGATTTTCTCCAGGGCCTCTAATGAATCCACTGAATTAGCAGTCAGCAACAGTAAAATAGGAGTTCAGATGTCAAGGAACAATTCCAAACATGAGATGTCAAATACTAGAGTAATCAATACTAAATAGCTTTACGTTTTATACCAAAATTTGCGAACTGGACGATAGAATTAATACAAAAAAAGCACTCACATTAACGTTGTGGCAATCAGGGGTGTCCTTCTAACATCGTATATGGCAACAAGACCCTTGTACAAATCATCCCCATCTTTATATGCTATTGCCAAGCGTTCACTAGAGGCATCCCATGCCATCTTCTCAATGCCCCTACTGAAGAATCGATAACATAACAATAAGGTACAAAATTTTACAAAATTTTCATACTAATAGAATCCTAGCAAAGACAGCACTGAATTCATCTTTTGCCATATGGTATCAATCCAAATATAAAACAAGGTTAATTTCATTGAACCCCAGTACTAATGGCTCATCTCACTCCTACGCATTTAAATTATACACTTAAGCGCTCCTTTAACCCCCCCCCCCACCCCCCCACCCCAATACTAATGGCTCGTGGCTCATTGATTTGAAACCATTATGTAAAAACAAAACAAAAATTGTTGACTGCAATTTCGGGCAAAGATCGATCAAAACTCAAAATCAAAATTATCGACTTCTCCACCCATATGTTATAGTCATTGCAGAAGGTTATGGTGGCCTAGTACACTTCGTTTTCATTTATAACACCCGTTTGAGACATCAAACTCACCACCGTCCTGCCCAACGACAATTACAAAGAGAATTGGCCGAACAAATGGAGTAGTTCCTTGGTTTTCTCCTCCATTCTTTTCGCTAACACCCCCCAACCAGCCTCTAGCCCTTATCAATATCAAAAACCATCTACATAACAAAACAATTTTCAAAAAATGACATTTAGTGGATGGTTGAAATCAAATTGTTTGAGAATGGTAGGCTTAGATCAATTTCTCGTTCTTTACCCAAAAACTCTCCCACAGAAACCCTAAATCCCCCAAAATTTGCAGCCGACTCACCATTTTTGTCAGTACATGTCTCTCCCCCAAAGCCTTAAATCTAAGAAGCATCGACTGCTGACCCCAAGGCTGTGAACCACTGAGATTGGGATTTTTATCATAATAAGATATTTGTAGTATCATATTTAACGTGTGTGTTAAGTGTGTTAGAACATGCAATATTGCAATTGGAGAAACAACACAGAAAATAATGAAGAATCAAAAAATGAAGAAGAGATGATGAAAGATCGGAAGACTGAAAAGATTAAAGACATTGAAGATCCGATGATGAAGATCGAAGATACAAACTGAAGAAAGTCAAAACGAAGATTCAAAGACTAGGGAGGGGTTTAAAACAAACGCTATTGTATATCACAAGATAAGGTAACTCCTTCCCTATAGTTCAATAGACATTAACTCTGCTAGGTAGGACAAACACCAATTACACTTGCATTCTTACGTTACTATGATTTATATGTGTTTGATTGCTTATAGATGTGTATAATTGAATCTAAGACAATAAGGATTAAGAACAAACAAAAATTGATCGAAAAATCGGCTAAAATTGAGAATCAGCAAAATCCCGTTGACTGATACCAGAATAGGTCAACTGATTTAAAGTTTTAAACCATTAGTAGCCTTAAAGGATTTACCAACCTAAACCAGTCAACCGATTATGGCAGTAGTTCTGATCTATATTGATTTTGAGCAATCAGTCAACCAACCAACCTTGTCAATCAACCGATTACACCATAAGGTTTTCCAGAATAGCCAACCAAGAACATCGGTCAACCAATTGTTGAAACTGATCAACCGATTACTCGGGCTGTTTGAATACGTTGAGCAAAAACATGAATTTCAGGTTGAACTGAACAGCATATTGATTCAAATATGTTTAGAATGTCAATTAAGCTTTTTATATTTGAATTGAATCAATTATTTTAATTACAAGACAAGATTAATGGGCAAATCATTGAATATAAAGTCTCCATTTTTCATGCCCTAAAATGAGTCTTTTCCTTGCTACTTGTCTTCCAACGATAAATTCCTCAAACTGGATAAATTGGAACATTGTGAGGGTGAGATATCATCAGATTAATTATGCCTACAACAGATTCATTCCAAAACAAAGCTATATTGCTCAGAATTATGACCTATAAAAGGGTGTCATGAACACCTCTGTTCATAACAATAATAATAATAAAAGGGAAAATAACACGAAAAATCCTCTAACCCTACACACCTTGTACATTCTTAGCCATATCCTTGTGTGTACTCTTTTAAATCCATATTGAGTGGAATAGTTTTCATAAAACACTACATTATCAAAAAGAGAGAATTTGTGAGAATCACCAGTGAGCTTTTATAAGAGATTTGTGCATTATTAGCATTTCCTTCATGCCTTAGAGATCCTTTGTAGCTTATTTTATTACTCGCAAGATGCAAATTGAGTAATTAACAATTGAGCAACAATAAATATATTTTCCATCAGAATATTACCAATCAAGAGATCAAGATACTCTTGCTTACCCCAAAAAAACAAAGAGAGAACAAGATATTCACAAACTTAATGATAGGGAAAATGAGGTGCTATGATTTATGAAGTTTAAATCCACTACATCACTAGTACCTGCCAGTCAAGAACTGTATATCTGGAAAATCCACCGGCAATAGATGGGCATCTGTGGAAAATAATCAGTCGGAAAAATTTTAAAAGCAAGTCTTGGGCAGGCAAAAAATTTTGGCAGGAAACAAAATCCCACAGAATTCAAGCAGAAGACAATATAACCACCAGAAAAGATAATTAAGATCTAAATTGATAAATCTCTAGGAAAATTGCTGGTCAACTTCAACGACTACGACCTAATTATCCAATCTCATTGTCAAAACAATATCAATCAAAACAAGTATGCAAGATAAAAATATGGGTGACGAATATAATTTTTGTTTAAATGAATCTTTCTGGCTTTTCAAAAGTAGCAAAAGTACTTAATATGTTACTTCCAATATCACCTTTGGTCGTACAGCTCTTCACATTCAGCGAGAGTTTTTCAAAATTTCAGGCAGCCTCATGTTTCAAAATTTTAAAATCTTCAAAAATTCATAATTTTCAATACACAAGTCCATTTTCGATGAAATTTATCATTGAAATCCACTCATTGAGTCCTTTCAAACAAGATTCATTGTTGATATACTTTTTGCAGCAAATTCAGTGGATATCAACTCAAAATAATGCAAGTGAAAATCCACATAATACATTATAGATTGAGTGGATTAATTTTTCATGAATCGAAGTTGTCGTGGCCGGAAAAAGAGAGAGCCGGGGGGGGGGGGGGGGGGGGGGGGTGCAGGAAAGTGACAACTGATTAGGTTTAGGGAAATCAGTTTAGAGTTTTATTATACGAGAGGTGCAATTGTCTATAAGGAAAAAAAAAAAAAAAAAAGGTGGGGATCTTAATCAATAAATTTTGTCCATAAAATTAGACCAATGGACCTAGTTTAGTTAGGAGCCCAATGGTCCTCAAAAAGTATAATTTGAGGATCATCTTATCCCAAATAAATTCATTGTTCGAACCTTGTTTCAGATGAAGAAGGAAAGTCATGTTTTGTGTTTTATATGTATACCGCCTTTCACCCAACAACCAAAACATATCAGCTGAAATGTGATTTCCTGTGAATCATTAAATCGTTGATGGAAACTTTTGCATTCAACTGTCGAAGACAAATCCTTTAGCTATGTGTCACATGGTCCAATTCCTCGTATATATTATCTAACCATGTTCAAGAATGCAAATCCAACATACGGTATGTTTTTCATTGGCCTTCTGTTGTTGCTGCACATTGTAAATGTCCAACTCTTGCATGCCCAGATATTCACAAATTCAAGGGAGAGAGAATCGCCATGAGTAGATTTTATAGAGGAAACCCAGCTATGTTTGAGGAGTCCTATTAATGTTAGCATGGAGCATGTTGACATAAACCATTGCCAAAATTCCCAGCCGCTACGTCACTAGGTGCCATAATTGGTGAAAACTTACACTTGGGGTACTCTCTTGCACCAACAAAGAGACATGCTAACAACATTCCAACCTGTCTACAACCAACGCCTACCAGCTATCATCCATAACGTCTTCCAATAAAACAAAGGTCTCTTCTTCCAACCTTCACAAACTTCTAAAGTGTCAACAACAAACTTCAACATCATTTTGTAACACACCAAACTTGTTTTAGCTCTAGGACAAATTGCCAGGGAATAACTTCTATGGCTCATTTTCTGCTGCTTATGGTGTATCTGCACCAATTTTGTTGCTGAACTCAGAGCCTTGGCTCAAGGGATTTCCAGGTGTGCTGGTCATCACTTTTACAATTTGATTATCTACATGGATTCCAAAGTAATCATTCATATGCTGGAGCACAAGTGTTTTATCCCTGGGAAGGTCAGGGGCTAGTTCACCTACATCAGACAATTAACTTCTACAGCTCAGGTTAATTTTTCCAACTGTTACCAGGAAACAAATGAGGTGGCTAATTGTCTTTATAATTGAGGATGCAGCCATGGATCTTTTCAGTAGTATGAAGGCAGTTGTAGTAATGTTCCTATGCCCATAAAGATCAAAGGTCTCCTCAGATTAGATGCAGCTGGTCTAGGTAATATTAGATAATTCACCATCAATCATGCTTATCTGTTCTATTCAATTCTTTATTCTTTTGAGAGCGTTTGTCTATGCCCTCCTCTAATTCATTGTATTCCTAACAGTTAGTTGTACGCCCCCTGGTAGTTTTTTATTATTTGGTGATTAATAATACCCCTTTCGCACGGTCGAGGTTCCCAAAAAAATATTAACAATAATAACAAACAAAAAATACCAGAAGAATCCAGTGCAGAGAGCATATTTTTGAAACCCTCATTTGACACAATCCAATCATTGCAATTTGCTCGAGCCAATCCAATTGCTTTCGCTGTCCGACAATTTGGCTTAGTTCTGACACAATAGAATAGTGCTGTGGGTAGCACCATTAGTCATGACTCTCATTGAATCGCTTCCATGACTAGACTAGGACCAACCCGACTGGCATCAACCAACTTAACTAACAATTCTAAAGAGGGCACATGTCCCTGTTATTCTGATTCAGACATCGACACCTATGGCATATTACTTGAACACATATATGACACCGTTGACCATGTCTTGATTGTTTCCACTCAAGCTACAAACACTTTTACCCTAACAATAAGGAATATGTAGAGACCACAATAACAATTTGTCGTATTTAATCAGCATTTGATATCAATAAAAGTCGAAGAGATTGGTCATAATCATTCATAGAAGTATAGGTAAATAGAAGAGACATTAGAAGAATCACAAGGCAAAACATCTACTTTCAGCCTCTCACTTCATTCATGATTAGGCAGTAATATAGTCAAACAGAAAATCCTAAATACAAATGAATGACTAAAAAACCCTTCAAACTCTCCCTCAATCTGGAGCATGGATATTCTATGTTCTTAAATTGTAACAAATTTACCTTATTCTTTAATCAATTAATGGATTAGTAAACAAATCCGTTCATTGATCAACATAATTTAAATGTCTATTCTCACTCAATATAAGTATTAATTTCTCTTAAATGAAGTGACAGTCAACAGCACTATGTTTGAAGTGACAGTCAACAAAAATATGTTTGAAGTGACAGTCAACAAAAATATGTTTTTTCCTCTTATGAAAGATAAGGTTAAATGCAATATTGATTGTTGCTTTACTTCACCTACTAAGTTATAGGTGGAGGGTGTAAGAAACAAAGATATTCAATCAAATGTTGCAACCAAATTAGTTCACGACTAGTGTGCATCATAGATCTATATTCCAATTCACTTTAACCAGGTACTATGATATCAAATTGACTCCAACCAATACACAATGGCCTATGGTAGATTGATTTCCTATTTAAGGATGCTTCAGGCTAGTCAGTGATCGGCACCAATATAACCCTCTATTCGAGTATGAGTCACGACTGGTTCTGATAAAATATACACAACCACGTGCACTCTTCATGTACCTGAGAATGCACACATCTCATTGACTAAAAAGGGGACACCTAAGAATTGATTAATAACACGAGATATTAGGTTTGCCAACCATCAAACAATCCAACTTCCTATTGCGGCATGTACTATTATATTAAAGGTATAAATGACACTCAATAAGTATATGCGAGTTTATTTTGACTTTTTGAGATTTGATTGTTAATTTTAAGAGAGAAAATAAGAGGTTATTTCATTACCCTATTAAGCAATAAAAAATTAATTATTTAAGTGCTTATTACATTAAGAATGTTTGGCAATAAAATTAATTAAGTAGCTTCCCCTTATTGCATTTAGAGGTTGAGTTTTTATTACTTCTAAAAAAAACTATCCAACTTCATCATCTTGGGTTTGAGCTTTTCAGTACCAAATCTCACAAAGAATACACATTTGAAAAAATAATAATATACCTCAAATACCAATAAATAGCCCCGAGTAGCATTACGCCGAAATTTTATATCACCAAAAATACTGCTGATTCAACTTCTAGTCAATACTTTCTAAATTACCTACAGTCCCTCAATGTTAAAATCAACAGAAATACTAAAATAGTAAAATTGAAATTATTTAATTGATTTCAACAACATTGAACTTAATACACTTGTACTTAACTTTTTTATTTGAAATGAAAATCGAAAATGGACATCTAAAACCCCTTCGCAATATTCAACTTAGTTAATTGTATTTTTTTTTTTTTAAATAACAAAAAACTCGCAATTTAAATTTACCAAAGTTCCAAAAATGCCTCTAGTAGCATTTTACAAACTTTGTGGAAATAAAGCATAATTATTAAAGACTATAGGCACACCAATGCGCAAAGGTTTACTGGAGTCTAGGCGCAACACAAAGCCTAAGCGAAGTAAGGCACATAACATAAAAAATTGAGAACAATTTATAATATTGTTATATTGCCAATCTTCACCGAAAAAGTAAAAGCATAAACTAAAATTCAATTATTAAAAATAAAAAACAATCATGTGAGCCAATAAATAAAAATAAAAAAAATTATTTTCATTCCTAATAAATAAAGACTTTAGCAAAAAAATCAAATAATTGATCAACAATTATTGCATAAAAATTGAGATCTTTAGAAACAACAATAACATTAAATAACAAAAATGAAAACTAGAATGAAAAATTAGTAAAGTCAAGAAAAAAAATCAAATATGGAGAAGCAACAATAAAAATGAAAAACATAAATAAAAACACAAGTGAAGAAGAAGAAGGAGCGCAAAAGAAGCAAGGACACAGAAGAAGAAGAAGAAGAAGCGCATACATTGTTCAGCATAGAAGAAGAAGAAGAAGCATAGAGCCTGAGGTGTGCCTTGAGCCTTACGCTTCACACCCTAAGGCGCATGCCTTATGCAACCCTTGTGCATTAACCTAAACGAAGCATGAAGCATGCGCTTGTATTCCGATTTTGCACTTGATCAAGCCACGACCGTCTACTTTTTACTTTTCCAAGAGAAAATATTACCTCTAACAAACACGCAATAACCTGTAGTACAATTCCAATTTGAGGGAGATCCAGCCCATTCAGCATCTGTATATCCCTTTATTTGAGGGTGAACGAAGTTTTGATATAGTAAACCACAACCAAGAGCAACTTTTCTGATATCTGAGCATACGAATTATTGCATCCCAATGACAAGTCATGGACGATCCATGAATTGGCTGATAACACCAACAGCAAAGGATATATCCGGTCTTGTAACAGTCAAATAGTTCAACTTCCAACTAACCGTTTGTACTGTGCTGAATTTTTCAGTAGTACTCTCTGATCTGCTAATAATTTTGTACTTGGATCCGTAGGCAAGTCAATCAATTTAGCTCCTAGCATTCCTGATTCGCTCAATAAATCAATGATGTATTTCCTCGAAAAAAGGCAAATGCCTTGATTGAATCAAGCAATTTCAATACACAAGAAATACTTTAACTGACCCAAATCTTTGGTTTGAAACTTGTTATGCAAATGTTTTTTGAGTTCTTGTATTCCACTGTGTTCATCTCCGGTAATCACAATATCATCTACATATACAATCAACAATATTCTCCCAATTGTACTATACTTGTAGAACACCGAATAATCGACTCCACAAGGCATAAGACCAAAACTCAATGATCACATCACTAAATCTTCCAAACCATACTTGAGGAGAGTGCTTGAGACCGTAAATGGAGCGATATACAGGACCGGACTCCCCTGGGCAACAAACCCATAAGGTTGCTCTATGTATACTTTCTCAGTAAAATTGTAATTCAAGAAGGCATTCTTAATGTCGAGCTGATGCAGCGACCAACGAAAGGTGACAGCCAGAGAAATGAACAAGCGAACAGATTTGAGCCTAGTAACTAAAGAAAAAGTCTCAGAGTACTCAAGACCGTATACCTGAGTATAAACTTTGCCTACTAAGCGAGCCTTGAGTCGATCAATGGTGTCATCCGAATAAACTGTGTACCATGTGTATCGAACTACTGTTTTGCCAAGTGAAAGCAAGACAAGCTCCCAATTACTGTTCCAATGTAATGCTAGCATTTCCTCTTTCATTGCGGTCGTCGAGCCAAGGTGGAACGGCCACTGAAACAGAGTTAGGTAGGGAAACAGAGGACAAAGAGGCAACAAAAGAAGAGTATCATGGAGATAGATGTGCATAATCAATACATGAGCGCTCACCTTTCCGGATGCCAATGGACATGTCCAAATAAGAGGTGGATGAATGAACTGGAGAAGAAGCTGAGAACGCAGGGACGACGAGCACATCAAAGGAAGCTTCCTTCTGGCGACGAGTGTATGCCTACAATGGAAGTGGAGAATGATAGGCGAGACGGGTTCTAGAGCGGAGGGGGATGGATTAAGGGTTGGAAGGCTCAGGAAAGGAAGTGTAACATCCAGATCATCCTGAGAGGACGGTGTAGAAAAGTAAAAGGTTATCTCAAAGACGGTGAAATTGACACACAAATGAGCATCGTAAAATGGATTATAACAACAACAGCCGTTTTGGGTGCGGGAAAAATCGAGGAAGACACATTTTAAAGCATGGGTATCTAACTTCTTACCGGGAGTTAATTGACGAACAAAACAGACATCACCCCAAAAGTGTTTGGGAAAATTCATCTAAAAAATAAGAGTATAAGTCACTTCCAAGAGATGATTCTTACGCTCAACTACTCTAGTTTGTTGTCGTGTGTGAGGACAATAGGTGTGATGCAGAATGCCCGAGAGTGACATAAAGGGAGTAAAGGGATGGAAAAAAATTCACAAGCATCACCACTTCGAAGTATATATATACTAACATTAAATTGAGTTTTGATTCCTATGCAAAAGTCACGAAATATGGAGAATAATTCAGAACAGTCGTTCATTAATAAAGCCATATAACTCTTGAAAAATCATCCATAAAAGTACAAAGTAATGAAAACTCAATGTAGAAGCAACTCGAGAAGGACCCCAAACATCTGAATGAACTAAAATAAAAGGACTCAATGCTCGAACATGAGCCTCAGAAGCAAATGAACTAGATGATTTTTTTCCAACTGACAAGACTCAGTCTAAGATAGACAAATGACATAAATCAAGAACATGTAACTTGAGGTTGGCAAAGCAAGATGACCTAAATGACCAGATTTGGTGAGCCAATACAATAGCAAGACAACTAGTAGGTGGAATAGCAGGACTCTCGTCATGATCATTAAAGTAGTAAGACAATTTTCCCCACGACCTATGTCAATCGTCCTATCGTCCTTTGCATCCTCAATCCTATATAACGACAGAATTAGGGAAAAATGAAACATAGAAAGTAAGATGTTTAGGACCCGTTTGGTTAGCGTTTCCATTCCATTCCAACCCAACCCAAAAATTCTGGGATTGATTTTTGGGAACGTGTTTGACAAACACAAACCCAACCCAACCCAACTCAAAAAATGAGAATTAATTCTCAAAATCTAAAGAAATGAGAAACAAAAAAAAATTATTTTTTTTTTTTTGCCCAAAAAACTCAACCCATTTCCCTCTCTCATTTCTATTGTTTTCTTCTCATCGCTGAAACCC